>CM066727.1:23085000-23677500 GCA_033961575.1 Aselliscus stoliczkanus | reverse complement strand
GGGATAGTTTTATAGTTTTAATCTCTTATCTTTATATAAATCAATGCAAATGGTGTCTCAACAGCATTCTAGCAAAGTTACAATTTATACTAAAAAAAGCAAGCAATTTTTTCTGTATTTGTTCATTTATTTGTCCATTCAGCAAACATTTTGTGATTACCTACTATGTGGTAGGCATTGTACTTGTTGCTAAGAATTCAGGGATGAATATTAACTGAAGAACATAAGACGTTGTAATTTTAAGACACACAGATGAGACGCTTTTGAATAAATTGGTGATTTGTGAGATAAGCCCACATATTGGAGTTATTTAAAAAAGCACCATATTTCTTGCTTCTTGCTTGCCTGAATTGTAAATTCTATTTAAAAATTGTCATGTGTCTCATGGCTTTGTTTTTTCTTTTTATTTTATTGGCCATGATGAATACACAGGAAGTATTCCATTCCACTCCTCTATAGCCATACACTGGTACAGTGCTACACCTGCAGCTAGATTGAGAATTGCCATAGGTAGTCTCACTGTTGGTAACAGTGAGAACTTTTAGGGAAAAGATATACAGTAAATCACTATCATGTTAAGGGATGGCATGTTTCTCCCTTGATAAGAGAGAGAATGTCACTTCTTAGGGACTTTTAGCAGAAATAGTCTGTTTAAACCTGAAGCTGAGGATTGAGTGCCTTTCTGAGTTTTGTTATCATTTATAGATAGGATGGAAGAGTGGACATGGCTTATGCCATAAATTAAGTTTCACGGTCAAGGGTGGGAGATTTTTTTTTTTTAAGATTTTATTGGGGAATTGGGGGAGGTGAACAGCCAACTTGTTGTCCTTCAATCTTAGTTGTGGAAGGCGCAGCTAGCTCAGCTCCAAGTCCAGTCGCGCCGCTCAGTTCAAGATGCTGTGTTCAGTGTGAGTTGCGGGTGGGCATAGCCACCATCCCATGTGGGAGTCCAACCGGCAGCCTTGTTGTTAAGAGCATTCATTCTATCCCCTGAGCCACCAGGTGGCAGCTCAGCTCAAGGTGCTGAGTTCAGTCTTTAGTTGTGGGCTGGCATAGCCCACTATCCCATATGGGAGTTGAACTGGCAACCTTGTTAGGAGCATGTGCTCTCACCAGCTGAGCCATCCTGCCTCCTATTGGCAGCTCAGCGGCAGCGCAGTTTGGGCACAATGTCACTGGCTCATGTGGGAATTGAACCGGCGATCCTGTTGCTCAGAGCTCATGCTGAGACACTCTGCGGCCCCAAAGTTGAAAGATTTTTGAAGGTGTGTAGCATACATTCTTCAAATTAGTATTCTCCCTCCTTATTGTATCTAAAAGAAAATCAAAATCAAGGCAGGTGGGCAATTTAAGGGCAATGTATTTCATCATCCACAAAATTTAAGTTAGATCATCTGTACATCACTTGGAAAAATATTTGGCACAGAATTATCTGCTCAAGAATGTTGGTTTCCTTTGTCTACTGAGAAAGAAATCAGGAATGTACTCATATGTCTCTATACTTGGAAAGAGAAGTGATATGCAAATCAAGATTTTTTGGCTTTGTTTTCCTCTGAATTACAATTTATTCATCTCTTCTTGATTTGTTTTTGTTCTGTTTTAATCATCTAACCATTTTGATTTTTCAGTTTATTCCATATTTATTAAGATCCAATTTGATGAAAAAAACAACGTTGGGTTATTTTTCAATGGGAAACTATGATAAGGGATGTGTGCTGATTTTAGTGCATCATCCAAACATTACTCAGAGACGAAGGGCAATGCAATTACATTTTTCTTTTGTTGCTTTTGAGTTTCTAATGGTGAAACTAAGTCCTTCAGATCCCAACATAATCACAGTTTATGCTGTCTCCCAATTTAAATGCAATATTCACATTTAGGCAGCAGATAGAAGGAGAAAGAAGTCTATATCAATAATATTGGAAACAGCCTCTTTTTTTATCATTAGTTCCTATTCCTTAAGAGTCCCCAACCTCTTATTTGATATATATGTTTCATTCTGTTGTGATCCTTATTATCCTGGGAGCCTTCGTAGGCTTGGCATAATTGCTAATGATACAAATAGCTGAGCTTTTAACCTCCTCAAAAATGCCTCCTTATTGTCCAAATCAAATCCTATTTTTGCTTTAAATAGCCAAAGGTCTAGGCTTTCTTATTAGAGGTAGACTGGTTTATGATTGTGTCTTTTCTCTATCACATGTAGTCCATACAATTAGAAACTAAAGTTAGAATTTAGATTAGCATTTGTATTTTCTCTTTGTAGAAAAACTTGCCTTGTTCCTACATTCATATAGGCAACACTGATGGACTGAACACTATCAATGCTTCAGGAATCATGGCTGTGGTTGGAGATTAAATAAACCCACTTTCACTGGTTTAGATCATCCCTAAAAGAGAGGTATTTATCAGGGAAGAATTTTAAGAGGAAAGTTTAGAATAATTCTAATGATATTATCAATAGTGAATAGGAAACTATGAACACATGTATTTCTACCAGTTATTAATGACAAATAATTTAAAGTCTCTTACAACCAAATGAATAAATTTACAGCATATATGAAATCAATTCAAATAAAGATAGGCCATATTTTTTCATAATATAACAAGTTTATTTCTGTACAATGGTACTTCATGTACAATATTGTGATTTGTAGTGTGGAAAAAAGAACTGGGCAAAAACATTAGTGATTTTGCCATAAATGTCAATGAGTTTTTAAAAGCATATTACATTAAAGGATGTTAAATTTTGAAAATCACCATAGAAAACTGCAATAATTAATGTTTAGAATTAAAGAATCAACATAATTAAAATCAATTTCAAAGCAAATTTCAGGGTATTTTTTTAGGTAATATATTTAACTCTTAACACCATGTAAACTGTTAATTTGCATAATTAAATATTAAGATAAACCATGCCAGGTTTTGTTGTTGTTGTTGCTGTTGTTGTTTTTAAAATATAAATCAGTAAGAAAAATTAACTGAGATGTAAAGTTTAAGAGTCAGAAGGAAGTCACTTCAGGCAACCGTAAAAATACTTCCTTAAGTAACTGATATTCAGTATTGTCTAAGGAAGCAAAATTTCTTTGCTCAAAATCGTGTTAACTAGTAAACTCCTTGCATCTAGTTGCAAAGCACTCTAAATAAAATTTCTGTGGAACCATTGGATATTTTTTTTTAATTAATGAACTCCATTATCCACAAAAATGTGTATATTAATTTGTACTTACTACTTATGAAAATATTTTTAAGGAAACAATATAGTTCATGATTACAGAGTATTGTTTCTTTCCTACTTTATGAAATCTGCTATGAAATATAATTTATATTTAACAGAACTTAAAATAGGAAACATGGCATTAGCTTTGTAATATATGTATTAATAGGACATGTATCTGCATAAAAAAGTGTTTATGAGATTACTAGATAAATAACCATAAAGATTTTTATTCAAGTTCGCAATCATTTAATTAATAGCTTGAATAATTATTCAAATTTTATCTTAGCATTCTGGAAATTGATTAGTGAGTTTGCTAAATATGATATTGTTTATAGTAGAAAAAATATCCTAATATGTTAACATAAATTTAAATAAAACAAAACCAGAAGTTATTATAATGTTCATAGTTCCATAATATTTCTAAATGATTTTTATTCTATCATAAGAATTATGATGTTATACAGAATGAAAGGATCATAAAAACCTGGATTTTTTGATATGTAGTATCAGTTCCACTTATTAATGATCATTATGGTGATATATGCTTCTGTGATAACCCACATATAATATCTGTCCTAAGAATGACATGACCAAAGGCATTTGTAATTATATTTACTTCTGAAAGATTATGGTTTATAGTTAAAACAAAAGAGGCATCCTGTCATTTTCTAAACCCGTTAAATGTGACAGAATCTATTTTTCTGCCAACTTGTGAGGACCAGGCAGAGAGCAAATTTGCTGTGGTCAGCTAAGTGTAACCACTGAGCAGGAAAGTGAATTTAATAATGCATTATTGTTCTTCACTGAAGGTGAGCTGTTACAGTGCCTTTGTTAGAGCAGACTTCACCTCTGCTTAGGTTTCCAGATGCTGTATAGATTACCTGATTAAAATCTCTAATGCATGATAAAACATACCAGGTATACTTTTATATTAACATAAATGCATCCATTTTAGGGCCATAATACTGAATCTAATTGGAAATATTTTCCACTTATATTGCCTTGTGAACTCATTATAAATAACCATTTGCTATGCAATACAGAATGACATGGAAGCAGAAATTCATAAAGCTTATCTTATACTGATGGTGAATTTTGTTGATACTAAAATGAAATTTCTATTATTTTTGTGATATAATTAAGAATGTGAGTTCAGAGCCAGCTGAGTGGCATAGTGGTTAAGCACTGGCTTGGGAAGCCAGAGGCCCCGGTTCGGCTCCCACTTATGAGGGCCAGTAACACTGCCCTCAAAAAAAAAAAAAAAAAAAAAAGAAAGAAAAAAGAATGTGAGTTCAAATCATATTTATTTTGCATATTTTAAAACAAACTAAAAATAGAACAGTCTTGAAAATTTGTTCGTTTATTTCATAACTATGTTTCATGCCCTTTCTTTTCCCATTCTAAAATCATTTGCTGCTTTCCTTTATAAATATATTGATTAACTGTAAAACTTTATGAAATTTTTAGCTGTCATTCAGTTGAAAAAATGTACTGTGAAGAAGTAAAACCTGGTATAATTTTACTTTTTAATGTTTGTCCAGATTTAATTCATTAAATATGGGTAAAATAATATTTTTAAAGAATTAATTGGAAAGTAATACAAACTTTATTTAGGAAATCAAAATTCATAGGGAATTTGTGTATATAGAACACCTTTTTTTAAAAAAAAAAGATTTTATTCGGGAATTGGGGGAGGAACAACATTGGGGAATCAGGGAAAAGGAACAGACAAGCTGCTGTCCTTTGGTTCTTCTGTCAAGTTATGGAGGATGTCACTTTACTGGCCAATGCTGGTACCATCATTGCGCTCTTCTCGGGTGAGGCAGATTGTTCACTGGCCTCTGGATGGCTGCTCACGGTGGCTCATGGCAGCTCATGCTTGCTGTCGGCCACTCACACTGGCACCCGGCCACTCACAGTAGCCTATGGCAGCCCACTGCAGCTCTGCTGCAACCTACACTGTCGCCAGCAACTAATGGCAGCCCAGCTCCAGGTTAAGCTGTTTGTTGTTCACCATCTTAGCTGTAGGGGTCGCAGCATAACTGACCCTAATGTGCGATCTGAACCTGGACCCTGCTGCTCAGAGCTGGTGTCCCAAGCCAACTTTTAACCAGCGTGCCACTGGGCTGGCCCTATATAGAATATTTTTATCATTATAAATTATTATATCGATAGAGGTTCCTATCATTAAAATTTTCAAAGAGCTTCTAAAAATATTCTAGACTGTATGTAGGCATCTGTTAGACAAACATAGTATAGATTCACGGTTGAGGATCAAACATTTGATTTTAAAGTTATTTCTAAGAGACTGTGAGCCTTTTGAAACAAACATTTCTTGTATCCAAAACTGAAAGGGTGCACCCAACCTAATCTCTGGTGTCACTGCTGAAATTTATGATAGAGAGGCAAAGAATAGCATTTTTTCTGAATATTAGGAGCACCCATAAATATATATCATATATATATGATATACTTGCCGTAGAACATGCAAGTTCAACAGACAAGAGGAAATCGTAAGTTGACCAAAAACATAAAAAAAATAAATTAAAACTAACTAAATAAAAATAACAGCTAGATACAGTGTGAAAATATTTTTGGAGAACAGTGAATTAGAAAAATGATTTCCACTTATTTCTTTCCTCTTAACTGATAGAGCTGAGTATAGAAGAACTATAGTGATTTCAGCTACATTTGCACTTGAACACACAGGTATTAAATATTCTAATGCTATTCAATGGATTGCAAAATAAAATATAGTGGCATGTTGAAGAAAGAGAAATTAATTAGTCTGATGGTAAACATACATATCAAATTACTGCCTAAAATAATTTAAACTCTTTAAGTGTCCTGTTGACAAAGTTAGTCCCTCCATTTAAAAGGACAGGAAGGATTTGAAAAAACTGAAGTGCAACAAAAATTCAGTGTTTTACCTAACCCTGAAATCTTGATATAAAAGAAATAAATAAAAAGTAAATCTCTGTAGGTAAGTGCCAAGCATTTGAAATTGCAGTCATTTTTAACAATTATTTTAAAAAAATACTTTTAAATATACAGTATTTTAAATATGCAGTATTGCTTGCATTTCCTAAAAAAATCTTTAGAAACTCTTGTAGGTTGATGTTCAGTGCTCTTCTGGGAAAATTCATGAGAAGGTTTGAATATTTCAGACTTCTGTTTTGCTTTTTTTTTAACAGCTGAGGATCTGTTTTTTCCCACAGATCTAGTGTTAAAGGAAGTTGCCACGTGATCCCAGTTCTTCTGGCCACGTCTCCAGGGGTCTCTCCTCTGTTTTTAGATCTTCGGGACCATGTTCACCCTGTACATTTGAGTCCTCTTTAGCCTACTGTAAGGCTTATGGGCTCCTCTGATTGCCTGTAAGAACAATTACATTGTTTTTATTTAATAACATTAGAGAACTAAAGGCTACCATAGTGAGAAATGTGTGAACTCCATGCCATTCCAACCAAACAACAATGTTCTTTCGTTACTTCAAAGTACATATAGTTTAGAAATATCTGACTTACTATAGGGATTGTGTGATTCTGTGTAAATGGATGTCAGTCTTTTCCTCCTAGTTCACAGTATCTAAATGTGCTCTCCACTGTCCTTTTCCTTCTCAGAATACTTCTATAGATAGGGAAGACCTTCTAAGGTTTCTTTTTTTTTTTTTTTTTTTTTTTAATTTTATTTTATTTTATTTTTAATTAGTTTCAGGTGTACAACACAGTGTAATAGTTATACATTTTACCCCTCAAAGTGACAAACCCCCCACCCCCAATACACCACCCCACAACCCCCCATATCATATATATCTATTACTCTTCCTCTGACTCTCTTCCACAGTATAATCCACATCCCGTGACTATCTATATATATTCAATTACAGTAGGTATACCACCTCCACTTTAGTAATACAGTGCAGTGATCAAACCTCTACTCCATCCATGAAATGGTCTCCCTAACAAGACCTATGATCATCTGACATTCCACAGAATATTTACAACATTATTAATTATATTCCCCAAACTGTTTTTCCTATCCCAGTAGCAATATTGTAGTTGCCTATTTTTGCTGTCTAATCCCTTCCCCTTCTCCCTCATTCCCATTCCTCTCCAAATTAGCAACCCTGATTTTTCCTCTATATCTATGAGACAGTTTCTGTTTACTTTGCTCATTCATACAGTTTTTCATATTCCACATATAAGTGAGATCATATGGTATTTGTCCTTCTCTGACTGACTTATTTCACTCAACATTATAGTCTCTAGGTCCATCCATATCATTGCAAATGGCACGATTTCATTCTTCTTTATAGCGGAGTAATACTCCATTGTATAAATATACCACAGTTTCTTAATCCAGTCATCTACTGATGGGCATTTTGGTTGTTTCCAAGTCTTAGCTATTGTAAATTGTGCTGCTATGAACATCGGGGTGCATATCTTTTTTTGAATAAGTGTCTTGGTTTTTAAGACCTTCTAAGGTTTCTTGTGCCACTCATGCTTTTTCAAACACTGCAAACAAAATCACTTTTGCATGAAGTAATTCTCCTTGGAGGAAAACAAACCAAATACAAACAAACAAAAACTCATAGAACTACCCACAAGCATGACCTTCAGAATAAAATGATGAAATTAAAGATGGCCTTAGACATTTTACCTTTCAAGTTCAAATAGTGTTTTAACCTTAGTATTATTTTAATTCTTCTATTCTCTAGCCTTGAGAAACAATCAATGTGGAGTGTCTAAAAGCAGTAGCCTGGGGTGGGGCACTTAGCTTTAAAGGTCAAGAAACAATGGTGTGATGTGAGATCCAGTTTACAGTTGGTTATGTTCACAAGCCTACAGAAGTAGAAAATGGTTGAAAATTCAGAAACTGGCATATCTGTTGCATAAAACAAGTTAGATAATTTGTGGGTTATGTTTAAGTCAGTATAGCTTATATATCTATGATTTCAGTAGAAAGAATTTTATGAAAAAAACAATTATATATAATATGTGATATATATAATATATTTTTAAAATATATGCATTTTACTTTTCTATACATTTCTAGAAAATAGCAAATGTTTATTGAGCAGCTGCCCTAGATCAGGCATCATACCAGATACTGATGATACAAAGAGTAGCAGGTACCTCAATAAGCCTGATTCCTAATAAGGAAAACAAATGAGACAGAATTAATGTAGTGTGATAAATATAACAACCACAATATATTTGATATAACCTCAAAGAGGGAATAATTGAGTATGAAGGAGCCATTGCAGACTTTATTGTATCTCTCTATAGAATTGGACATTGTGATAACATATGCATTTCTGAAATTTCTTCCCTTCTCCCTCCTCCCACTTCGTTCCCAAGGACTATTGATTGAAGCCTGAGGCCCAGGCACTGTGCTAACTGCTGGGAATATAGTGCTGAAGAAGATATTGGGTTGTCGGAAAAGCCGTGACATATTTTTTCTATGTTTTTCATTGCAAAAATGCATCATGACTTTTCTGATGACAATCCAATAAAACAAGGTCCCTGCTCTCAGAGTTTATATTCTCATCATAGAGATCAGAACAATAAACAATTAATGGGAAAGCCAACACATGAAGGAATATTAGATGGTGTTTTGTGCTAGGAGCAGTACAAAAGGGGTAATGTGGTAGGAACAGAGTAGGGTATCCTAAGATGAGATGGTCCCAAGTCGCCTCTCTGAGATAGCATTTGAACTGATACCTGAAAGATGACAAGACAGAAGAGGCCATGGGAAGTCTAGAAGGGTGGAGGGGACATTTTAGGTGAAGGGATCTGGAAGTACACAACCCTGAATCAAGCAGAAATGATTCTGACATGAAACTTGGTAGCTGAAGCATAAAGATTTAGATAGAGAAGTCAGTAAGAGGTCATGGAGAGACCAGATCATGGAGGTCTTTGTATTCTGTACTAAGTAGTTTGTATTTTACGAACATCCATTGAGGACTTTAACCAGGGGAATATGATCCTAATTGCTTTTTATGTTACAAATATATAACATGTACAGCTGGGTGGGGAGCAAAAATTGAAGAATAAACTAGGTAAGTGGTTATTAAAGAGCATAGGTGAGAAATGATGGTGGCTTTGACAAGGATGATGGCTACTAAAGTAGAGAAAAATGGATTTGGGGAGTGGTGCTGAGTGGATTTGCTAATGGGGTGAAAGAAAAAGAAATCAGGGTGTCTCTTGTATTGAGTTATGAACAATCTGTGAGGTCCACCATGGTTACCACTTTCAGCCTATCATGCAGTGTAGTGCTCACGCAGATAAAACACTCAAAGCGTCTGATGAGTAAATGCATACCATAATGTGTAAGCTTGATTTGAGGAATGAAGTTTTTTTGCACTGTTACAATAAAGGTAAATTACTTATATTCACAGTCTCTTGGCAGAAGATGCAATCAAGGCAAAACGAAAATACAATTAATTAGCTATTGAGAACCATCTTTTCTCTCTCCATTATGTTCTGTTTCCAGGTCAGTAGTACTTTTAAGTGCTTACATTAAGCCTTAAGGATCTGAGAAAAGAGGATGCCTCAAGAAACTTCACTGGGGTACTGGGAGATATGAGATCACAGTATTTCATGGACCAATCCTTTAGCCAAAATAGCTCTACCTAGATCATTAGGGATAAAATTGCACTTGAAAAAAACAGTTTTTCCTGCTAAAAATATTGGAAAGCAAGGAATAAGTTTTATATATGCCGGCGTGCCAAGAAAATGAATACAAGTGGACACTTTGATCAACGTTGCTCAAGCAGTAGTTCTCCGTAATCAGAAGTGTCTGGACACTGATGGTAACCACTTTGAGCACCTCTTGTAATTGCAGAAGTCAAATGTGACTTGTATTTATCTTTTGTTATTGGTATATATTGAGTATTACAATTTTAATATGGCTTTCCATTCTAAAAATACATTGTTTGGCACCCTCTGTATATATAATTTATAAGTGGTTTAAATATTGACATTTCTGAATTTATTAATTTTAAAACACGTTATTTCAATTAAACTCAGTTGTATTATTTCTTTAAGAGATAATAAGTTTCATTTGATCTATATCTGTTAAAGTTTTACAAGAATAAAGCTTAGGCAGATCAAATCTAATATCACTCTTAATCATTTACTCTTGAAGTGAGAGTAACTAAACTTCTTTATCAAATAAAATAAATAAGGGCATTAGTCATCCAAAGAAATAACACCTTAATAACTATGTTTAACCATTTCCTACATCAATTTTGGGTTAGAATTTTCACTCTTTATTTCCCAAAGAAACTGTCTGACAAGCTAAATATGCATGCATGTAAATGCATACTTTCCCTTTAGTCAACTTGGGAGATGATGTTAAGCCACTGCTCAAAAATTTTTTTTAAATCTCTTAACTTATTGAATCTTCAGGGTATTTATACAAATATTTTTGGTTATCATAAAATTTCATTAAGTTTTATGTATTTGGAGATATTATCAAAGTGTATAAAGTGATGATTGGTAATCTTAACTTTAATAAAGTAAATAAAGTAAGAAGCAAAGCAATACCAGTGTTCATTACAGATAATTTATGGAAAGTATACGCCGCATGAAAGCACTAACTTCGGGAAAATATACATTCATCTGACTTAATTTTAGCCTTTTGTAATCCACAGAATCTGTGAAGGAATTTACCATATCTATAAATAAGACAAATTTACTGTTACTTTCTATATGAAATTTGTTAAGTCTGTCTCATCGATTCATGATCAAAATTTGAAAATCACTTTCACTCCTTTATTTGTAATTAGTTAGTAAAATTTTTCCAAATTTTCATCCACAATTAGTAAGATATTATTTGGAAGTTCTTAAGCACACTGCAAATCATTTGAAAGTTTTAATTTTTGTAAAGAAAATTTACATGCTATATACCCATTGTTATGTCTATAATGTATAAAATACCATCAGTGTCTAGGAGAAAACTTATTCAAAGTTTTTTATACCCAATTTTAATCAGTATTATGCATTATATAGCTATCATAATAAAATATTAATATACAGATAATACTAAGCTTGTTTTCTAAATATAATTTTTCTACATTGCATAATTAGCTAAATACATAAAACGTTTTATAGTTATTACAATAGTTTTAAGTAACATAGAGATGCTCAGATCTAAGTAGTGTTCTGGGAGTAGGGGAGTAAATGCTCTTTTTCCAAGTGATTTTTAGCCTGTTATTCCTCATCTTTTTTACATGAAAACAAAATTATGTAGAATACATTTAGGTAATGTACCTAGAGTTTCAGCATCTTTATATTGAAAAACTCATTTAGCCACACTATAGACAGGAACAAAACAAAGGCACAATTTGATTTTAGTGAGTCCATTTATTGAAATTTAAAACATTTTCAAATCCTTTCAGTTAGATATATACCATTAAAATTAATTATAACTTTAATATTTCCATGATATTATATGACAATGGAAGTTACAGTTTTTATCACTGTAAGTATTACTTTCTCTTCAGTCATCTTCTGCCTCTTTTAGCAGTTTTCTTTTTTTTTGTCTAAGATTTAGAATAGTAATTTATATTTTATTTTAAAATTAAGATGCTGTTTCTTCATTTTTTTTTTCCCTGCCACATGCTATAATTCTTGACTTTGGGGTCCATTAAAATATACTTACTCCTGGGCTGGCTGAATGTCGCAGTGGTTAAGTGCTGGCCTGGGAAGCCAGCAGCCCCGGTTCGGTCCCACATATGAGGGCCAGTGACACTGCCCTCAAAAAAAAACAACAAAAAAACAAAAAAACCTTACTCCTTAGAAGCTAAAAGAACTGGTGTTGATTTTGGTGATTTTGGGGTTAATTTTAGATGTAGAACTTCAATATAATTCAAGATTTCTTTCATGATTTATGTAGATATTATTAAGGTGATAAATATTACTCAATGATTTCAAATCCTCAACAAAGTAAGCACACAGTTAAATTAACAAGGATAATTGGATCTCAAAAACAATACTTGTCATAAGGATCCTGGTCCTCTCTGTTGCTAATGATATTTGCATTTTTCTTTCAATTTGTGTACGCCATGTTTCATATACCTTCAGTCTATCAAGACAGTAAACAATGATAAAAATGTAAATCAACATCAAAAATATTGCCTTGTACTGAGAGGACATTTCAAAGATTTCTTTTTATCAGTTGTTCATTTTCTCCTGTCAGATGTTAAAATCTTTTACTCTCCTTCATATTGCACAGAAAAGCAGGTCTGCTGATACTGTCTTCTTGTAGCTAAGCTGTGAAGAAGTCAAAATTTCATTTTGTAAAGGCAGTTATCATGAAGAGTGCAGCAGGCCTAGGTTATTGGTCCTTATTAGCAGACCCAAAGATAAGATGTCTAATTTCCTGACCAAGCTTCTAGTGTGTTATGTGAATCTCTCTCTGTACCTCTGGGAGTGGGGTGGGGAGAAAGAGAGAAGGGGTTCTTGTTGAAATGCCTATAAAACATATACAGGCTGATACTTCCTTTCAATACTCTTATTCTGGTTACCAATACAGTTTAAAAACTGCATGAGAGGAAGAGAAAGAGATAGGGAGAGAGGGAAGGAGAGAGAAAGAACCTAATAAGTATATGGCCATGGAAAATTTCTTAATACTAAATTAAGAGAAAGTGTGTCGAACATCTTGTATAAAATGTTGAAAGTGTTAAACAGGCCCTTAAAATAATTTTAAGTAGATTGTTTAAAATTTCATATAAGAATTTAATATAGGCTTCAGGTCACTGTGGTCAAGTTTTTATAATGGTTTCAACATCATAGAGTTTAAGCCTAATTTAAGCTGAAAAGTAAGCAAGTAATGGGCAAGCTTGGAGTTTTCTATTAACAGATTTAAGTTTCACTATCATATTTTTTTTTCTCATTGTGATTTTTAGATTTTAAATACAAAGAATTACATATAAGGCTTATTGTACTCCTTTGAAAGCTGACCTCCAAATGGACTCAAGAGGGAAACAGAGGAAAAATCACTCTAAGTGCAATTAATGGAAAATGCAGAATAAAAAAAAATATTATAAAATATACCTTGAAGAACCTTTCTGTGACTCACAGTTTACATTATATTCTCCTAACCATTTTAAAAAATGTTATTTTTTTTTTATAGCACTGTGTGTGTGTATGTGTGTGTGTGTGTGGTTTACTGGTAGAAGTAGGTAATTTCCAAATACATTGTTTCTATAGGGTAAAAATTTTTCTGAGTGGTTCTTGGATTCACTTGTTAATTTTTCTAAACATAATGTATCCCACATATAGGCAAATATATTATTTGAAATTAGGCATAGCCTTGTATATTTGTTAACCTGAAAATTCCATTTGACACAAAAATAAATGAATAGAGAAATGTTTTCATATATAACTTGCTATCGTCACATGTATCCTGATTATTTTAAGATACTAAAACAAATACAAACTGGAAGAGATAATTAATTCTGTTATTATGGATTAAGAGAGAAGCATTTTTTTTCTGAAGCTATTAATATTCTCATGATTCAATTACTAATGGGGAGGGGAGGGAAGGTATTTACTGAATGCCTTCTATATACCAAGAAACTAAGCATGTGAACACACACATTAGATCTTTTGTACTCTGTTCTCAACATCTCATCCTTCATCAATAGTATAAATTTTTCATAATTTATTTATATTTATACATGAATAATGAATACCACATATTTAATGAGACCTAATATCCCAGGAAAGCTAATTCTTTGTTAAACTAAATAACTCTTCCTGAAAAACTAGAGAAGCATTCTTCTAATAAAGTGATGTCTAAATGCACATATTGATAAGTGGCCTATTATTTATTATCTAACAAGAGGAAGATACCTAGGTTACACTGTAAAATATCTAAACATAATTACCTTATATTTGATATATATATAACACATATATATTTCTTTTTTTTTTTTCCTAACTTACTTTCCATCTCCTTCTGCCTCTGTCTATTCTCCACCCTTCATCCTGATCATAAGGAGGGGAGGAAAAAAAAAAGCCAACTTGGAGATTATATTTAGAAATTCTTTCTTTCATTTTTCTTTTACTTAGATGTAAATAAAATGGAGAGGAAATGAAAATTATTTTTATAAATGAAAGATCTGATTTATGTCTTTATCTTTCTACATTTACTCATTCAATAAATATTTATTGAATATCGCTCATTTGACATCCTGTTATGCCAAATATTTGTTTCTAACATTAAGGGTTTGATTATTTTTTAACCACAAGGTGATCAAGAAGTATGATTTGCTTGTTGTCTTTTTCCCTCTGTAAAAGAATTAGACATCTGTAAATTACCAAAAGACATGAGACAGAGAATATAGGTCAAGTAGGCAATCTGAAGACAATTGACCACCTTAAGAAAAGACTTCAAGATTACCTCTACCCCTAGTTTCGCTGCCAACACTTTCTCCTTTTCTAAAAAAAAAAAAAAGGGAAAGGAAAACAAGATGTAATATCTTTTAAAACTTAAGTAACTTAAAAAAAAATCTATTTGACTTTGTTCAAAATAATGTAGGATAACTTTCACATGTTAAGAAGAGACATATTTTAAACAATTATCATATAAGTTAGAACACTTAGAGTACAAAACAAAGAGTACATAGAAGCAATGATCAGAACATGCTTTTCCCTTTCTCTAAGTGCAGCATGCCCTGGAATTGGTATACCATACAGAACTAGAGAGCTTTATTTGTTGTTCCAGTTCCTTCTATCAGTAGCAAAATAAATAATATTAATTTTTCCTCAGTGTTTCAAGGCATATAGGTCCAAAACAGCACTACAGGTTTTCAACCATTGTGTTATGTTGCTCATTCAAACTTTTACTATTTTATTTTTCCATCTGCAATGTTCAGTTACTTTGTATTTATCTTGTGTAGTATACTTTAATATTTTTTATTAAATTTATTTATTTTTAATTAGTTTCAGGTGTACAACACAGTGCAATAGTTATACTTTTTACCCCTCAAAGTGACAAACCCTCTCCCCCAATTCGCCACCCCACTCCTCCCCCCCATATCATATATATCTATTACTATTCCTCTGACTCCCTTCCACAGTGTAATCCACATCCTGGGACTATCTATATATATTCAATTATAGTTGGTATACAATATTATACAACCTCTGCTTCAGGTATACAGTGCAGTGATCAAGCCTCTACTCCATCCATGAAATGGTCTCCCCAACAAGACATGTGACCATCTGACACCCCACAAAATATTTACAACATTATTAATTATATTCCCTGAACTGTCTTTTTAAATATTTTTTAAAAGGTCTTTCAAAACATATACAGCAGTGAAAGAGCCAACAAAATACAAATATTGTTTTAACTACGACACAATTTGACAGAAAAGATCTACATATGAAATTCTTTTTCTTTAGGTATTTTATTCCATCCCCTCAATTTCCATTTTCCCAAGTTTACTTATGGTAAACATATACATTTCTATTATCAGTTATGTCCTGTAATGAAAGGTCTGTTTTTAGTTGTGTGATTACCAATTCTATAGTTCACTAGGTGTGAGAATATATAAAAATGTACATCCTGATAGTAATGACATTAATGTAATAATTTTTTAACTATTAACAGCTCCATTTGTAGAACATTTGGTGGGGGGCAGTCACTGAGTTTTGCACATCATCTCTGATCCTTACAGCGACTTGTAATGTGAATGTTATCCTTCCTTTACAGGGGGGTTAAGTTATTTATTCAGGTTGACACAACTATCCTGCAGGGAAATTGGAATCAAGTATTCTGTGTCTAAAACCTGCTTTTTCCTGAAACAATTCTATTCCTTGAAGAAAGGACATACCACCTGGTTGATGAAATTAACATAACTAGGTGAATATATTATATGAATTCTAAATCCCAGTCTCATCATCAGAATTTAATTTTTTTAATGCTTAAAATATCCCTTGGCATAATTATGGAATTGCCCTAAGCAAGTTGCTTATGTTGTTATGTCTGAATGAACTTTGTATCAGAACTGAACTTGGTAAAACAAACTGACATATTTTTCTTTCTGTGCTTAATCTCCTTAAAAACCTTAATTAAAAATGTTATTATTTTTTTCATGATTTTTATCAGCTTTATAATTTATAATGTCTAAATTCACAAAGAATTAATGGCAAACCATCTATATTTTATTACTTAAATCATGTTTACCATAAAATTGGTATGTCTCATCTTGACTTATTTGATTAAACAGCAAAAGGATTCTTTTAAAAAGTGTTAACCGATATACCAATGGCAGTTGAAAACTTTTGTCATTTTTTTTATTAGTCACTTCCATTTTCATGTTATTTGTTTCAGTTTTTACTACCTTCATCATCCAGAAAAATAAGTGAAAGCCAATGTCACTTTTGAAATGGAAAAATTGTTTTAAATCATTGGCAAAGCTTAATGACTTCTGACTGCTGAGATATGTTAATTTAAGCCAGACCAAATGTTCCTCAGCTGCAAATATTTGGTGTTGTTCACTGGGAACTGGCAAGATTTATGAGGGCCCAGTGGCAAAGACTGTGCTCACATGCCTCTCACTGTAATTGTTTCCCGTATTCAATGATGAAGGACGTCAGGAAAGAAAATACCAACTTTTCAGGGAGTAGTCACTTAGACTCAAATAAGATGCTATTTCACTCTGATTTACTGTGGCGTCCTCATGCCATCTAAGTTAACAAAGCCCTTTCAACTTTTCAGCTCTAATCCTGAGAAAATATAATCTCTGACTTTTCAAGGTGCTCTGAATTTGAAAGTGAAAAACGGAAATGCTTTGGTCTCAGTAATTTGTAACTATTAGCTGGTTAATGGCAGTTTAGAAGTCTTATTTTATCAGTTGTGTGTAATGCTTATATATCCACTTACATTACTTCTTTTAACACTTTAACCTTTCTACAAATTAGTTGAGTAATGCATTCGATAGTAACCAGAGATACTTTATTCTTTTATATTGACATATCTATACTAAGTGGATTTTACAAATGTAGTTGAAGGTAACTCATAGTTTCAAAATAAAGTAATGGTGTTAAATATTTGTGCATATTTATTTATAATTATGAAATGGCTGTTAACTGTTTAGAAGTATGAAGGAATGTGTTTTGAAAAGTCTCATGAAGACATCTCATAGATATTAATAACAGATCTAATACTAGATGTACAATAGTCAAAGTTTAAGCTTTCCATGGTAGAACTGAGCCTTAGGCATATTCTAACCTGAAAGTAATAGCTAGTCCCAGAAGATTTCACTGAGAAGACATCATTTTGATTCAAAGGAAACCTTAGATGACTGACAAGAATTGCCAACGAAATAGCTTTGCAATACTAATTCAAACCACTGTATTCTTACATAACAGCAAATGTTGATTATTAGTATTCTTTGTCATAGTCATTACACATATTTTCATGACAATGGTAGAACTATAGTTCCTTCAAAACTATTACATTTGAAGGTAAATCATAATCTCACCTGTATATGCTACTTCTTATGTACCAGGCACTAGGGGAAGTGCTAACTTGCTTAGTCCTAACATGACTTTTGGAGACAGATAATACTATTTTCCCATTTTACAAATTAAGAAACAAAAATGCATAAAGCACCTGGAGTCCATATTTGTAATCTTATGCTGAATATGGTGTTACTATCAACTTAGGTTGTCTTTTGCAAAATACAATACATCAACAATTATTTTCATCTATTATAAGTTAATTGAACTGCTAATAATGGCAGAAAAGACTATACATATTTATTCAAATGTTTAATCATATACACCGACATTTTTCCACATAAAGACTCAACTAGTAAAATACATAGTGCTTGAAAAGGATGAATGTATTTGCATTTTTCTTGTATTTTAGCATGTACTATCACAAGGATAGCTATGTATTGTTAAAAGGGTCAGCTTCTGCATTATTCCATATTGAACTCCTTAATTATGTATCTCTGTATAATAAAAGGAAAAGTGCTGACAGAATGCAGAAGACAAATCTAAATTCTTTTCTTGCAATAAATGTGACACAAATTGTATAAAGCAATATTTTTGCCCTTGAAATGTTTAGAAGTATTGACAATCTGTCCACTAAATTGTCAGCTTGTCTTTAAGGTTAGAGCTTCTAAGTTCTTAGCATTTAACAGACTGACATTGATCTCTTGGTTCTTTAAACTTGTGTACCACAAGCAAGCAGGACTTGATTTTGAAGTAGGGCATTTAAAATGTTGCCCTTGATGATGATATCCCATAATTTCCTTCTACTATGCTAGGAGTATTGTATTGAATTTCTGACCTTTAATTATGATTCCACATATGCTATCAATCTTAAAGTTTTTGATAAACTCCATATTAGAAAACAGTCTTAGGTATGAAGAGACAATTAAGTGGATGATAAAACACAGATTCAGAGCAGAAGAAATTCATTGGTTCTAGTCTGATATATACTTCAGAAACCATTTATGCAACGATGTTCACAATGCTTATTATCATCATTTTGTTTTGAGTATTTAGATAGTCCTCACATCTTCAATAACTTGACCATGCTTATGGAAATATTTTCAAGAAAAAAAAATTAAGCAGACTTTCATTTGTTGCTTTTTAAATAGTGTGTGTCAATGAGAGACATAATTTATAGCATTTTAAATAATATTTATTCATTCTTGACAATAACTGGACTTTCCAGGTAGTATTAAAGTAGTGTTAGTTGGTTAAAGAATCACAAGAAATGGCAGTGGGATTTTTTTCAAAGATTTCTTTGATTCTCTCTACCCACAGGCTCTGAGCAAGGCAATAAATAGTCCATTTTTGTTAATGAAGCTTCCCTCATACAGCTGGGATTGTTTAATATTTTACGAGTGTTACTTTGTTTTGCTCTCAACGATCTCAGGCAGTTAAGGATTTATGAATCGTGTTTTTCTCAGCCCATCTGCGGTTTCCTATCTTCCCTGGCCTTGAGAATATGTTTAAATTTATTAAAGCGAAGCAAAGGCTCATTATTTCAAAGGAGAGCCAAAGTGACACAGTGAATTGGTTATTAATGGAAAGGCACTGCCATAGGGCGATTGAAATTTAATGATATCCTACAAGAAAAAAATGAGGGTGTCACTTTCCAAAAAGTCATGCTAAATGCCAGCCTTTTTAAGGTCCTGCCGCTAATTTTATGCCTGCACACAGTAATGTTTTCAAAAGCGTTTAGGAAACACGGACCAGTGACTGTACTGATTATCCTTTTCACCTTCGCGCCTGTTCCAAATGGGTTTGTGCAGTGAGCGATTTAATCTCTAAATATAGGGAACGTTAAAAAAAATAACATTGCTGTTTTTCACAAGCTAAGGGCCTTTTGCAATCCTCCAGAGATGGACTTGCAAATATGCTATCTCCATATGCTCTCAGTAAGCTCTCAAACTGGCGGATCACCAAAAAAGAAAAAGAAAAATCAATCCCTTGATTTCTATTTCTGTCATTCAAATGATGTTTTAATGTCATAGTCTATAAACTGTACTTATTAATATTCAGATAACATTCCATTTGAGCTACAAAATACGACTTGGGGTAATTGTAAGTTTTGTTTATTTAACTTAGACTCTTTATTGAATTACCAAAATATCACTTCTTTAACTTGCCCCATTTAGTGCAAACCAGAGACACCTATCTATTAGCGAGTACACTCTGTTGATATTGCAAACCATTTCTTTTAGAGTTACTACTCTGATCCTGCATTAATTAAAATACCCAAAATTATTTTTTAAAGTTATTTCAAATTTATCTAGAAAAAAAATGTTGATATGATAATGTACCAATCATACTTTAAGACATTCTATTGTATTCCATAAGAATTCCTGAAAGCATGCTTTTCTTTTTACCATTTTTGCTTTATTTGAATTATTCTACCTGCATAAGAATGGTGGTCCTGATGTGTTACCTCTCCATCACTTTCAAATATGTTGTTGACACTACGAGAGGATTGACCTGGTACATTGCAGAACATAACACAGTTTAGATTGAGGATTTTTGTTCAATTAAACTTAAGATCCAGCAGTTTAAGCAATACATTAATTATATGAAGTAAATATGAGCATTTTTACTGCAAGAACAGCAATGGGTCCAGTTTTAATGCATCTTTACTTACTGCCGAATATAAACGAAAATGGAAATGGTGCATTTGACAGGCACTGTAGTAACATAATTTTCTCATACTGCATATGGTAATATTAAATTGTCTCATGATGCCAACACACACTTTGGAATGTAGAATTGTCTGAGTTCTTTTCCCTGTTTTATGGCTAAATATGTTATTTGATAATTTCTGAAAATAATTTTAAAAAATTAAATTTACACTCAATTCAAAATCATGTTAAGATTTTATAACTTGTGATCGCACACTGAGGAACTTTTCATTTATTCGAGGTCAGAGTGTGAATCTGAGCAGATGAGAAGAATGTTGAAATCCAAGAGACAGTAATGCATCCTGCAGGAGAGAAGTCACTTGGAAGAGGGTGTCAGGGATCCACATTTTAAGTTTCTCTGGGTCCTTCCTCTCTGCTAACAGTGAACTTATCATTCTATAATCTTTCTAACAAAGACATAAACACCTCAGCTACATATATTTTGATTGTTTCACTACAGTTTACTGGAGGCTGAGCAATGACAGTTTTCTTCATTGTCTTTTTGCCAAAATTTGTCCTTTAAGTCATTTTTGTTGACTGCCCCTTTTAGCAGCTCACCTCACAATGAGAGAGAAGACAATTAATAGGAGGGTGATTTATCACTGCCAAAAACTGTCAAGGACTTCAGTTGTAGCTGGAGAAAAAGCAATTTCACATTATGGCATTTCATTCTGAATACATTGTATTTACAGCTCACAGTTTTATTTTCAGAGCCTATTATCAGGTGAAACAGTTGCATCTGAAATGTTGTTTGTGACATAGGTGACCTGTTAGGATTTGATAAGTATTTACGCCAGAGCACAAGGGGCTCACACATCTGCTGTTGGCAGAAGCAATGGAAAAAAATAACCTGGAAATGAGGCGTTTGATTTTTCTGGTTCCTACACTCGAGCATCTGTTGCTATAATTAAGTGGCATTCAGTAATTGCAGAGCAATGGTGAAATAAACATATGCATTCTTGCCAGCTTTTAGGATTTGGTGTCCTTACAGTAGGAGAGACAAACAAAGTGACTTCAATAAGAACAAAGGATTTTGTAGCAAAGTTTTACAATTAACTTTTCTGTAGAAGAAAAAGAGAACTGGGGGGCAGGCAACAATGTCACCAGAAAATGATAGCATACAGTTTTAGAAGAAAACATCCCTGCCACATGCAACCTTTGGGATGAACTTTTCTGCTGGAAGAATGTCAAAATGGGTTAAACACCATACCTGAGTAAGTCATATCATGGACGAATGAAAGAATAATAAAAAATATGGTTATTGCTAATCTTCATGGTACCGTGCCATGGAAAAAAGATTATAGTGAAATTCATTTAAGAAGCTAAAGATTCTATGTATTTATTTGGCAAGATATAAGAAATCAGCGTGGTTGCATTGGGGCTTGACATTGAAAAACAATATGATGGTTTATTGGGGACTTAAAACAGTGCTCTCATCAGAATAGTTAGAAAATGATTCTCAAAAAGTGGATGGGATGAATTAAGGGACCTGAAGCAGTTTTTTGAATTGCAGTCCACAAGCTTCACCCCTGCTCTCCCAGCACTTCTGAGATTTATATTTCAATGTGAAGGTAGCAGTTTGGAAAAGCTCCCAGGATGTCTCCCAGGCTGTTTTCATCCCCGCTTACTTTGTAGAGAAGGTCTTGCCTGTGAAACAAATAATCATTTAATTAGCAATGCATGAAAGCCCCCTGCTTATGAATACTGTATATATTTACTAGGATTCTTTGATCAATAGGCTTTATGGTCCATTAGTTACTTAGAACAATCCAGATTCTTCCACACAGAACAATTTGGATATGGTTGTTGACTGTAGAAATTTGCAGTTTCCTGGAAATGTCACATGACAAAGTCTATTGTGCTATAAATACTTACAAAACAATGACTTTTGAAATGAGAAAAAGTGAAGTTCAATCTCTCTTGCAATCAAAGTATTAGCATGTAGTTTTTAAGTCTTCACTGGATTTCATTCTTGTTAGCATGGACATATGAAAGTTGGCTAAATATAGACTATGCTTAGTGGAAGGATGTGGCTCTTCCCCTGTAGGCCATTTGGGGCGGGGGGAACGTGAGGGTAAGTGTCCTGTAGAGACTGAAGACACGTATGATTTGGCGTTTTTATCTGATACGTTGGCATCAGGTGATTACTTAACTTTCCTGGATAAAGAAAAGACATGAGGATTCAACCATGGAAAGATGAAAATGATGGATTATGGCTTCAAAATGTTAAGAAATACAGTGTGTCTCCTTAGAAGACAGAATATATGAACAACAGTTTCCTTGAGTTTGAAAGATTAAAAGATCATAATTTAGTTTCTTTTTTTTTTTTCTAGAGGTGGCTTTGATATATGTTTTAAAATAGGTTTATAATTTTAAATTTCCATTCAACTTAATACTATTGAATAGTAATGAGATTAGAGCTATAAAAACACCCTACATGTATGTGTATATATATATATATATATATGTATGTGTATATATATATATATATATATATATATATATATATATATATACCTATATCTGCCATCTAATCTATGTCTATATCCAAATTTATATCCAAATACTCTTCTAAGTATGAGAGGATAGTAATAATTCAGTCCTCACAAATAAGTTGGGGCAGTTGCATTACTATTGTTATCTCCATTTTGGAGATGAGGATAACAAGGCAGAGCTCAAGATTATGTGGCTAGTAGGTAGCAGGGGCAGGCCTGGGAAATGAGCCTCAGATGTTTGCCTCTAGAGTGCATGCTCTTAACCATGGTGCCGTTAATTTAATATAATGACTAAGACAGATATGTTCCTTGGACCCATAGAGCCTAGCACTTTGACGTGACATAGCTTAAATGTATATATGCTTTAGAAATGGGGAATATAGTATATGAACATATACATCTATATCTATGAATGATTTTTTGCCTGTATATATGCCTGTCAATTAATGTTCTTACCTATCTCCCTAATGTTATGATATTATTGGAACCAATGCAATGTTAATATTGATTTTGAATTTCTTTTTTTACTTTCTCCAAAGGCATGGATCTCTGTAATCATATTTGCGTCCTGATATCAGAGACAAACTTATTGTTAGTGCCATTTCCTTTTAAGTCTATCTCTCTTAGATTAACTATTCTTAGTATATATTCCCTGATTTTATATATAATTGTTTAACATAGTTTTTTTTTTTCTGTATAGAGTTCAGTCTTTACTTTCTACATTTAAATTAGATATTTTTGATATAATCAATAATTTTTTCCCACTATTTTCTTTTTTCCATGTTCATATTAGATTCCTGGAATCCTATTAACTTGTCCTTTTGAACTTATATATCAATTACCTCCTTTAATTTTCCCTGAAGTCTTCTTTATTTCATCTTCCCTAAATTCTTGTTCACAGTTCTGGGGACAAGTGTCAACTTATTTCTATGTTTTCCACCTTTGTGGTCTGAAATTATTGCAATGTGCTATTTTACTAAAACCCTATGGATCAATTTTTTTCCTCTGTCCCTGTGAAGTTGTATTGTGGTGACAAGAGTGTGGCATTCTCTCATTAATTCTTACAATATTCTTCTGAAATTGGTACCATTTTACCTTCATTCTAATCATGAGGAAATTGCAGTTTAAAGAGGATTAAGAGATTTTTCAAGACTCAGAGCTTGTGAGTGAAATAATCAGGAAGAAACCCAAGTTTGACCTCCTTTAGTACCTTTTCTCTAAACTGCCTTGTGCTACACGAATGTCTTATTTCAATATACTGCTAATATGCTTTTCTTACACAGAAAAATTAGAAAAGACAAGTAATGGTGAGACAGTAGCGAGATTTGCTTGTTTAGGGATATATTCATTCCTGTTCAATTGTTTAATACTGAACATGCCCATATGCTATGTTGGCTAGGACCAAACATTCGAACAATAAATTATTGGGTTGTTGGAAAAGTCATGATGCATTTTTGCAACAAACAACATACTAAAAGTACGTCATGACTTTTCTGACAACCCAATATCTGAAACATTAGTGGTAAAGTGTTATGTAGTCCTCAGATGTATTTATTTTGCCAGTTTTGAATGTCATTGGTATTTCTTTAATTAAAACTT
Organism: Aselliscus stoliczkanus; assembly: GCA_033961575.1. Classification (NCBI taxonomy): domain Eukaryota; kingdom Metazoa; phylum Chordata; class Mammalia; order Chiroptera; family Hipposideridae; genus Aselliscus; species Aselliscus stoliczkanus. The sequence goes on along the minus strand of CM066727.1, from coordinate 23,652,998 downwards.
TCAAATTTATTGTTTTGTACTTATGTTACTTTTGGAATAGTTTGTTAAGAAAACTATTAAAATACAAATAAATAATATTTACTGAAGTAAAATTACTGTGACAGTATAGCATAATGATTGAAAGCATGAGCTCTAGATTTAGGGAAACTTAGATTCCACTTCTGACTCAATGGACTAGTGAGTATGTTATTAAAATGAGATGGTTATTTAGCTACGTTAATTCTTATTTTCCAAATGTGAAAAAAATGGGAATAATAAGAACCTGTTTCAGGGAGAGTTTATAAGAATACTTGAATAATGTATAAACATGGATCATTCTTGTTACCAGTCATCTTTGAAACAGATAGCCACAAATTTACCAACAGGTTATGTTCCGAAAATTCACTTGTGAGTGGTTTAAAAGTTGTAACGTCTTTTTACCCCATAGAATAACATCATAAATATAGCTTAGAGCTATATTTTAGCTCTAAAATATAAATAAATAAATAAAATATAATCTAAATATAATATAGAGCTATATTTAATCTAAGCTATATAGATATATATATAGCTTTAATATAGAGCTATATTAAATCTAAATATAGCTTAGAGCTATATTTCTATATATATAGAAAGAATGCTACTAGCTCATCACTGATAAATTCGTTATGGGTTAAATAGCCTCACTGAAAAAAACATAGCTGGACTACTTGAAATTATTATAATAAAGACGCTACTAGTCCTGTTGTATAGAACTGGAATCAGCAAACTTTCTCTGTAAAGGGCCAGGAAGTAAATATTTTTGGTTTTCTGGGCCATAAGGTCTCTGTCACAACTATGTTATTTCAGTACCAAAGTAGTTATAGATTATATACAAAGGAAAAAAAAATGTGTTGGGGCCGGCCGAGTGGTGCGGTGGTAAAGCGCTGGCTTCGGAAGCCAGCAGCCCCGATTCGGGTCCCACATATGAGGGCTAGTGACACTGCCCTCAAAAAAAAAAAAAAAATTATGGCTCTGTTCCAATAAATCTTTATAGACATTGAAATGTAAATTCCAGGTAGTTTTCAGGTGTCACAAAATATTATTTAACTTTTTATTTTATTTTGTTAATCATTTCAAAAATGCAAAAACTACTTTCTGCTCACAAGCTATACAAAACACAAAAATAGGTGACAGGCTGGATTTCACCTATGGTCCATAGTTAGCCTGCCTCTGATCTGAAATATGATTTTGTCTCTTCTGAACATTTTCCCTAATACCTTTTACTCAGTAACCTTTGTCAGCCTTTCACCACTCAGAGATCTAAAAGGTTCTAAAAATTGAAAGTTGTTTTCCTAAAACGCTTGAAGGCACATGGACTAGGACAGAGTGCTGATTACTTGGAACTCGAGTCAGGAGATTGGGTACAACCCCAGCCTTACAATTTACCAGTATTCTGCTTTGGTACAAGCCCATTAAACACTATCATTCTGAAATCAGGGGGAATAATTTTATACCTGATAAGGTTGCTTTAAGGAACAAATCAAGTAATATTTTAACTGATCATGCAATACAGAGCACTGTAGATATGGGTGCCTCACTATGTGGTGGTTTTCAGCATCTGTACTGTTCCTGTGTTACATTGTTGAGGCTGCCAGAACAAAATACCATAGACTAGGTGGCCTAAACAACAGACATTTATTTTCTCACAGTACTGGAGGCCAGAAGTTCAAAATCAAGGTGCTGGCAGCTTCCGTTTTTCCTGAAGCCTCTCTCCTTGGATTGCAGACATTCTGCCTTCTCACTGTATCCTCGCACGGCTTTTACTCTGGGTGCTGGCATCACTGCTATCTCTTTCTCTTCTTAGAAGGACACCAGCCCTCTTGTATTAGGGTCCCACCCTTATGAGTCTATTTAACCTTAACTACATCCCTAAAAGACCTATCTCCAAATATAGTTTCAACATATGGGTTTGGGGAGACACAATTCTATGCATAATGGTCCCATGATAATGATTAAGTTGTCCATAAACCAAAGTAAGGTTACCAAGCTAAATCCTCTTAGATATAAGACAGAGTAGAGACTCACCAAGAGCATCGGCAATAGTATAATAAGGATGTCTTTATAAGTGTTCTTATTCTAAAAATTCGATATCTGGGTTCTTTCAATGTGAGATAAATCTAAAATAGATTTATCTTACATTGAATTTTTGTTATACTAATTTTTTTTTCCATTTGGTATAGGAAAATAAAGTGCCAAGAAGTAAAATTAATTTGCTGTATAGAGATTGATTTTTGACCTATAAGTAAGGTTAAAACAGCAAAAGCTTTTAACTCTAGGAATAATGAGTAGTGATTCAGGACTCCTGGCTGTGTTCAGGAAGAAAACTTTGGCCAAGGTATCGTTGTTTTCCCTAATGCCCTCTACTCCTTATTAATTTTCTTCACCAAAGATTAGATTATTTATTTTCTAAATGTTTGTTTGCTATCTATCATGTAGACCTTTTTATTTGCCTTTAGTTGATTAAGTCATGTGTCAAATTCTATTCATGGCATTGCTTTTGGTGGAGTAAAACAGATTGCTTTGGGACTCATCCACCTTGAGGGAATTTATGTAGTACTATTTCGATATTCTACAAAAAAAATGTTTAAATCTTGATTGTTCTTGACCACAATGCCTGTGAATTAGATTTCAGATATTTCAGAATGTTCCTGTTTTTCATAGACAGATACATTTCACATTGATTTAATCCATATGCATTTGCCTTCTATAAAAGAAGATAATATAGTCTTGAAAATCTAGAAGTCCTACGAAAACATAGAATGACAGGTGTTTAATGGATGCGCATTTATAATCAAGCCCCTGTTGACAACCATTACTTGAAGAGTCAGTTAGTTAATTTCTATATTCTCTTAAGCCAGAAAGTGGCAGTTGCATTAATTTTGTCAAAAATTTGTAGATTCATGTTATGGGATGTAGTTTAATGCTAAGAACTTAGTGGAGGCCATAGAAGTAATTTTAATTGAGATTTTTACAACCATTTGATAACAGTGTTTTGATCACTATAGTTAGGGCAGGATTCCAACAGTGGCCATAAAATCTGTGACTAATCCACTGAGTCACCCAGTCCCTGTCATATATTGTTTAATGGTCCATGCTGCCAGGAATTATTATCACTTTCTAGTGATAATTTTTAAAGAGAGAAACTTTGTGGACACAACAGATGAATATAAGTCGAAAACTTATGTTTGTAAAGACAGCTAATAAAACATCTTCTCACTGATATATGATAGAGTTTGCTCATTTATAATAACTGTTCAGACTCTAAATCATATATATATAAATATATATTTGTGTAATATATATATATATATATATATATATATATATATATATATATATACACACACATATATATGTGATACTAATGAATACTCTAACTTTCCTTGGTTAATGTTTGCAGGGCACTTACAGATGCTAGAATAATCTCTAATGTTTTTGCTCAATCTGCTCTGGAGATGGATGAAATAAATAGTTTAAACTAATTAATGTAACACCAGCTGTTACAAGTGCTTGGCAGACGTCTGTGCGTTTTGATGGGCAGGGAGCGGCTGTTGTACTTGACTTTATTTTAGTACAATGTTGATCACAGTGTAAGCTGGAATAAATGACAAGCCAAAAGAAGAAACAGAGGATATTTCCACGTAATGCAAAATAAATACCATCTTCCTCTCTAGAAATATGTAATGTTTAAAACTGAAGGATTGAGAAATCGTTGTGCCAGATGTCATCATGCCATAAGGCCTTGCATAGCTGCTAGGTTAAACATGCATGATAATTCTAGGCTGCAAATAAAAAGCTGCTAAAATACAGGTATATGATCTTGGACACTGTCCTTGGTTTTTCCAAAGGACCTATTAGAGTTGCAGGTATGCAGTGTCAGCTAGATGTTTGAAACTTTTTGCTAATTAAATGCATTTAGAAAAAAGAAAAAACAAGAGAGACTGTAGTCATCTGGAAAGGATTGGGAAATTATTTTAATTATATTATTTCAGCAAATGAAAGGAGGTATTGGGTTTTATGGTTTGGTGATTATGACTGTTATTATTTTTAAGTTTCTATGGGGTATTCTGCAATGCTTCTTAAATATCTGATTCCCTCATGAAAACAAACAAAACCCTAAGCAGGGATCATCCATTGAGATGATGTCCTTGTGAGTTTTATTTGTTATCCTACAATAGAGAAAAATGCTTCTGCTCATATTGTGATGGTTTCCATGAGACTTAAGAAGTGAAAATAGCCTCCTGATTTCTTCTCTAAAGTTGGAGGGCAGAATCATTGTGCTCTGACAGAGAAGCAGTGGTTGTTATCTCAGTATGTGCCAGCCTTAAGTGAGCAGTGTCATTGTACAGATTGTTACCCTGTGAGTTTTTCTAATAAGTTATTACAACGTGTGCTGAGCAGATGGCAAGTGTGCTCCTGAAAGAATTGATGGATGGGATATGATGTCATCAATGAAATGACAAGGTTCACAAGGTACTTGACCTCCAAGAATAAGTCCTAACTGGTTAGAATTCTAAATGGTGAACTTTGGTGACACTAACTAAATGGGAAATATGTGCAATTTGTATTTCTTTATGGTGGTGTTTACCCCTTTCACTGAACTCCACATAATGGGATTTTGTCCCTGAAGACTCGGAGATATTGTTGGAGGGTTGCACCCTGTAACCTTCTGAGGATTTCAAATACAAATCCACACGTCTAAACTTTAACAAAATCACAGTGAATGTTATTTATGAAGTCAGGTTCAGAGCTTTCCCTGTTTTATATGTATATATGCAGAAAGAACTTAGTTAAGACATCCCATTAATTTTAACATGTTATCACAAAATAGCAAAATGCTGACTCTGTGAAAATATGCAGTGCATAAAATTAAACTTTTATATTTTCATTAAAATATGTTCTGTATATACAAGCCTAAAATAAGCTGTCAGAGATCCTGATATTGTCTTTATATTTTAGTTATGACTTTACTTGCACTTACAGGTGACAAACCTAAACACATTAACATTTTTATTTCAATATTATCATTTTGAAATTTCAAATGGCTTCAGAATCTATTCCATATTACCTATATAATATAATCTCAGAATTTACATTGGCCTGGCAAATGTATTCTGGACAGAGATCATAACAAGTATGATTACAGATATGGGCACTCAGAGGAAATGTGGGCGAAACATGATAAGATATGTGCATTGAGTGAAATCAAAGAAGAAAACCAACAACCATTTACAACTGTTTTGTGGAGAAGGGGTTGGCCGATTAAAAGACATGTCCAAGAAAAAACGTTTTAGGTGTACTAAGAAAGTACAAAGCATCAAAGCATAAACTCCCTCTTCTGAGTACCCTCACATCAGATTTTATACACAAACTGACAAGGATTCGAAGGCCTAACAAAAATAAATTGCTGTAAGTGTGGTGGGCTGCATTGTCTTTTTTGTTCACTTTGAATAACTGAGCTCAGGTTATTAACAGTCAAGATGCTTTTTAAAACTAGACAGGTATCTTTTTATCGAGGAGATGAAAGAAATGTACACACATAACTGTGTCTAGCATAAAGAGTATATTCATACATGTTTTGACGCATATTCTGGAAGAGTTGTTAACTGCTTGTGATAGCAATTTGATTATAAAATACATTGTGTCCATATATATCAATACTCTCAGGTGTTAAAGGGAAGACATAGAGTTAATATCTATAGCTCAAAAGTTAAAATTATAAAAATAGTAACTTTATCAACTGAATGAATTTACAGTCAGATAAATTACCCCATGAAATTTATTCATTCAGTAACTTTGTATGAATTTGTAGTGGCAGTAGAAAATGCAGAAATATAATATTTTAATTAATTCCATATTTTTATATAAATTCTAACTGTAAATAAAGTGCTAAGAGTTAATTACTTTAAGTTGACAGCAAAAGTTTAGCCTATAGTTACAAATGTTTTAGCAATGAGTTAATTTTAGAGCAATTACTATGGTAATATAGATTATAATTTAGATTCAGTCTTATCTCTTTGGCTATATCAAAGCCTATATGTTTAAACCAGTTCTAAACTGTATAAGCTTATACTCTCATGTGTTAATATTGCCTAGATGATTAACATAATTAAACAGTATTCTGTCAATGTATATCAAGTGATCAAAAGAGCTTATGAAATTATTTGATAAATTATTCAAATGAATTTGCTATTTTTAATATAAATGAAATAACAGAACCCATATCTCATACCACATTGACACGCAGTATTGATTATATGGCTAAACCATTTTCAAGGGCTGACTTTACTTAATCTGATCTCTTTCTCTGTCTGAGGCAGATAAAATATTAATACAAGGTAAAAGAGTGCTCAGTGAACTTGCCATATGGCCCCTGTAGAGGATAGAGGGGCCTGGGCAGCCTATGGACTTGCCATATGGGCCTAGAGGGAAAAAGTAAGTATTATACAGAGAACAAATCTAACCATATGGACTGGGTGGAGCACTTGAGACTCTAAATACTTCCTTATACTGGGGCATTTTCACAAAAGAATAAAAACATATAAATAATACATTATACAAAAACCCTTGAAAGTGGATCAATTGTTTAGATTTAATACGATGCTTTCAAGCAATGTCCAGAGCATATAAATAATCATAGTTTACTTTGAAATGGCAAAGAGGATCATCAATCATTTACCCCTGACATTTTTACATTGCATTTAACATCTGTTCCATAATAGCATCGTACAGTGATATACTTAACATCATATTACACACCGAACCTAAACACATAAAAATAACACTAAATTAGACTTTCTGAAAGTTTGCCTTGCTTGCACTAATATTTTTTGCAAATACTAAATTATCTACTCCTTCCATCACTTGAATTTTTGGTTATTACATAGAGCAGATGAAATTAAGCAAATGGCAAAAGCAATTTTCTTGGTATAATCAAACCTCATTAATTTGGTTTCTGCTAATATGGAATTTATGATAATTCAGCTTGGGCTTGATAAAGTTTACCTTTGTACTAGATATAAAGAAAAGATTTGCTAAGCCAATTATTAGTATAAACAAGATTACAATGAGCATGTTTAACCCACTTAAGAGAGCATACTTTTAAAGGATTTTAGCACATTAATTGAATGCAAATATATACTGCTAATAACAAATGAACCTAATTTAGTCTTTGAAACAGGTCTTGTAGTACCTGTATTTGTTAGCAGATGGTTCCAATTACTGTATATACTTCTAAGTCTATGCATATTTCTTTGCAGTGTTTTATTCCTTATACTTCTGCTGAATTTAAGCATAGCCATTTCCACTAATTGCTATCTGACTGTATTTTCCAAAACATGTCTCTGTTTTTGTTTTCCTAAAGATGTTTAATCCTTAAAAAAATTACCTTTTTAGATTTTCTTAATGGCATAATGATTCATCCTAAATTAGGTTTCTATAATTGAAACAACAAAAGGCATGTAAGAATCAATGTAGAAATACAATATTTTGGCAAATGTGGATACATTAGGAATTATTTTCCAAGTCGTTCTGTGCAATTCTTTATGGCCAATTTGCACATAAAAACATTAACATTTCTTTATGCAGGATTTTGATATGTTAAGGATCTGATGACATTAGATTGAGTTTATTCACATTTTCCGATCTATGAACCCTTTGTCAGAGAACAAAATTATCCAAATCTTTAGACTTTATTGGTTTACAAGACCAAATATTTGTTTCCTGACAACTCAGGGGTCTTCGCTCAGTCCTCATAGCTGGCATTTTACTTTGTCCTCTCTGTTTGTTTGTTTGTTTATTTAATGTAATTTTTCCTCCTGTCTCTCTAAAGAGAGATCAGAACTTCTCCCTCTGTTCCATGGACTTTTTTGCTTATATAATGGACACTTGTTAATTCATGCAGTGAAACACACAGAAAATCATAGTATTCCACAAAGAAAGTGTAGATATGAGAAACATGATACTGAGGGGCTAGGCAGTCGTTGCGAAGCCAAAACAGATGGGTGGCAAGAAAGTTCTGGTGGGTAGTAGGTAGCAGATAAATGCCTTTAAGCCATAGGCAAAAGTGAATTCTGGAAAACAAACCAAAACAAACAAAACAACAAAAAGATATGTATTGAACAACTGATCATGGAGAATTGGGTTCTGGGATGGATTTCCAAAAACAGAAATTCTGAGATGGGAAACAAGAACTATAGGCCAACGGAAACCACTATTTTGAGCATGGATCCAAGACACAGGTTCTGGCATGGAATGGGCCCCAGTTATCATATTAGGAATAACCTCTGTAAGGAAATGAGGCAGGATTGCAATTTCTAGTAGCAGGCCCAAGGCCAGAGCAGCTCAGTAAACGCAAATTGGTATTGAGTTTTTGTTTGTTTTATTTCTGAGCTTGATATGTCTTCTAAAACTCTTTGTTCTGATAACAAAGATTGGTTTCAATAATTGCTGACTGTTGAATCTCTAGTTAACGACTAGGCTAAGTGGCTTGGGTATGAAGGCAAGGGGAAGAAGAGAAGGTAATGATCATTACAATTGTAGATTTGCATCTGTAAGAAGCCAACAAGGTTTTTCCTTTTCTTCTTTTCTATTTGTTTTCAGTTCCTCAATCTTTTTTCTTATTTAGAAAGCAAGTAAGAATTCTTGGCTCAGAATATTTGTTAAGTAATATAAATCTTTATTTCAGCAGGAATATCATCCAGCACTTACAGTCCCTCCAGCCTGGAATTTGCTACATCCTAGAGGGTTTTCTTTCCAGTTACCTTAGTTTGGTTAATGCCCCTACTTTTTCTTGGCTCTCAAGCATACAAACTAAGGTTTCCATTTCTTCCTTGTTTCACAGTTTAGTCAACAATTCCTGTGAATTTCTTGCCAGTAGCTCTAGAACTGGAGTGCCTAACTAGTTAATAACAAGGTTTTAAATAGTAGTTTTCTAAGTGGGCTGCCACCACTATACCCATGTTTCTTCTATACTCACATGATTTCATTGACCATTCATGATTTTCTAGAATTCTTGTTGAAGCAAGGATTGGGGCTGGTAATGATCCTTTCTCATCATTCCCTATTATTGTTAGCATCATTGCTACAGGAACACCATGGGATTTAGAACCAGATAAGTTAATGTAGTAGGAAAATACCTTAAATGCTGAAATGACATAAATATGATTTCAAATTCTGGTTCTGTTCTTGACTAAACTGTGTGACCTTAGGAAAATTGCTCAGTCTTTTTAAGATTCCATTTCTTTCATGGTAATTAAAGAAAATCTTACAATTTGTAAGACTCACATAAAATAATGTGTTCAAAGGTTTAGTACATAGATAAAATAAAGTAATTTTACTGCAGCATTCCGTATAACAGCAAACATTTTCAAACTAACTGAATGCTGTAATGGAGGAATGAATAAATTAAAAAGTAGCATAGTTGTATATTGTATTCCATACAGCACTTCAAGTGAATAAATGGATCTGCATGAACCAACTTAGATAAGTCTCAAAAAAATAATAAAAGTTAGAAAAAGATGTTAATAGTATGATGTAATTTATGTAAATTTAACCCAGAAATATGTAAAATGTTAATGCATGATTACTCACACAAAGCTGGATATAGCTAGAGCAGGGATCAACAAACTGAGGCTCGGGAGCCACATGCAGCTCTTTGGGTACGTTCCATCTCAAAAGTTTGCTGACTCCTGGAAGGGCCAATCCTGTCCCTCAGAACAATTTAAAAATTATTCGAGAGCCATAAATTTATTTGTATATAATCACCATTATGTGAGTAATATCGTTTAAAAATTTTATAAATGAAACTTTTTGATAATTTCATTTTCAATTTTACTTCAGAGCCTCATGTACATACCCAAAGAGCCACATATAGCTTGCAAGCCGCAGTTTGCTGACCCTTGGCAGCTCTTCCATCTCAAAAGTTGGTGACCCCTGATCTAGATCAGTATATCTTTACAACATCTATAGGTGTATGAACTAGAATGAAATACTAAAAATTCATCATTTTAGTGGACTCTGAGGAAAAAGGGAATGGAATGTGACTGCAATTAACAAGATGATAGAAGGAGCAGCTGTGCAATTGGGTAATTAAGTGTTCATATTTGGGGGCATGTGTATTTCAAGAAGCCTATTAGATATCCCAGTGAAGATGTGAGCCCAGAGATGAGGGCAGTTCAAGCAAGAGGTCTGAGCTAAATATATAAATTTTGGGACCATCAGCATATAGATGGTATTTAAAGGCATGGGTCTAAATGAATTCAGGAGGGAATGAGTATGGTAAAGAGAAAGGTCAGAAGGTACCCTGTAAGATTTAGAGTATGAAAGATTAGATAAAACAGAAAAGCAATAAAGAGATTAAGAAGAAGGGGTCATTGAGATTTTGGGTAGAGAAGAGAGCATGGTGTTTTGAGAGTCAAGTGAAGAAAGCATTTCAATAATGGAAGGATGACCAAAATTGCCAGGGATGCTGCTGATCATCAAGTATGGGGTGGTCTGAGAATGGACTCTCAGATTTAGCAGTATGGAGGGCATCTTTGATTTTGATAAAAGTAGTTTTATTAGGTAGGAATAAAAACGTTCAATAGACTAGGCTGAAGATTAAATTACGGGGAGAAGATGAAGTTACAGAGAGTAGATAACTCTTGTAAAGAGAGATGAAAACCTGGAAAAGTAATTGGAGGGGAGGTTGATATCAAGAGAGACTTTCTTTTTTAGATTAGAAGGGGCGCATTACAAAATGGTATATGCGATTAAAATTATTCACTAAAAAGTGGGAAAGTCTATAAAAAGTGGGCACAATTACAGGAGTGATACCTAATTCTTTAGTAAACTTGGGGCAGAGAAGATAATGACTTACTCCATATTATTGTTAATTTTTAGAAAAGCTAGATCTAGAATCCACATCGAAAAGTTTAGACAAAACACCATCTTACTCTTACCCCCCAAATTTGAAAATCCATGTTTAAGATAGAGATAAACTCAAACTGCTCAAGTAATCAAGTAAGAATATAATTTTTAACATATTCTCTCTTGAGTATATATGGCATGCATCCAAAGTGATACAAAGAAGTACAATAAATTATTCTTTTGTTTTCATTATATTTCTATGAGGAAAGATAAATAGTGAAAATGAGCATCATGAGAGCCCAAGATAGATGAATAGATGGGAAGAAAAGTCTTGGGTATTCTAAATGAATTCAAGCCATATGAATTATGTTCTAAGATATCTGGACTAAATTATAGCTGAATTTGCTGGCTCACAGATAAGTGATCAATGAATAAAATAAGCTAATGCAGTTCTGATTTTGTTTTTTTAATGGATAGAGTCACATTTCACAGACAGTGTAAGAAGCACCTTGATGGTCACCTCGAGGAAGATTCAAAAATAATTCCTTTGTAGAATTTCTTAGAAAACATGACCGTAATTACTAGGACTGACATGAGCTTACCAGGAAAGCATTCTTTGAGTCTAATCTCATTTTTTGCCTATCACAGAAATGTGGTAATAACAGAATGAAGAGATTGCAGTGAAGATTTATAGATACTTTTTTTAAATGTTTAATTGTTAACAATAAATAGATGATAGAGGAAAGTGCATTAACATTTGAAGGATTAAATCTGAGGTACAGGGAAAGTTGAGAACCTTGATAAACGGTTTGAAACAATAAATTATCTTGCTGTCAAAAATTATTTTTTCTCTTCATAAATTAAGGTTTCAGCCATACCATATGGCTTATATTCTAATTATTTTTCATTCTGAATTTGAATTATTCCTCCTCTAGGAAATCCAAGAATGAACTAAATGTCCTTACTTGTCCTGATATTCTTAGCTTTTTATCTTTGGTAGAGTGCATGTGGCATTGTTAAATTTGCAATTCCTCCATGAATATTTCTAGAAAGACTATTAATTTGGCTGAATTGCCAAATGAATCAATTGACAAAATAAAATGTATTCATATTTCAAGGTCAATTTGGCTTCCCAAAATTACTCTGATGAAATTTATGATTAAATTTATCAGTTGTCAAAATAATTTTGAAAATAACTTCTTTAAGACTATCATGATGGTTTTGGAGCTACTGTTATGCTAAGCACTATATTCAAATCTCTGTGGGTAATTAGTATTCTGTGAAATGAGTTAGGAAATTGAGTTTAGGATAGGTTATAAGAGAAACAGTGAGGACACTATCTTTGTGTTGATTCCCAACTAAAAGGAAGAGACTCCAATATAAATTATCCCCTGTACTAACTGCCCTGGGCCAGGTAGGTGAGGGACATATCAGGAACTTGAGAATTGTGTATGAGTGTACAAATGCATATAAATATAATATTTTTACTAATTTTTGTTATGATATTTCTTTAAGTTATCTAATATAAAATAATGTTAAAGGGCAATGTAAGTTTTCCATGTTTATCAAGAGCACAGAAGTGAATCCTGTGTGTTCAAATATGCACTTTCCGATAAGGTTGAATAGTTTGTTTTAAAATTTTCACTCAATATTAAGTTATTTGTGAAATCATCTTTATGCTGCTCATAATTTGTTAATCTTGAAGTATATAGTCTGAAATAGAAAGCAATGGTAAATCTTCCCTGGTTCTCCCTGGTTCTCGCATTCTTGTGAAATCTTACTATATGGGGAGAAGGAATACATAATGAATGATAATATATTATGTCAGATAATAAACTTTTTATTTGTGTAAAGCTTTTGGTGATAGTTTTTAAAGCTAATTAATAATCTAAACATAGAATAGTTATTGGTTGACTGAAGATACAAGAACTCCACATACCTGTGTTCCAATGTAGGTGCATATGTACCAATGTACTTATATAACTATATTTGTCTGTGAACACAGTCATTTGTATATACACATACATATGTATATTATATTTTCTTTGAATTTTTTCAAATGCATTATTTCTAATTGTTATTTTTATCTATAGTGATATAATTGATCTAACATGTGTTTTTCAGAAATATAGCACATTAAAAAGCTAGAAACAACAGTTTTATAAATATGGCAATGTCATCTTTTCTCTTTGCTACAAAAAACAAGTGGTTATAAATTGGAAATCAATTTTTAAAAACTTATATATAGTAAAGGTCCAGGAATTTGCATTATGTTTTCCTGCTCTGAGGGTTGCAAAATAGCAGCTGTGCTGTTAAGAAACCCCCTCTCGCCAAGAGAAGAATGCTGACAATGACATAAATATACACCCTTAACTTTTTATATTTCCCTAATCCTAAAAATTAGTGCTTTCCTTTGCATTTTTATATGACTATGTAAGAAAGCAGTTAGTCATTGAATCTCAATAGGTAAAAGGGATATAAAGGTCACTGAGTTTAATCTCCTATCAGTTTCTAGTTTTTATGTTCCTGATGGGATGCCTATCAAACTTGGTATGGATACTCTCGGCTGTGGCAAACCTATGGCCCAAAGCATCCAACAGCGCTTTCAGAGAGATGCGTCAAATCTTACTGTTTTCTACACACACTCAGTAGCCCCTTTTCTGCGCTGGGTAGCCACATGTATATTTAATTAATTTTTAAAAATAGGGATTTTAAAAATTAGAGTTTTAAATATCATAAATAATTTTTATATGCTGGATTCACATTTCTAAACAGGCAACAAAAGATGAAAGCATTTCTTATATACCTTCTTATTCAGTCAGACTCAACTAATTTAAAAAGTAAACAAACCTCAGCCAAAATTTATTTTTATTAATAAAAACAAAGGACTTCACAAATGAACTAGTTGGGGAAATACATTGCATCATATATTCCACATATTAATTAATAAGAATATGTCACATGCCAGTCATTGAGTTTACATGGGTGAATAAGATGGACATACGAGTAGCTCTTTCCCTCACAATTTTTCATGTAAAACAGACCTGTAAAGAAATGTGTTTGATGATAATTTTCAATGAATTTGATCATTTGAAATAGTCCTGGTAAAATGTATTAGTAATTGTTTTTTATGGACGGGAGGGTAAAGATGAGTTGTTTCAAGCCAGTGAAGCTGAAGGTGTAGTGCTATTAGGTGTCACCTCTGGAGACGCCTCACATTCACATGCCATATTCCTGGTGTCAAGACATTGTGGTAGGGGAAAGTGGGAGTCTAGGGACCTGTAACATACCTGTGTCTTGGAAAGAATCATTATACTTAGTAAATTATAAGACTTACATGCCTTAATTTCTTAAGACCAACGAGCTTAGGGCAGTGTCCCAGCGGCCTGTTGGTGCATGATCTCTCACCTGAACAGAGGAGTAACCAAAACTATGGGAGCTCCCGTAGAGCACACTAATGGAGTCAGGGGACCAGTGAGGTCAGAAACGGAGAAAGGGTGATGTAGTAAAGAAAGTTCTTCTGGTGGAAAGTGAGGCAAGTTCATGGCTAGGATTGCACAGTGAGGACATTCAGCAGTTAAATTAGAACAAGTACAGAAGACAATGTGTGGCAATACCCAAGGTTTAATTGTAGCTGATAAATGGGTAGGGCCGGAAACCGGCTCCTTCTGAAGAGAAGCTCATAGACAATAGTCTTTTAAGATACTTTAAGTAGGCTTTGATCTTTTACCTCATGGAATGCGTATGTCAGTTAAAAAGTGATACTTCCGTGGTTAAATATTTCTCACAAGGAGAGTGTAGAACATTGTTAGTATGGTTGTCATTTGGTAAAGATGTAGAATAGGGAAATTTGCAGGGAGATACCAGTGTGGGCTACTTAGTAGTTAGAGGTGATATTAAATGTCTCTTATAATCATGGTTGGAATTCTCTAGTCCCATATGCAGAGAATTTGGAATTTCATTTCTAAGATAGACATCTTTGCTTCAAAAATGAACAATCATAAGTATGACTGGAAGTAGTCAATTTGGGAAACCTTGGCTGCTTAGGTTCACTATTAGCTGCATGCATTTTAAGGAGTAAGTTAAGACTTGATTGAGACCAAGGGGTAAAATAGAAATGTCTAAGTTTTCTTCTACTCTAAGATAAAATAATTATAAAATTATATTCTTTTTTGGCATATACATTTGTTATACACATTTGAACATACATGTCCAATACATTTTTTAAAATGCTTATAGAATATTTATATTTTACTCCTTGTGTATTTAAGGGTCACAGGCTCTGGAGCAAGGGTAATTGGGTTGGAAGTTGGCTCCTATCCTTACTAACCCAGTTATCTTAGCAAGTTAATTAGGTTATTTTACCTCTATCTGTTCATGTGTAAAATGAGTATAGTACTAGTAACAATCTAATAGAATTATTGTGAGGATGAAATGAATTAATGCATGCAAAGTGCCTAGAACACTGCTTTTGCACACACAGAAAGCACTCAATATATGCTAGTTATTTTGATGATAATAATGATCATCAAACCAATGTCTCTGACTCTGAAAGAAGAATAAGTTAATTAAATTTTACTGAGTAGTATTGTTTTTATGTTTAAAAAATTTATTATAGAAAATTTCAAACAAGCATAAAATTGGAATAGGGTTCTGACCCTCTCCCATATAGCTACCAGTGATTCCCCTGTAACAATCATGATCTGAAGCCCACACTTATTTCATGAATCTCCCACCCAGTCCTCCTCTCCTCAGAGTATTTTGAAGCCAATCTAAAACATTTTATTGAATCTGTAGATATTTTTTCTTTATTTATGTTCAGTGTGCACCTCTTAAAGATAGGGTGCCTTTCCCTAAAATCACAATCATATGACCATTATCTCTCCTAAAAATCCTTTGATATTTATTAAATATCCTGCCATGTTTCACATTTCTCCAAATGTCATACATGTATGTATGTTTGTAGGTATACGTATCCTCAGAATCCTTCGAAATGTTCTTCTTCCCCTGTATTTTCTCTAAATTGACACTAACTTTTAACGAAAAAAAGAAATGAGAATTTACAGACTTGGGTTTGAAAAACATTGGGTCAACCACTTTTGGGTTTGTTTCATCTGGAAAATGAAGACTTTATACCAAATGATTTCCAAAGATCTTTCACTCTTTTTATAGTTCCGTGATAATTTTAGTTTAAAAACCCATGTGTGAATCAGAGTTTAAATAGTCCACAATGCCAAAGCTGTTTTATATTTCAGAGGGATAATTTGGGAATTGTGCTGTTTTATTCACTTAACAATAAGATTCATTTTCAGTTTGGAGACTTAGAAATGAAATAGAACTGTGCAGAGGTTACAAGAAGAGACCAGGACATCAAACTATGGCACCCTGTGAGGGTGCCCCATGTTTCTCCTCATTTTTCTTTCCTTTTAAAGGAATATTAATTCGAAAGGGCTTAGATTTATGTGACAACTCCTTTCCCCTGCTCCCCTAAAACTCTCAAAGTGCATTTCAGAAACTCATTTTTGGCAGATGTAAATTTAAGTAAATTGGCCAAGGTCACAGCACAATAAGAACAGAGTTATCAAGGGAGTGCAGTTTCCTGCTTTTTTCACCATCCATGAAATTAGAGTGACTCCACCCCTTAAAATGAAAAGGTCTACTTTTTTTTCTCTCTGAAATTATAAACCGTGATTTGGAAATGCTTTTTACCATTAACTTAGCCTCCCAAAAGTGGTCTTTAAAGACTATAAAAATCTTTGTGTGTGCTTTATTTCAATGACTGTTACTGCATATGTGACAACCTATACAATTTGCTCTACAAGGAGAGTACATATTTTTTTTTTTTTGAGCTGAACCTTCCGGATTTTTTTTTCATGCAGTATGACATGATGAAGAACCACTTTGTAGGAACAAAACTAGTTCACTTTCCATGGGCAAGCACAGATTTAAAGTAGATTATTCAAGTACACAGAAATAGAAAATTAGATCAGAAGTAATGCTTTACTGTGAGATCGTCTTTGGGCCTTATAAAATAAGAAAGAACTAACCTTGTTCTATTTTTGAGTTCTGGAAAAAAAAAAAAAACTCTCAGAGCAGGCATATCACCTTTAATTAGGTTTCTGCTTTTGGGAAGCATTTTACCAGCCCCCTTTCATTTATTTTTAATGATGTTATCACTAACAGGCAAACAGTCCCTTAATAAAACAAAAACAATTTCTATATAAAGCCTGGTGTACATGTCCTGAGTCAGTCATCTAAAAACAAACGTTATGATTGTTTCCGTTGTGCTCTTAGAACCCTTAATGGCCCTACTGTGCAGATATGCAAAACATCAATGTAGGAAATATAACCAAGTCTGTTATGCAGCTTTCAGTAAATGCTTTCCCATATTCACTTGCAGTATCATATCAGCAGTGAGGTTAAGCCTGCAGGTCATGACAAAGACCGAAAGGTCAAATAAGTGGATCTTTTCAGCCTAAGCTACACCAGCTCTTTCATAAACACGTATGACTTATGACTTAAGAAACACACAGGGGTAAAAGCCACCCAAAATGTTTAAAAGATAAATCAATGTGTGTGTGTGTGTGTGTGTGTGTGTGTGTGTGTGTGTGTGTGTTTAACGCTTTGTGCCTTTCCATTTTTGCCAAGAAAGTTCAAGTCGTGGGAGGAAAAAAACATCTATTCACAGATAATCTGTTCTTTAGTTCCATCGTCTCAGTTGCCAAGTACAGTGATGAGTTTGCTGTCAAGGCCAGGTTTAGAAATAGTAATATACAGCTTAATTTAGAGTTTCCCCATACATAGATTTTTGAAATATAAATGTTGACTAGCTAAAAAAACAAACAAACAAACAAACAAAACTGTCTTTTGAGAGTAATGGTACACAATAGGCTTTCCTTTTAAAAATACAAAGTTTAGCGTCCCTGTTTTCCTTGCACTATTATTCCTGCATGGTTTCCTCATAGAACTGCTTAACCTCCATGTTTTAAATTTTCCTGATATCCAATGCACATTTCAAATGTATCTTACCACAAAGATTTTGTCTTCTTCACTCTCCTCTTAACTTGCATGATCTAAATATAATCTTTTTTTTTTCTAAATAACCACTAGGAGCTATGTGAATCAATCTTTTGGCACATAACATTATTGAGATTATAATTGCATGCATTTTAAAAATCTTCTTCCTAGAGCTTCCTCCTAACTCAAGATAATGTCTATGAAATTGCCTTATAATCAATAGTGTGGTTTTCCAATAGAAAGTATTTTTAGTTTTGCTATCATGAATGTGATGTGACCTCAGGGTAAGCAGAGACTACTGATCTTTCTCATTTCTGCATTTAGTACTTTTCCATCTCATTCACATATTCTTTCAATAGACAATATGTGCTTACTTTATGTTGGGGGGCTGAGACTATTTCTTCTTATAAGGCATGGTCCCTAACTTTCGTCATCATTTGAGAGGTGAGCTACCCCAAGGTTAACAACCATTAAGGGTGAAAGCTGTGTATGTGTGTAATAAACATTTCATACATTAAATTAGGCAAAAATCTGAGTTTGGTATATATTTTAACACATTTCCAAATACTGCCAAACATGCACTTACAATGATCTCCTTCCCTTATTAAATCTTTTCTTCATTCATCCTAATTCAAAATCCGAAGTTCTAACATTGCTTCAGGTATATGCAAAGAACCTGTTAAGTTGTATAATGCTCATCACAGTTTTTTTTTCCAAAATCTGTACTGTTTCTTGTTGTGTAATTCAACTTGCCCAATTCCTCGAGGTTCTGCTATCCGTAGTAAAATTGATACAGTAATTCATACTCTTTTGCCCTTTCTTAAGTTATTTCTATTTTAATTAATTTTAACTGTTCACTGAACTAACTCAAGATTAATTTGTATAAGGCAACTGTAATAATATATAATAATAATTTTATTATCAATATGATACTTCATTATTACAAGCTTCATTAGAGAAAGATGATACAGAAACCACAGGGTTATGATCTAAGACCAAGATTCCCTCCATGGCAAATTGAGGCCACATTTATCAAAGGAAATTTGTAATAGATTTAGTTATTTGTTAATTATTAATACTTTATTTTTATTAGCATTTTAAATTTTAAAAACCATTTTCACATACATAATCTAATTGGGTTAAATTGTAATTCTTCGAGTTTGTAATCATCTTTTTAATAAATGAGTCACATGAGTTCCATAGAGTATAAGACATGGATTCTTTGCTCTACTATGTGCTACTATTTAGTCAAGACTTGAACTCGCACCTTCTGAATGTAGCCTGGTTTGCTTTACATTTCACCTGTTATCACATTCAATGTGATAGCTATATCACATTATGGTGACAATTTTATATAAAAAAAAAATCTGGAATAATTTTAAACCCAGAATTTGATAAGTGGCCTTAAAATTAAATATAGTAAATAAGCTTTATCTGACAATACCTCTCAATGTTTTATAAGAATTGAAATAGCTATATGAAAGACATGCAAATACATTTTAATGTGATATTTTCAAATTCATTATTTTGTGAGATGATGAAAATAGAAAGAAGAAAATTATGTGACGATTTTATGATTTATTATGACATTCTGGGTTTGATTGTGTTATTCGACTGTGTTGTTAATTTCTAATGCTAAATTAAACTCAGAGTTCCTAGAGTAGGAATGAACCAAGGTTGAGGTTATGATTGAGCTCAGTTTAAATGACTGTGTTATGTATCTAGATATAAGTTTCTAATTTTTTTAAAACATCAATCCTTAAATTTTTAGGTTATTCATGCCTCTACCTCAGTTGAGTAATGTGGTTTATGAGTTCCCCAAAACACCAGTGAGTTTATCTTTCTATACAATTGAGATGGATGTTTATCAAAATGAAAAATAAAAAGCTGTATTTATATAAATATTAACTTCTGTATAGAAAGTACCATACTCTCAAAATTTGTGTCAATATTTTTTTCACTTTGCTAGTATAGGAATATAGTGTTTTCATACATGCTCCCAGATCACTTGTAAACATTAAATATGGAGATTTTACTATTTTACTAATGTTACTATCTATTTCACATCAAGAAGAATAAATGTGAATCCCCTTGGAATATGTGGTTTTCTAAAAGTGAATGAGTAGTACTCTACTCATTTTTATGATATAATAAAAGACATCAGAGACCAAGATACACACACGCACACACACACACACACACACACACACACACACGAAAGAGAATGTATAATTCAAACCCAAAGGGATTAGTTATGAAAATAACAGCCGAGTTAGATTTTATTAACAGGAAAGAAAACATTTTAAAGTAAAGGCCCAGTATTTTTTAAACAACATTGTTCTTTAGGATATCCTGCTAAATTGTTATATGTGATAAGATTGAAGGGAAAAAAAGCTTGTCTCACAAAGGCATCAATCTTACTGATAGTCATTTATTGACATGTGACATAAAATATGAGTGGAATCATGGGATCAAGTGATAAGAATGAAATAATATTTTTTTATACTTTATTAATTTTGGATTTTTAAGAATAGTTTCTTCTCTTCCATATCTGCTTTCTCTTTATATTGCCTATTACTCTAATTGATGTTAACTGCTTGTATGTTGTCGTAATTGTCATTATATTCATTCTATAATTATATGTTAATTGGTAGATTTTTTTTTCTGATCAAAAGATGAAATCATTTATTAGATTGTAATATGAGCTTCTATTTTCGTTTAGAAAACCACTGTAGTTCCCTGTGACTGAATTAAAATGCAAGAATACTTTAAAGTTAATTATCGCCCTTTCTTCAGAGTTCACAAATAATGAGAACTCTTTTGAGAAATGACATAACTTTTAGTCCCCTATGGACATGGAGTACTTAGGAAAAACAACAGCCCTCTAGTTAATGCAGCTTTCAAAATGCTTACTTTGTTCCCAGGGTGATGTCCCCTTCGCCGCATCTAATTTGCCATTCCAGGTTTGAGAGTGCCTGTTCAATACATGGATGAAGTATTTTATAATTTGATAAAATGAAGCAAGATAATTTAAGAGTTCATATAAAATGAAGTTTGTACACCTAGTAATCAATAACTTACTTGCAATTTTGTGTGGATCATTCCTTTTTCAAATATTACCTAGATATCCTTAACCATTTGGAACTGGTCATTAAGTAGGTAGTGACATTTCTGATTCCACAGTGATGACACAGTGTCACTCTCCAGTGAATATTGATGAAATCTCAAATTAAATAATTGTTACGAATTTTTATAAGAAATAATAGAGACCTCACAGAATACTCACAACATTGTTATATTCCCTGAACTGTCTTTCATATCCTTGTGGCAATAGTGTAGTTACCTATTTATGCTGTCTAATCCCTTCACCTCTCCCTCATCCCTCATTTCAAGCTATTTGACCAGCATTCTGCTGACTCAAGTCCACAAACCAAAACCACAAGTCATGCAGCCAAAGCATTCAGAGGAGAGAACTTTGACTCCAGCTACACCCAGAACCCAAGTTTCACTCCACACTTATGGAACCAAAGGACTTAGACATGACCAGAACTTGAATACCAAAATCTTTCAGAAGTGCAGGATCTGCTGTACATGAAGACCCAGTGCTGAAGACCCTTACCGTATCTTACCATAAATGGCCAAGTTCCAAATCTCTCTTATAAAAACCTGTATGGCCAGTGCTACTTTCATATACCCCAGCCCGTGTTCCCTAACCTCAGCCCTCAATCTTTGCCTTTAAAAACCCTTGATTAAAAGCCATTCATGGAGGCTGGCCGAGTGGCTCAGTTGGTTAAGAGCTCGCTCAAGAGTGCAAGTTGAGCTCTGAGCAACAGCAGTTCGATGCCCAGCCCGAGCTGAGCTGCTGCTGAGCTGTCAACAAGTGGCAGGATGGCTCAGCTAAAAAAAAACAAAAAAAAAAAACCAACAACAAACATTCAGGAGTTTGGGTTTTAAGCAACAGCTTTCTCTTCTCCTTGCTTGGCATCCTGCAAATAAAACAGCTTTAATTTCTCCATTGGGAAAAAAAAAAAAAAAAGAAATAATAGAGTATGTGAAATTATAAATTTGAGTGATTCTAAATATTGCCTCATTTTTGAAATTGAGGAAACTGATGCCTGAAGAAGTTTTAGCATGCCCAAAGTAGCTGAAACTAAATGGACACTAAGTTAGTTTTGCAATGCATCTCAAAGAACCTACAAAATGTTATGTGCTGTTCTAGTTATCTACAGTTGTGTGACAAAATACACCAAAACTTAGTGGCTAAAACCATGGAACATTTAAAATCTCACAGTTTCTATGAATCAAGAGCCTGGATGCAACTTAGCTGGGTACCCTCTGGTTTAAGGTCTCTCATGAGTTTGTATTCATGCTGTCAACAGGGCCTACAGCCTCATCTAAAGGCTCAAATGGGCAGAGGAAATCTGTTTTCAAACCAACTTACATGGTTTTCTATAGACCTCCATCCCTTGTCATGTGTACCTCCACAGGGCTGTCTCACAACTTGACAGCTGGCTTCCATCAGGGCAAGAAATGCAAGAGAAAGAGAGCAAGACAGATACTGAACCTACATACTTTTTGTAACTGAAGCTCTGAAGTAACATCCCATCACATTTGTTTTATTGTGTTTGTTCAGTCTAACTGAGACTAAGGGGAAATTCTAGATACAATGTGAATTCACAGTAGAGAGGAATTATCAGAGGCCATCTTAGAGGCTACTCATGCCCAGAGAAAGTACTCCCCAAGCACTTGTCAAGTAAATAAAAATAATTATTATTTAACTCTTTACACTAAAACATCTCACAGAATTAAATAATTATTCTATGTATGAAACTCTTGCTGATTTTATACTATGGTTATGGAAGAATATGTTCTTATGCTTACAAAATATGTAATTAAGCCTTAAGGATGAAAAGGTGAAGATGGTTCCAACATACATACATACATACATACACCACAAGAGAGGGAGACAGATAACTGAAAAGCAAAAGTGGCAAAGGTAAACAATTGGTGAATTTGGGTAAGGAGTTGAAATAGTTTTCCAGGGCTGGTGTAACAGTTGCTTAAAGCAGCAGAAATTTATTTTCTCATGGTTCTGGAAGCCAGGGATCTAAAATCAAGGTGTCAACATGGACAGGCTCCTTCCAAGAGGCTATAAAGAAGAATCCATTCTTTACCTCTCTAGCCTCTGGCAGCTGTCAGCACTCCTTGACTCTGGGTATAAAATTCTTATCTCTCTCTCCCTCTGTCTCTCTCAAGTCTCCCTCTGACTTTCTTTTTTAAAAACACTTGTTATTGGATTTAAGGTACATCCTAAACCAGGATAACCTCCTCATCTCAAGATCCTTAACTTAGTTACATCTGAAACCCCTTTTTCCAAATAAGCTAACATTACCTAGGTTCTAGGGATTAGACATAGGCATGTATTTTGGGGGGTCTAGAATTCAACTCATTACAGAGGTATAAAGGAATTCTTTGCATAATCCCTACAACTTTTCCATAAGTTTAAAATGATGTAGAAATAAAATATTAAAGAACAAAAAACAGAGATTATGTTGTCAACTCTCTATAATTAAAGATCATAGCATGTGACAAGTCCACTTTCTTTTAAAGATAAACCTTGAAAATATGCACAAATATATCAAATTGGAATAAGGTGTTTTGTGAATTTGTGCTTCATCATCATTTACTGTTTGAAGTCCGTAGAGATTATGTGATGTCAAAACTCTCTTCTATATTGTCTCATTTCTGAAACTTTTGCTTTAATCTTCTTAGAACATTTAGGATATCAAAGGTCACATTTATTTCAAAAGGAAAAACTATGTTCCCAATTTTACTATCTTTGTAGGAAGACTTAATAGGATTTTCTATGATGTTAATTGCCACAGGATGACAACTTTTTCTCAGATAGTCAGGTCTTAAAGATCCCCCAACCATTCTTTTTTGTTAATTTGATCTTTGATTAGTTTGTTTTCTTTTGAAAATTTCTTGAGGAGTTGTTCTTACTTAAATTTATATATTGAGTTAAATCTATATATTGAGTTAAAATGACCTATGTAGTATCTCCATTATGTAAAATGATAAATGAATGCAGTCATTCAAGTAAATCTATACCAAATGATAATTTATTCATATACAGCTGGAATCATGAGGACCAAGATGATCATTCCATTTAAGCTACTGCAGAAAAAATAACGTGCGCGCACGCGCGCGCACACACACACACACACACACTTCACATATACATGGAGCAATTTGAATCCTGTACTTGGAAAAAGAGACTAATAATGGAATAAGGATGGCAGACAAAATGTTTTACTAACTATCATTAATTACTTAACTGCAAGTTGATCACTCTAATCTAGAAATGCTTCATGAGGCTTGTAGATTTTGTTTTTACAGCATTCTATCTCCAGTGTCTAGCACATTGTTTATGTTAGATAAACACTAGCTATAAAAAATGTATATTGAGTGATTTAATTAATTAATTCACATAACAAACATAGGCAAGCATAAATGTATTGAAGCTAAATCAAATAGTCATGGGGATAATGGAACTTCTAATTAAAAGTGTATGTAGGTGTGAGCATCGTTGCATACATACATATGATGCTTTTTTCAAGGACAACCTTTAAGAATTGTGGAGTCACAGACTCTCAAGCTAAAAGCAAACTCAGGCGGTCATCTGGTTCTATGTCTTCCTTCAAGAGACAAGCAATTATTGTCCTCATGATCTATTAAGCCACATTTTCTTTAGCATGTGACAGCTAAGGTGATGCTGATCAAAAAATATTGCTCTTCATTCTTAAACAAGTTCACATGCACATAGATGTTTAACAAGTGTCTTTTCAGAGCAATTATGAGAAAACACTAGCAGCCTTGGTCTGGAGGAGCAATTTATGACATGAGGTAAATGGTGTCCAAATTCACTTGATCACATTAGCCATGCAGTAGCCCTACCCTGTTCTGCCATCTTTTTTAACCCTGTTGACAAGTGTGATGAAAAATAAAATAAGGACACAATGAGTCTTACTTTAGCTGCTTGCTCAATTTCTTCATCTAGTACATGCTGCCTCAGATCATCTGCCAGTCACTTAGTAAAGGAGGGGCTAGAAGGAGAAACTGCAGAGGAGTGAGTGAGTGAGTGTGAGAAGAGTGCTGTATAGAAGGCCTTGTGTCCATTACTTTCCTCCCCCTTTCTTTCCTTTGGGCTCATTAACTATTATAGAAATGTGGAAAGGTGAGGTAGATGAATTTAACTTATTCTGACATTAGTTAAAGACAGAGAAGTGTGGCAATTTCTATAGTATTTCTGCCCAGAGAGAGGTAATTGGAAAATGTTTTGTGTGGTTGGGTGTTGCAATGAAAATGTAAGAATGGTCGAGGAGAACAGTGGAATTAAATTATAAGCATAAAGGCAAGTATGCTGAAGTTTTTCTCCACTTGCAAAATTGAGAGATACTATCAGAACTGTGCAAATACATTGTTCTGATTAATTTTCCCGAGGTGAAATATGAAAATATTTGTAAAGCTGAGAATTCTGCCATGAATAAAATTTTCTCTGTGACATAATAAACTAAAATAAGATGTAACTTGTATCTATCTCAAGTGAAAGAGTAAAAGTATTTCAATAATAAAGAACTGAATAAAAAGATTTCACTATGAGAGTGAAAAAATACATATTGGGGCATTACTCTCAGTTGTTTAAAATGTTGAAGAATATTCAATAAGCAAAGTAAAGAGTAATTTACCTTAGAGGGTTTCATATTTAGCTTTTTAAATATTATTATGGAAATTGCATTTTGTTACCCTTTCTTTAGACCTTGCTTTCATGTATAAAAACAGATAGTTTTTCAATATTAAGAAAATATATTCAAGGTCAAAAGAATTAGACTTTAGTTTTAATGATATTGAAGAATTTAGTTATAATTTAGAAAGAATATATTTGATTTCAGTTTTCCTTTTTAATAGTGCAATGAAAGATTTTAATTGTATATTCTTCTGTACATTCCTTAAGAATTTATTTGAGCAAATCACTTCTATAAAGGAAGGGTTAATTGAGAAAGAAACATACTAATATACAAAGCATTTTTCTTATATGAAGCTCTAGAAAGATTCTATTGTCAGTCCAAACAGAGCAAACTGAAATGAGATAATTGGGAAGGTGCCCATAAAGTCAGCCTGAATATATTATCACAACTATATTGAGATAATATTTGTTTTAAAAAGATTCTATGGCACTGTAAACTCAGTCTCATTAGAGACTGCATTTAAAAGGCTTATAAAGTTACTCATTAATGTTATCTTGTTGTATCTCCACAGCTTTTTCATTAAAGAAAATTCAGCAGAAAGCATTTTCTCCTGATAGCAGGAACCAATTTGCAATAAATGTTCTGGAAACCACTAGGGAAGCCATTACTGAGGTCTAATAAAAACAGACAAGCGTAACTTGTTCTATATTTTTGTTTCAATCACATACAGATGAGACCCCGCTTTCCACACCAACTGCGAGAGACAGCCTTGACAAACTTTCTCTAACTGGGCATGGACAACCACTTCCTCCAGGTTTTCCATCTCCGTTTCTGTTTCCTGACGGATTGTCTTCCATAGAGACGCTCCTGACTAACATACAGGTAGGCCTTTTTTGCAATCTGGAAGAAAGCAACAGAAAGACCCAATTGTAGATTTCCCCCAAATTCATCCTGTTCCTCCTTAATCCATTCATGAGGTTGACTGAACCATGGCATTGAACTTTTTCTAGCAATTTAAGATTTTAAACTTTCTACCCTAATCTAATTAGTTTAGTAATACTCAAATATGTATACTAAACCTTAGTAAAAACATAGGTGAAATGACCTCAGCATTTTAAGAATCATTTTGCCTAAATGTTCTCCTTATTGCCGATTAATGGGAAGAATCTAAATGTTTAAGTTTGTCTGATTTCCTAAATGACGGCACACTGGCTCTAATAAATATTTAGTTATTTTTAAACTGCTGGCCTTCCAGTGAGGAAATGATATGTTTAGTCATTTAAAATATGTCTAATATAAAAGAATCCCCCCCCAAAAAAAAAAAAAATCTCTTCTTTCATAAATAAGCTTGTTGCAGTTAATGGGGTTTCTTCAAAGAATAGACTTCAAAAAGCTGTACAAAACTTTCCACGGATTTCCTATGTAGTCCTCAGGATGTATATTTTACGTACAGTACATTATGAATCAAAAATACTTACAGTTAACAATAACACAGAACATGGAGCCAAAATAATAAGAGTGTTTGGGATAAAAGAAAGTGTAATTTTCTTGCCCACACATGAAGTGATCATGTGGGCCCCAGATGGAGGCTTTGCCATCTACTTCTCCATATTTGGGGTAGCTAGTGGTAAGAATGTGCTTGCAGATACTGAGCTGGTAATTTTTTTTTTTTTTAATTTTTACTCTAGCACTCCATCCTTAGTAATATTTTACTGTACACGTTTCTTACCATATTAAACATTCTCCCAGTAGAAATGTAATTAATTTTATTTACCTCTCCAAGGACATAACAGAAGGCCTTTAATGTGACATATCTTCTCATCTATTAATATGGCATTTTTAATACTAATGTAATTAGTGTCTCCAGCACTGTATTCAACTTTAAGGTTTATATCTCAGTAATTGAAATAAATCATCAATCTAGCCTAAACATAATCAAGGCCAAATAGTTGATTGTTTTTTAAATTAAACGTTAAGACTTCTTTTTTTTCTCTAAATTGACCCATGATATTGTTTTCTATCAGGTGGAGTTTTTAATGAATTTCTCTTTTGTGAAATTAAATGCTTTCAAAAACTATTCCTCAATATTTCTGAATTTACACTGTGAAAAGTAATGGAACAATTCATTTTTTTAAAAATATACAACTCCATGGGAAGCAAAGAAAAAGCTAGACATTTGCTTAAAGTTCTCCATCCAGTCATATGTATCTTCATTAACTGAAACATCTTTAACCAGGAAAGTGGTATTTTAATATCATTTTCAGTAGAGAAAACATTTCTGAGTTTCATCAGTATAAAGCCACCTTGTTCATCTGAAGAGTGGGTTTATACATGGAATCTTGTATTGTGTGTGAATACCACATCTCTAAGATAAATATTGTCACTCACTCACCCTAGACTGGTATTATCCAGATTAGAAATGTTATCTACATCAGTTAAAACTATAATTATTGAGAGAGAGTGCAAGAAAGAGAAGAAAAACCCAGTTTTACAATGTACAGACTCAGACATTATTTATTTTATTGAGGTTATCTCTAAATTTAATATTCTATGTTTTCTAACCTTGAACCAGCCTTGATGACATATTTTAGCCAAAGTTGATGATAGGGTGATAGTCAAGACAAACTAGATTGGTTCTGATTCAAAATCATAGAACTCAGGGACCAATAAAGCTAGAACACCTATGGTAAGAATACTTCATTAAAAATAAATTATGCTTGTCCCCTTCAGTTTTACATGTAAGTCTATGTATATATATATATATATAGATGTAGGTATTATATATCTGTATGTATAATATGTGTGTGTATGCATGCACATATGTATACATAAAGTTAAGTAATGATTTAAAATCCTACTGAGTTCCATATACACACACACACAATGCATACATATGTACATACATATGTACATGTAAACACATACATACATACTGGATTTATGGTCAGTAATGGTTTTACATCATTTTACAAAAGGGCATAGATGCCAGCTCTTTATTATTGCCACATTTATTGAGTTATAGTAATATCCTAGGAATGGTATAGAATGTTTAAACAGTCATGACCCTGGCTTATTGGGCATGCAATATAAATGTGTTTTCTGTCCAAATTCTAATTTGGATAATTACATTCTGCCTACCTCAATTTCCTTGCAATTTCAATTATATGGGTTCTCTGCTTCCTACTTTAAAATTGTAACATATTTTCTGCGTGGTAGGGTTAAAGCTCCATATATCCTTTGGAAGGATTTTATTAGGATGGAAATGAAAAAGAATTGAGTTTAAAATGTTGAATTTTTCAAATCATAGAATTCCATTTTTGCAATTAAGGATTTATATGCATATCTGCTATTTTAATTAAACTGAAGTCATCGGGTTATATTTAAATTTTTTTTTTTTTTTTTTTTTTTAAAGATTTTATTGGGGAATTGGCGGAGGGGAACAGCGTTGGGGAATCGGGGAAGGGGAACAGACAAGTTGCCGTCTTCTTGTTCTTCAGTTTAGTTGCGGAGGATGTTGCTTCACTGTTGGTATCGTCATTGCGCTCTTCCCGGATGAGGCAGATCGGTCGCTGGCCTCTGGATGTCGCTCATCACGGCTATTGTCAGCTCACGCTTGGCTGCCAGCCGCTCACGCTGGCTGCGGGCCACTCACTGTAGCCTATGGCAGCCCACTGCAGCAGGGGCTGCAGCCCACACCATCACCGGGGCTCCCACAGCCCAGCTCCAGGTGGAGCTGTTGTTAGCTGTAGAGGGCAGTGTCACTGGCCCTCATGTGGGATCCGAACCGGGGCCACTGGCATCCCAAAACCAGCGCTTAACCAATGCGCCACTTGGCCTGCCCAGATATTTAAATTTAATGTACATAAAGTCTATTTTTTCTTAGAGTTAATGACCAAAAGATCTTTTGAAATAATGTGTTTAAGGAGTAATTGTTCTAATGTTCACTAATTTAATTTTATGATATTCGATAACTTAATAATTCTCAATTTTAAAATTTGTAATGGTTACTATAGATGTACCTTCCATGACACATTATAAAATTGAATTTTTATAAATGTTATTTCTTTATGCTTTCAAAGAGGACCTGTAGAATGATACTAACATACTAGTGTTTTTAGATATAATCTATATAGTATAGAAAAACAGTATATGAAATATATATATACATATATATATATGTATATATATATACACGCATGCAGACATGCAGACATAAATACATTTTGGGCACCAGGTTTTTATTAACTTTCTTGAAACTTGAGTGTTTTAGAAATTAAAAGTAATAATAGATAAAGATACCTACAGGAAAGGATAGTAATTTCACTTTATTGATATGATACATTCCAGATTTTGCTTTTCAAAGTTTTTAAAATTTTATATAAAATTTTATATTTTCATCAATGTGGACAGTCTTCCATATGGCTTCCCTATTGTAACATATCCATGGAGAGCTCCCTGTGAAATTTTAGGTGAGGAAAGTAGAAGTTTAATGTCAATGTACTAGATGTGATACCTTCAAACACTGACTACCATTGATCACACTCAAAGGAAAATTTTACCAACTATTCTTAATCTGAACATTCATGCTATGAATCATAGCTAGGATCTATTTGTATGTAGAATTGGAAAAATAATAATTTACATTGTTTATCTCATTATGTAAATTATTTTAAATGACTTATAGATACTAAAATAATAAAGGTAAATAAGTAAAAAATAGAAATAGAAAATAGGGTTAACATTGAAGACATACGCCATAAGGGGATAAGAGTTTGATTCACTATAGTTTATCTATATGGAAGAATTAAACAAACAAGAAAAGACCTCAAAGGGATATTAAAACCACAATAAATGGCAGTCCCAGATTGATGCACTATGGTCTAATAAATAAACATAATCCAACTATAGCATTTAAGAAGTATGTTCTACTATTTTGTTTGAGGAAGGAAAATGAAAAAGGATGTGTTTTAGTGCTAAGACTGAAATACCCTGATCGTGCCGTCTTTGTATTTTGATCTCATGGCTAATAATGTTATATTTTATACATTTTAAAGAAATTAAGTTTTTTCATTTGCTTTATTAATATATAATTTTAATTATAATAGAGTTACACAAAGTAATTAGAAGGAAACTTTTCAAAAAACTAAATAAAAAACAATAGGACATTGGCTTCAAAATATGATTAGGCTAAGATCAGATATATTATTCTTCCATTATATCTTTTTATCTTTAATCAAAATTACATATGATATCTTCTCCCCTTTGTTTCTATTACCATTTTCTGAAAAGAGATCATAAAAGTCCTAGTATAATATATCCAATATTCTAAAGGCAGTTTTCTATGATGAAGAGAATAACACTTATCTCTTAAAAATGTGGAATGTGTACCATACATTCTGATTTATATCATACTCTACTAAAACAGAACTTCACTTCTGACATTTCTGATCATGAAATGTCTTGTAGTTTTTCCCACAACAAGATATTCTGCAGCACCAGATGGGTGCCCACAATCTAACTGAATTCTAACACTATCTAAGCGGGAGAATCAGATCCTATGTCAGATCAATTTAAGGGCTCAGTCCCACAAGACTGACTCCCATACACACTTCAGATGCCATTTTCAAGTCCAGGTTACAACCTCTGCTTCTGACCAAACAGCTGTAGATCAGAGGTTTCTACAACCCACTCCCTTGGGTTCAATTAATTTGCTAGAACAACTCACAGAACTCAGGAAAACATTTTATATATTAGATCCTCAGTTTATTATAAAAGGATATAATTCAGAAACAGCCAGATGGAAGAGATGCATAAGGGAAAGTATGTGGCGTAGCTTCTATGTTCTCTCTGGACTGCTGCCTACCCAACACCTTCGCATGCTGACCAACCCAGAAGCTTTCCGAACTCCACCTTTTTGAGTTTTTATGGAGGTTTCATTACATAGGCGTGATTGTTTAAATCATCCCTCACTGGTGATTAATTCAACCTCTAGCCCCTATTCCCTCCCTGGAGGTCAGAAGGATAGGACTAAAAGTTCCTACTCTCTAATCACAGAATTGGTTCCCCTGACAACCACCTTCTATCCATAGAGGTTTCCAAAAGTCACCTTATTAACATAAACTCAGGTGTAGTTAAAGGGGTTTATTATAAATAACAAAAGACACTCATTTTACCTTTATTGTTCTTATCACTTAATGAAATGCCATCCATTGTAGGATTTCAATTCCAGAATTGAGATGAATACCAAATATATATTTCTTATTATTAATCACAGTATCACAGTTAGTTCCTATGCTAATTATATACAATATTACGTGAATCTTCTTTATAACCCTGAACAGTAGATTTTGTGGTTCTCATTTTTTGGTTTCTCATCTTATGGATGAGAAAATGAAGCCAGATAAATTATTTGATCAGTCACACAATGGAGGTGATGTCTGGATTTAAACGTAGGCAGGCTAATTGTGGAGCCTATGTTGCCATATTGCGTTACAGATCATGTGAATCACAGATAGGTTTATACCTGGAATTGCTTTTGATGGACAGTCTGTCATTCACCCACTTTGGAGAACCTAACCAAAACATTAAACCAAGTACAGCTGGATATTTTGGTACAAGAACTTTTGTGAAAAGTACATCAGTTGATACTGTTGTATCATAATTTTTTCAGTCTACAAAATTTCCCGATTTCAAGGAAAAGTAGTCCTTCATATCCCTGAAAGACACTTTAAAAGAAAAAAAGTTAAATAAGCTAGAGGGTTCTGATCTAGCTTTATTGAACTTAATGGTTTGGGGTCTTGGACAAGTCACTTGATCCTCCTAGATCTTGGTTTTCTCGTCTTGAAAAGGTTTTAAGGCTGGCCAAGTGGCTCAGTTGGTTAAGAGCTTGCTCAAAAGTGTGAGCTGAGCTCTGAGCAACAGCAGTTCAATGCCCAGCCTGAACTGAGCTGCTGCTGAGCTGCGAACAAGTGGCAGGATGACTCAGCTAAAAGAAAAAAGGTTTTATTTAGAATGGGTGATCATTAAAATTCCCTTTAACCAAGGTCATTAGAAGTAGTACATTACTGAGTACCAATTTTGTCAAGTGGGTTTCAGTGATACTCAAGGAACCTTATTTATCATCTAATTCTGAAATAAATTTGTCTAAAATGCAAACATAGACCAAGTAAGCTTTTCCTCTATGATTTAACTAACATATTAAGAAATGTTTCTTTCATACAGTATTACTTTAAATCTCTGATACAAGTAGAGATTTGTACTTTCTAGACTATAGAAATAGTTGAAATATTGCTAGATCAATTACAGTGCCCTTTTCAAAGAAATTATATATATATATATATATATATATATATATATATATATATATTCTCTGAAAAATTATGAAAATAATTTAATTTACAAGGTAAATAATTTTAGAAAACAAAAACATATTTGTGTATTATGACAACCATTACGCCTGACTTCTGGAAAAGAAATTTGAGGTCAAACAACCATTGTCTCTTATAATTACTGTGACATAGAATAATCTTAACATGCACTTCTTTGGAATTGTCATTGTCCAACTTCAACATCATGAGGACTAACCTCCCCTTGGAGAAAATGCCATGTTTTAAATATTGTGTCTTTTGCTATAACCCACATTGCATCACAGATTTAAAGAACACCACATTGCTGGATACTATGTGTCCACGTGAGAGCCAGCCTTTAGTGCTACCTTTTGCATATGATCTACCTGGAAAATTACAGAAGTTGCACAAATCTGAAAGTATTATTACCATGGATAGTTAAAATGTTGTCCTAATGATTTGTAGATGTTATGAGCACTACTCCCTATTGCTTTTCCCAGCCCCCTGCTGCATTGAAATTTAATCGGTTTTCTGTCCTTTTTGCAGCAGAGCTGTCATGGGCAATAATGTATTCTTGCATATGCATCAGTTTGGCTCTAGTGCAGATTTTTGTTCACACTGGACTCCTACTGATGTGCACTGATTTAAAGTCTAAAAATGAAACTTAATTTTATACAGCTTATAGGTAATCCCTAGAGGGTGTTGGATCCTAAAAGCTAATATTTTTCAGATATAATCAGCAGGAATAGGTAATGTACTACTATTAATGACATTAGCAACAACTGTAACAAAAGGAAAGAGTAAACATAAATGCTCTTAGCAACTTCATACTCTACAACGAATATTAATATAAAATAACACAAATTAGGGTTGCTGTTTAATGTTATTCAACATGTTTATTCATAATGATTGTTTCATATTTAAAGAACACCAAAATATTGTGTTTTGTCAGCCAAGGACAATAATAGCTTAATAGTAATTTATTTTAAACAGCTACTGATAATACAACCAATCAACACATTAAGTGGTGCCAACATTGGCATCTTGCTAAATAATCTCTAGACATTGCACAGAGTACATCTTTCAAAGATAAGTCAACAAGAGCAATCAGAGCAGAAAATTAGAATTTGGTATCTTAGAATTAAAATACAGCTAAACTAAAGTTTTAATTGGGGTGATCTAAAAGGGCACTTGATGTAATGATCTCTTTCATTTGTTACTAATTGTTTGTTCCTGATGAAGAAAAAACATTCACAGGAATGTTGCTGAATTGAGTGAAGATGGCAGTTTCTTCAGCAGCTATGTTTTATTGTTAAAAACAAGAGGGTAGGGAGGGGAAACCTGCCATGTAGGAACCTTCCAGCTTGTTTCATATCACAAGACTTAATCCAGAGAACTCAGAGTCAGGTGTAACAAACATGAAATAATTTATATGTTCCTGAAAAGAGAATAAAAATGGCTTATGACAATGCTACATTTGTGGGCTGAACTTTTGTGCTAGTAAGTCAAGTTGCAGTTGAAATTCCTGATTCAAACTGCTTATGTTGTTTCCTGCAAAGGGGTCACATCCTAGAGTATATTTACCGAAGGCAACAACTTCCATTTCATTAATAATTTCAGTTGAAAATTTCAGTCTCTGATGTTCACGGATGAAGCCAAAATACATTCTACTTCAAAATAGCATTTTGTATTCTTGTGTACATAAGGATAGAAATTTTAGTTCTCATTTTTACTAATAATATTACTGACAATTTTCTAAAGTATCTTAGGAGAGGACACATGCAGAATTCTTCGTATGTTTTTACATATTCTCATAGTCTCATTTTCAAAAATCTGACAATACTACTAAATTTAAAAAAATAAATCCAATTATATATAAAATATGCCATAATCAGTTGTATAAATACATACAATTTGCTTTTACCATATGCTTTTGAATTATTATACTATCAAATAGCCCCCTAAGAGTTAGTCTCTATTTATCATAACCCTTTTGAATGAGTTTTTTTTTTTTTTTTTTTTTTTTAAGATTTTATTGGGGATTGGGGAGGGGAACAGCGTTGGGGAATGGGGGAAGGGGAAGACAAGTTGCTGTCCCTTTTTTCTTCAGTCTAATTCCGGAGGACGTTGTTTCACTGGCCCATGTTGGTATTGTGCTCTTCTTGGGTGAGGCAGATCGGTCGCCGGCCTCTGGATGGCCAATCACGGAGGCTCTTGGCAGCTCACACCAGCTGCTGGCCACTCAGGCTGGCTGCCGGCCACTCACTGTAGCCTATGGCAGCCCACTGCAGCAGGGGCTGCAGCTACAGCTTCCCCGGTGACTCACAACAGCCCAGCTCCAGGTGGAGCTGTTGTTCACCATCTTAGCTGTAGAGGGCAGTGTCACCAGCCCTCATATGTGGGATCCAAACCAGGGCGCTGCTGCTCAGAGCTGACGCCCCAAGCCAGCTCTTAACCAAAGCGCCACTTGGCTGTCCGCTTGAATGACTTTTTAATCATCATGCACTAGTAAGCTAAATTTTGGATCCCTTACATATAATATGTATCTCAAGAAAAATATACTGTTACTATTATTTGTACTCATCAAACTTTTTAACTTTACTATACGGTAGGCACTCTCTAAACCTTGGAGACATAGTACCAAATGAGAGAAAATGTCCTTGCCTCAGAGAAATTACATTTTAGTGTAAGAGACACAACATAATCAGTAAGCAAATAAATGTATAACAATATTACAAAATAATAAATGTTATGGATAATTTTAAAGAAGGAAACACAAGGTAGGTTGGGAGGGCTATTCCAGGTAGGATGGTTAAGAGAAGGTCTGTCTTGAATGGTTACTAAGGAAAGGTGAAATGAAATGAGAGCATGAATCATACAAAAAGTGGGAGAAAAAGCATTTAGGAAGTGAACAGAAAAAGCCAAGTCCCTAATGCAGACACAAGTTGGTGCCTTGAGTAATGTAAAGAGGCCCACTGGGTCCAGCGTGGTCTAAGTAGGACATGTTGGCCACTGAGCTCCAACACACAGGTGAGTACTGCCAGCATCACTTGGGGTATCATAAACCATGTCAGAGAATTACTTGTTGGAAAGTTTCAGTCTAATTTTCAGCTAAGTTCTTAATTTTTAGAAATCCTTATGTGCTGCCCTCATTTAGCTTTAGATTTAGATATTCTCATTAGGAGCAACTGAACCTGAGGCCAAAAATATTTATCTTCCTAAAATATTTTAATTAGATTTAGATATCCTGTGCATTTAGTTATAGTTCTTGTCCGAGTGAGTTCAAAGTGAATGCACAAGAATGAAAGAATTTGATAAATGTGTTCTTCTCTTTTAAAATGCTATTAAGTAATGAGTGAAATGTGCTTGGTACTGAAATATTACAACTCCAAATACCTTCTTTGTACAGGGGCTCTTGAAAGTTGCCATAGATAATGCCAGAGCTCAAGAAAAACAGGTCCAACTGGAAAAAACAGAGCTGAAGATGGACTTTTTAAGGGAACGAGAACTAAGGGAAACACTTGAAAAGCAGTTGGCTATGGAACAAAAAAATAGAGGTATTTTCAAACTTCCAAATAAGTTTAATACTTTATATAAAGTATTTAAGATAACAATACTATGCTTGGTGATTTACTATAAGATGGTGCTCTTTATTTTTACTTGTAGCTAAAGTTCAGAGCAGGATTTAAATCCTGGGCTCATTGTATTTCTTAATTTCCAAAGTACATAGCTTTTCTTCTTTTTATACCTCAAGATATTTAAATGTATCTAATATATCATTCATCACATATTTTTATTGCTTACAGAGTTTAATAAATACATAATTTTAAGATAGAATGAGCTCTGATAAGATGACAGCCATGAAGGAAAATTTTATATTCATTTACAGTTGCCCTTTGAAAAACTTACGAGTTAAAGTCATAAAGCTAAAGTAGAAAATACTGATTATTCAAGCAAAGCAGATTTAGTAAGATATTTATCAACTGAAATTGAAGACTGATGAATATCTGAACAAATGGCCAAAGTTGAGTGTTTGTATAATTTTCCTTCTGAATACCTCATTTTCATGCAACAAGGTCAAGTACACATTACAATAGAAACCAATATGGATTTTTATTATGGAAAAATAATGATATCAATCTTTTAATTGCTTCTTTTAACATACTTTACAGTGTATGTATAGATGATTTTGAAGGTCATTTATATTTGTGTGTTTATTTTATGTATGGGGTTTAGGAGTATTTTCTCTACAAACTTTCCCTTTGCCTCAACTATAACATAAGATTCTTCTAAGTCTTCCAGAAGGAATGATCCTTTTTTCTTATTTAATAAGTATTTAATATAAATACTCTACATACTCTCCTTTCATATGTTTGACATGGTCTTTTAAAAATCGTTGTTTCTATTTTGCTTTTAAAACTGACAGGACATAGTAGGTTTTTTCATTAGTTACTATGAAGCAATGTCTTGTGAGCTCCTGGGATGAGACTGATTTGGGAAGCTGTCACCTCAGGTCTATAGCACAGTTCTGAATCACATGGCTTCCCATACATTTAGGTACTAAAATAATCAAAACAAGGTAAACATTGATAAAGGTGTATGTTCTAACTGAATAATGAAATTTGGGCAAAGAGTTCATGATATTGAACCATTTTCCATGAGGTAGCCATATTTTGATTTTATTCTCACCTGGGGAAGTTTTGGGGGTTTCTTTTTTGTTTGTTTGTCTGTTTGTTTGTTTTAACAAGACTTAAAGTCAGACTGTGAATTCCTAAAGTAAGCTTTTGTTTACTTGAGAGATCTTCAGAATTTTATTGGTTCAAACCTGTTGGAGGATTTACATACTGTTTTATTCCCTTAACCACTAGAGGGCAAAACATTTCACAGACCATGCCAATGAGCCTCTCATTTAATTAATGTGAACAATAAATGACAGGTAATAACTGTCAATAATTATCTATTATGAATGTATCTATTGAAGCAGTGTATTATCCTGAATAGAGAACATAGCAATCCCATTTGGTTCAATCACACAGGAGGAAACACTGAGTGGTCAATGACAAGATGCTGGGTACTGAGCTTTAAGTGTCACGAGAGTGTACAAAGAAATAAGTAATTCAGAAATAACTGTTTCTTTTCAAAGGCACTTATAAACAATCATCTTTGGAAAGGGGAAGAGTAGGCAAATAATTTTACTAACAATAGCATATGATTTTCAGACTATTAAATAAAAGAAATTAGCATTCAGTTGAAACCAGTTTTGTTTTACCTGTAAAACTATCCAGAGTACAGGTTGATTTAAAAAAAAAAACAGTTTCTGTAAATATATGGTATTAACAACAATAGACTCAACGAGTTAATGGTTTGCAGTCTTAACAATATTGATAATTATAAAAATGGGATATCTGGAAATTAGAAATTGAAACAAAAATTCTTTCTTGAATCATATTACCTTATTTTATATTTGCACTAAATACTGTTTTAAATAAAAATACTGTCCTTCTTTACTCTGTAGAAAGAAATGAAATAGTAAATTTGTAATGATTACTCCTTATGGCTAACTCTACCAGAAGGATTTTCTCATACGAATTCTGTCACATTCAAGTCCACAAAGTTTATTAGCCATCAAAAACAATATTTCAAAGAAAAATATTTGCATGCTTCCCATATGCTGATTGCTTACCTTATATATGTTGTAAAGGTTAAAACAATCATGCCGAAAGCACAGTTAACAAACATTTTATGAAAAACATGCAATTGTTATTTGTTGATTATATATTGCATGAACATATTTAAATAGTCCAGTAGGAAAAAGAAAGTACATCATAATCAACTTTTTGTATCATAATCTACTTTGTTATGTAATAGCACATTTTTGCTAGCATATTATTATTAGCAGTGAGATTTCCTTCTCCTCCAGATTTCTAAAGCATAAAAATGTAACTTTCTTGAAATATGTTAAAGTGCATATAAATTTGCTATGAGGAAATTAGTAATATCTCTGAGTAAATTACAATAGCTTAATCCAAAAAAATATGTTAACAATAATTCAGAATATTTAGCTCCTTATATATAATGCTATTTATTGCATTTTCTAAAATTTCAAGAAAGAATCATTAAAAAATTAGCTTGTATAACATTGTTTCGCAAAGCAGCTACAGGGGAAATACTCCATTTACTACTCAAAATTGGTACTTCATAAAAAGATAGGAGGCATACTTATAACAGTTTGCACTGTTCTAACTACTCTGCGCTATTCTGAATCAAGGGCAGAGACTAAGCCCAACATTTATTTAATTAGGCTTCCTTCATCAGTGAATTCAAATATTTACTAAAATTAGTTTCCCATTAAATCTGGCATTAGAAGGCATTCTTATAATGAAATATAGTTCAAGACTAAGTAAAAATTGACCTTGGACATTTTACTGGGATATATTTGAGGTAAAGGTAGTGTTTTTTGAACTCCTTATGCTTTGGTAGACTCAATCAAGCAGGAAAAAAAAATTGTGTTGCAAGGAAGATAGATAATTTGTAAGTGAACACTGCAAAAATTTAAGAAAAAAAATAATGTACACTCTCTTTTCTAGCCATAGTTCAAAAGAGGCTAAAGAAGGAGAAGAAGGCCAAGAGAAAATTGCAGGAAGCGCTTGAATTTGAGACAAAACGGCGTGAGCAAGCAGAGCAAACACTAAAACAGGCAGCTTCCACAGAGAGTCTCAGGGTCTTAAATGGTAAGTGGGTGAGAGGAGGCATCTTTATGCCTCACTAACTACCTTTCGTTTTGCATACTCAAAAAAATTTTAGACGTGTGGTTTTGTGTATTCCTGTCTTATCATTCATTAAACTGTGCTTGTACCTGAAAGCATGGTGCGAAGAATAGTCACATGTGTTGAGAAATGCTTTATGTCTCAAGTGATTACACTGCTTTGTCACTTAACTCCAGTATCTGGGACTTGACATTGTTTCTCTGTTTAACCAAATCTGTCTCTTCTGAAAAATGATAAAATATTAATCTCACATTGCAACCCCCATCTTATTTTATGAACAATTTTGCATTATTTATCTATTCAAATCTTTTGATAATTCTTCTGGTTATAGTCTTTGTTCAACCTTTAAAAGATGACAAAGATTTATGTAATTTTAATTCAGCACCAGAGTAACAGGTTGCTCTTTTTTTAAAGGACAATAGGAATCAAATGAAATATGTGTCACTCTTACCTTTCTGTGCTTTTAGACTCTCTGACCCCAGAGATAGAAGCTGACCGCAGTGGCGGCCGAACAGATGCTGAAAGGACAATACAAGGTAGGAATTTGCAAAAGGCTATAAATCTCGATCTTGCTATATGAGTTTTTCCTCAGCTTTAGCCTGCTATTCAAGCATGTAGCCTACCATCTGGGCCACATCAAAACAAGTTCAAACAAGGTCAAGTTCATCTTGCTTGTTTATATGAGTGAATTCATTTTGTGCCGATAGATTTTTCTTTAAATTAACAGGTCATTTCTGTTTATACAATGCAATTAAAAAGGAATAATCAATGTTAAACAATGTATGACTTAAACTTGGACACAGTGAATGTGTTTTATTGAATGCTTGAGGCCCATTCTAACGCAGGAAGGATTTATAAGTTCCCTTCTGTATAAATAAAATCATGGGGTAATCAAATAGGTAGTTCTTAACACTTTGAAAATTTCTTCTCATTCTGTAATAGTGACTACAAGACACCTGCAAAATAGACTAGTTGCATGTTAACAATAAATAAGACCCTTTAGTCCTATGTGGATTTTCCAAATGTTCTATGCACCATTATATATATTTTAATAACACAAACCTGCTGAGCAAAATCATATGTAGAATACTAAAGGGAGTTTGTTATACACTCAGTAGAGCTAAATGTGTGTATTGCCTAGACCCATTATGATGAAAGGACAGATTCTGAAGGTAGCATTTATAGTCTAACATCTATAATAGACAATAAACTCAATCTAACATCATGAATACTAAACAGTAAAAAGAGCATTTGTTTTCTATTTTAAATGAAGATGATTCTTCAAAGGGAAGCCTAAAATGATTAAATGCCATAATCCTCCCAATTGCTTTTATTTTGCATTTTAAGCTCAATCATTTTGGGGATATTGTTTGACATAAATTGTGTTACTTAATCAGCTCCAAATGTCATTCTTAGTTTAGTGTAAAGGAAATATATTTTCGTAGAGTCTCCTCTATGCAATAAGTAAACATCAGGAACATGAACCATTCCAGGAAAATGTTGTTGTTTTTTTGTCTGTATTTATTTTACCTGAGACCATGATAATTATTATTTTTTAAACCCTAAACTTGAACCATATGTTATTACAAGTTATCTTCTTGGATATACAAGGTCAATGCAATTATAGATGCATAAAGGACTTCATTTTTTAGAGTCTTTTGGATTTCAGCAAAATTATATATATGTCTGTGTATCTAATATTAAAATCATAGGATTTCTCTTGCATCTCTTAAAAAAATTACATATATCATATGAACAATTACTGATAACAAAGCCAATCCTCTTTATCAGGGCCAATAACCTCAATAAAGCCAATGTAAATTATCAGCTCTGGTTTGTGTGAGCAGGGGCACCTCATGCACTAATTTAGCTAATGTCCAAAGTGGTCTTTGAAAGCACATGAATCCCTAGGTAGATGTGATATATAAATTATCTGGTATCCACAGAATTCCAAAGGTGGTCAGCGCTCAATCTAAGAAAAATTATAGACAATATATTCCTGCATCTAAATGGGAGATCTATCGTTAATACTAACAAGTGTGTAGGTAATGATGAAACACTTTTGCATAGTCAACATAATATATATTCTATGAGATTTGCTATCATAAATATTTTGGTCATAGATAAGGCTTTAGTTATTTATATTTGAATGTTTTAAAATGAACATATATTCAAATATACATTTCAATATGGATCAAGTATCACTGAATGAGATTGAAATATTGACAATTTCGAATTTCTATTTTGATTTGCTAACTCTGAAGTAAAAAAATTAATCATAATTGCCTTCTTTTTGCTATCCAGAGAGCAACCAGTTGGGTAACATAAGCAACTTTATAATTAAGTAAACAAAACATTTGAACAACGATTATACACAGTAATTTAAAGCCATATATAAATAATTATGAGGTTATTTATTGCTTTATTTTATTGTAATATGAAATCTTT
Source organism: Aselliscus stoliczkanus (assembly GCA_033961575.1). NCBI lineage: Eukaryota > Metazoa > Chordata > Mammalia > Chiroptera > Hipposideridae > Aselliscus > Aselliscus stoliczkanus. The sequence goes on along the minus strand of CM066727.1, from coordinate 23,610,803 downwards.
ATTCACTTTATTCATTCATTTATTCTCCCTGTCAATTAAAAAGTTGTGTTCAAGTCTAACATGAATAATCATACTTATATTTGAATTTAATGATTTTATCATATTGTTCAATGCAATACAGTTAGTTTTCAATAAAACACCTAAATAATATTCATGATTTTGACTCAATAACATGACTTTTTCTCAAATGTAATATGAAAAAAGCACTATAGATGAATCTGTGTTAGTGACTAAAATTTATTTCACCAGCAGTTGAACTACCCAAGACATTTAAATTATCCGAGTGAAGAGATCATCTTTTGCTACTGTAACTCCATGAAATAAGCTCATTTAGTCCTTTGCAGCTTTTTTCTTTTTCAACCCTAGAAACTAAATTCATACATTTGTAAGCTAATGAACAGAATAAAATTAACTGTGAACAAAAGAAATCTTCGAAGGAAAAAGGCCGTATTTAGTTAAATTCTGAGCCGAAGCACAAGAATGGGAGAGGCAAAGAGGAAAGAACTGGTAGTACTCGTTACTGATTTGTGAAATGGTCCATGTCAGGCATTTGGGGAGCCATGAGCACCTGCGGCTTCATAATTCAAGACTGACACAAACACAGCCTCTTTCTCCCTTCGCTTTCTCCCTCACAGTGTCCCCAAGCCCAGGTGTTATAATAGTTTCTGTATTCTTTCTTGCTCCCAATCCAACCATAACTGAAATTATTCTCTACTCCAAAATAATCTCAACTTAATTAGGACAGAAAAAAGAAACCCACATTTCTTTATGCTTGTCATGTGTTTATTTATTTTGAACATTTTGGCCATAAATAAATGGCATGCTTGGCTGGGAAGTTAGTCACCTAACAGGCAAGCACTTAAATACTGCTCAAGTGCCAAGTAATTACCACCAATGAGCATCTCAGGTTAGACTAAATGCTGTCTCATTGGCATTAGTGCCACCATTTCTGTAAAACTAAAGAGGGGTAGAGGAAACAAGAAAGCAGTTTACAAAATATCCTTGAGCTAAGAGGTCCTAAATAGCTTACTTATCTTGATAGGTAAGGTAAATCAATTCACAGTATGCAGGGATACATATTTCATCGCTGATACCTCTAATAACTAACTCAAAGCTCATGAGCTTGGAGGAAATATTATGAATGTAGGATAGACATCCAAAACTTAAAGAACAATAACTTGTTTCAAGGACTAAACTGTATGGAGATTGACTCTGTCATGCCTTGGGTCTTATAGATTTATGTGATATGATTTGTGTTGGGGTTTGAAAAACTTATCTTTTAAGCTTTTTGTAAGATCTTTTGAATAGATAGAGTAGACAGAGTTCATATAAATACTCATTGAGCAGTTTTTTGGACTAGTCAATAAATATTCCCCATAAACCTTTCTGTATCCACATGTGTAATTACCCATCCACACACTGTTACATGATGGATTTCTGGTTGTTGTTTTTTTTTTTTGTCTTTTTTTTTTTTAAAGATTTTATTGGGGAATTGGGGGAGAGGAACATCACTAGGGAATCGGAAAAATGGAACAGACAAGTTGCTGTCCTTTTGTTCTTCAGTCTAGTTGTGGAGGATGTTACTTACCGTGCTCGTATTGGTATTATCATTGCTCTCTGCCTGGGTGAGGTAGTTGCTTGCGGGCCATTGGACAGCCTCTCACAGAGGCTCATGGCAGCGCACACCAGCTGCCGGCCAGCCCCACTACAGCCCAACTGCAGCCATTGCTGGTGACTCACGGTAGCTCCAGGTCTATCTGTTGTTCACCATCTTAGCTGTAGAAGGCATAGCATCACTGGCCCTCAAATGTGGAATCTGAACCGGGGCCTGCTGCTCAGAGCTGGCGTCCCAAGCTAACTCCTAACAAACCCGCCACTCTGCCTGCACTGTAGTCACATTTCTTAAATAACACTTTCTTCTTTGGTTTAATATACATTAACCTCATGCTTCTTTTCTCATGTGTTGCACATAATTTTATGTGATGAAATTTTCCATATATATTGTTAAGGTGGTCAATATATAGACATGAATTATTGCATGGGAGAATCATGGATCAATGTGGTTTTATTTGTCTTTTATACTTTTCCAAAAAGTTCCAAAAAGTTCACTTTCAAAATGGTACCTTTTGCTTTTTCTAAGTAAAAATCTGTCCTCTCAAAAGCAAAAAGTAATTGTTAAAATCAATAGAAAAGCAGACCACAGTTCCTCTGACATCTTAGAATATCTGCAAGTTATGCTTCCAAAAATCTGGACTTCACTTGGAAGTACATCTCTTTTATTTACATCCAATGGCCATAATCAAAACTGTTTGGCTTTTTTTGTTTTTGTTTTTTTTTTTTTTCTTTTGACTGATCTCAGATCATAGAAAGCCAAACATTCTTTCAAATTAAAGGACATAAAAGACTTGCCTTCACAACAATCTTTTTTTTTTTATTTAAAAATATTTCTTTCTGCTTCCTAGACATTTGGAGATAAAAGTTAAATTTCAATATTATTTGTTTATCCACATATATTTATTGAACACTGATGATATGCCAGGCACACATAAATGACGTTAATGCCTTAACACTGAGGAAGGATCTTAAAGGTTAACTAAATCTTATTTATTTTGCAAAAGAGAAAATGGGGCTTAGTGAGGGTATATGACTTGTTAAAGGGTTATACCATGAGTTAATGGGAGTTGAAAATATAACTTGATTTAGATTCATTTCACATTGCTTGTATTATTCCTGAATGTTTTTAGATTAGAACTGTTAAAATATTGCTCTCTTAAAATATGTGATTATTGTTACAGTAGCCTCCTCTTATTCACAGGGAATATGTTTCAAGATTCACAGTGAATGCCTGAAACCTAGGATAGTACCGAGCCCTATATATGCTATTTTTTCCTATACATACATACCTATGATAAAGTTTAATTGATAAATTAGGCACAGTAAGATTACCAACAATAACTAATAGTAAAATAGAACAATTATAACAATATATAATAATTGATGTTATGTGAATGTGGCCTATCTTTCTCTCTCTCTCTCTCTCTCTCTCTCTCTCTCTCTCTCTCTCTCTCTCTGATAATCAGTTGATAACCGAGACTGCTACTAAATGACTAACAAGCAGGTAGCATATACACTGTGGATATGTTGTACAATTGGGATGATTCACTTCTAGGGAGGAAGGTCCATGATTTCATCAGGCTACTCAGATTGGTGCACAATTTAAAATTCATGAATTCTTTTCTTAAGGAATTTTCCATTTAATTTTTGTGGACTGCCATTGACTGTGGGTAACTGGAATTACAGAAAGCAAAAGTGTGGAGGGACCGATATACCATTCGTTTAGTAACTCACAACTCAAAAGAATTATAAGCAGGTCTTTCTTACGAGTGGAACTTAAATCTTTTCTCAAACTTTTTTTTTTATTATTATTGAATGAAATGTTCAGGTATTCAATGGATTTCCTAGTAATGCATTTGTTTTTATTTTTATTTTTTTGCTTTTAGACTTACTGATACTGCATAGCAAATGGTAGTGTTCACTTATCAAAATACTGAGGTAGAGTGGGAGTTGATATTTATTGAGTCTTTCCAGTATATTTTAATTTAAAGGTGTGATAAGTAAAACTCAGAGTGGCTGATTAACATTCTCACATTTGCACTTTGAGCTAGTTGGGTGACTGACATTTGTTCTTTCCCCTATTCCTTGATGTCAGGACTTATGTCTCTCTCCCAGGATAAATATTTACAGCACCATCACTCATTTTGGATAGTTAGCACATTGCTTGTTAACAACTTCATTAGTCCAAAGCAGTCTACTGACTACTTCTACAGAATGATATATACTTGAAAAAAAATATTTCCTTTTCAGCTTTTTACTTTTTAATCAGCCATTATGCATATATCATGTTTTTTGTTTGTTTGTTTGGTTTTATTTAATTAAAGCTTATTGGGGTGACAGTGATTAGTAAAGTTACATAGGTTTCAGGTATAAAATTCTGCAATACATCATCTATATGTCACATTGTGTGTTCACCACTCAGAGTGGGGGGAGGGAGGTGGTAGATGAGGATAAATGGGATCAAATATATGGTGGTAGAAGGAGAACATATACCATGTCTCCAGATACTTCCAGACACACTGAGAAGAATCTCACTCTAAGTGAAGAAAATAAAGTGGCAATAAAAGAAATGAATCATACTTTTTAAAAGACTTGTCTACATTCATTAGCATGGAATGAAGTTAGGATAAATTTAAAATCAGACAAAAATCCAATTTTGATTTAATAGAAGACATTTGAAGAGCCTCTTCATTTCTTTTGCAGTATATGTTTGAATCGAGATCCTAAATGGTGTCCCAAACCTTTTATACTGTAATGGTCTTCAGTAGAACTTTACTAAAATTTACCACTTTTAAGATCATTATGAAAGTACTATATGTATTTGATTGTATATAATTGTCTTATACATATTTTTATTTCTAATCACTAAAAAAGAGAGCTGTAAATTTAATGTGGGAGTGGGAAGTTCTCTAGATTACTCTGTAGAATCTAGCAATTAAAAACTGCTAGGAGTTACTCCTAGATTCAAATCTCTGTTCTACCCTTTTTTTTCCTCTTTAGTAATTGCTTAATCTCAGAGGGTTGTTATGAAGATTAAATACAACAATCCACCTAAAGCTCTTAGCACATACTAGGCAATAGTAGGTATACGTTTAACTTTTGGCTGTTAATATTAAATTTTATTATTGTGTGTTAACATATTTACAGAGCCGAACAAATGGTAAACATACTGAAGCTATTATTACTCTAATATATAACTTAATTTTCTTTTTTTCAAAACATTGGTCTTTATTATAATAAAATGTTGATTTAGTCCCATAGTAAAGTGTGTTCAGAAATTCATAAGAGTTTTTTTATTACCTGAACCTAATTTTTCCTATTTAAAAATGTCTTTATTTAGCTTACAAGGGGGGAGGCATTGCTTAAAACTGATTTCTATCCTGCCTGAGGTGCATATTGACTATTGTTTATTCACTTACAAATATGTAAAGGCCATAGGGATTACCTAAAACTACTTTCCTTGATCTTAAAAAATAAATATTAGAATTATATTACTATGAGCAAAACAATAATAACTTTACTTCTAGTCCCTTGACAATGATTTCTGGTCTTTGGCAGCATTTCAATGGAGCTATTCAATTTAAGACAGCATTGATTAAGTTGAACAAAAGATGATATTGATTGCAGACAGTAACCAATAAACAGGCTGTTGTTCCATAGTTATCACAGGTCATTGTTAACTACTCATTTAATAATAACTGAGTTATTATTAAATATAAAGTCTCAGAGATACTCATATTTTAATATTTTATAAACTCTTAGAAAAATGTTTTTTAATAATTAAAGTATAAGCATTTTCATTCTTTTAAAAACTATATTAAAAATTAAATCTTGTTTTTAAATGTAGGTAGATATGCTTAAACTCCAAATGTTGATGGCCTCTTGTAGGTTTGGTTGGAAATGGCTACTTATGTAACTTATAGTAATTATACATGAAATTAGATGCAGTGGGCAGTTGAATATGACGTTGTTCTAAATAGTAATATAATGTAATTCATTATAATTTTACCTACATAAAATTATTTTCAATGTATTATTTCAATAGAGCTAATATTCTGAACTCCCAGTTCTTATGGGGAAAAAAAAGAATGATTGTCATGGGCCTGCCTGCCGAGTGGCGCGGTGGTTAAGCACTGGCTTGGGAGGCCAGTGGCCCCGGTTCAGGTCCCACATATGAGGGCCTGTGACACTGCCCTAAAAAAAAAGAAAAAAAAAAGTGATTGTCATTATTATATGTTTGTGTTCAGTTGTTACATATCATGAGGTTTTTATAATGTGATATCAATTCTTACTACATTGCCTAAATATTAGGGAGAGTACAGTAAGGCAAAATGATTGCACTTGGTTTGTAATATATTTGACATCATTTTTTTTCCCAATAAAAGTAATATAATACATGCTAGGTACTATGAGAGTTTAGGGGAGACAGGGGATATCAGGAATAATGAATTGGGTTTGGAGGTTTAGAAAGGAGAAATGTACGCTGATACAACTAAATTATTTTTTAAGTATTGTAAGGGAGCATTTCTTAGTGGAAAATATAATGTTTTATTAGCATAGATAAAGTTGAAAATTGAATTAAATTGACTTCTTCATGAACATGGTATTGACTTGGCTTGAATACTGTCTGAAGACCATAATCAAAGAATAATTATTAATGGAAACTGGGAAAAATATTAGCAGGGGGCCCCGAAGATGAATGCTAGATCAATTTTCATTTCACATCGTAATTGGTGATATAGAGGAGTGGTTAATGAAATTTACAGATAATCCTAAGTTAGAAGGTGTAACATACACCTATCTGAGTGGACAGTGTAAATATCCAGAAGAAACTTAGATAATTTAGAAATTTCGGGATAAACGAAATGAGATTACTTTTATATGAAAGAAATTTTGATTTTAAGATCTGTTTTTAGTAAACATTAAAAAGCTCAACAAATATCAATGATAATGAATATCCACTTATAACTTTTCATGGTACTGTACTGACAGTGATTGGCCCCAGAACTCAGAAAAGTATCAGAGAATAGGTAGAACAGTAAATGCTTATCATTTTAAATACATATATATATGTATTTATTGATGAATATATATATATATATATATATATATATATATATATATTCATTGATGGTACTTTTTATTATTATGACTAACTAGAAAGTTTAAGAAGTTTTTCATTATGATCAATATATCAATTTCTTATTTTTAGGCAGTATATCTTTAGATTTAAGGAAAATTTAATAAAAATATGTTTTTGTTATGTCTTTTTAAACCTTTATAATTAAAGAAAAATTTTGATGTCAATTATAGCCAATTGATTTACTTACTAAAGATTCTAAGTAGAAAATGTATATAATGTCTACCAAACCTGAAGAATGTCACCATTCAGTAATATAGATGAGTGGTTCATATTCACAAAACCTGCTTTCTCTTTCTATATCCACCCTTAAACAGTAAAAAGTACACTGGCCATCTACAAGAAACTTTAATGAATAATCAGAGTGGCTTTTTAAAGATTGAGCATAAATACAATTTTTTTTTTGAGAAATGCTATTTGTACTTTAAGAGTTAAAAAAGTTATAAAAAACATTTTAAAAAAACTCTAATTTTTAAAGTCTATTCACTAAATTATAGGATTTGTATGATCCAAATGTAAAAAATGGTAAACACATGGTAATGGAACGTATGTCATCAATTTTGATAACACATGTATGCTTAGACATCATGGTATATAACACCCTTTGCTATAAATTTTCCTTTAGAAAATAATAAAACAGCATCATTTAGACCATACATGTAAAAATGCTTATGGTGCATTATTTCACCTCCCATCATTAGGGACAGAATGTAGACATGCCACAATAATGTTTTTTATTTCTACAGTTTGAACCATATTAATGACAACATCATTTTGGAGAACTAATTATTTCTATTTGTCTTGTGTCACACTTTCTAATTCCCCTATATTAGCACAGCCAAAGCAAATTAATTGCTTTTCCAGTAGTTGAACCTTGTCCAAGAATGAGCTCACATTCCCTTCCAGTTTCCCTGTTTCTGGGAGTGCATTGTGTCAGAAATTTCTCTTGATACTAAACACAGTCTAGAGAATATCTTTACAGATTTTTCTGCGCTCACTTGATGCAATTTATAAGTTTAAGTGACCCGCCAGGAAAGATAAAGTTCTTAGCTGCAAGATTATGCATCAAAACAGTTAAAGTGAAATTAAAATTAAATGAATGAATCTCACTGAAGCAAAAAAAGCAGTAATTAATGGTTCCCTTAATTGTCTTCATAAAATATTTGCATGGGTCTAATTTGCATAATTTGCATGTATTAATTAATCTTTCAAAGGAATTTTGTGCTGAGAGAAGCCAAAAAATCTCTTTGTTTTATTTAACATCTAATGAAATATTTATCTTCCTTAATGAACTTCTCATCTTCATTAAAATAAAAATTGCACAAGTTTGTATGTTTTAAATGTTTTTATAATTGAAGTATTCAAAAAATCTCTTTAGACTTACAACAGCTGAGAAACAAACACAATATTTAGCATTCAGTATCATTTTAACAACAGCAACATTATTTTAAAAAGCCCAATTTTGCTTTCTCAAATCTGGCAAAGCATTTGGTAAATGAACAAATGAATGTAACTATTTAGTTTAAAAAGTAAAATTTGCAAAATCCTGATCATTTTTTTCAATGGTAGTATTATTTTTATGGCCGAAATAGAGGGTAGAGGGTACTAGAGGATATATATATGAAAAATCAGTATGTTTAATTGTTTGAGAAATAGTTCATTGCTTGAAAATATTTTAGCTAGTTGAAAGAAATTAGTCCATTAACATCCATTTGCTATTATTAACAACTGCTAGATCTACTGACAATATTTCCTGGCAGCAGCTCTGCAGTTCCAACTTCATTCTAAATCTGCCTGCTAGAGATTTGCAGCAGGGGTTTCTCCTGTCACAAACTAAGAGATCATGCTGAAAACCAAGAGATGTGCCTTGGAAGGGATGAAATCCAAAATTTCATCAAGTGTCAAATAGTATATATTGAAGAGAGCAAGTAAGAGTATGAGGAGAGAGTCTGGAGGTTAAAAAGGTTTAAGGGAAGGGAAATTAATGATCTGTTAATAGTATTCATTTTGGTGCAGCAAAGAAGAGCATAAAGCAAGCAAACAAACAAAAACAAAACAAAAATTTCTGAGAAAGAATATCAGCTAACATTTTCAAAGCAATTTAAAGTTGGCTAAGCCTTTTCTCATACATTCCTTTTGTTGGTCCTCATGGCATGCCCATTTTATACTATTTGAGGAAACTGAGAGACGTATAAGTAAAGCAGATTGCTTGGAATCAAACTGTGAACTCAAAAACTGTAAGTCCCTTTATCTCCATATGCCTTGCTCCTACATAATATCAATCTTTTATCTCATGATAATTTATGAAGTGGCTATGAATGGCTAAATATTAAATGAGATAATGAGGGTAGCATACATTTATATAGGATTAAGATTCAAAATGCAAATATATAGTTCTTCCCATATAAAATCTAGTAATGTGATAAAATCAATTAAATTGACTTTGGTTTTTCTGGAGGATTCGTCTTTAGGGAAGTTAAAAGGAATTTCCTTTAGGCACCAGCTATTTCTTAGCCCTGTAACCACTCTCATAATTTGCAATTTCTCGTGAAGCTTTCCCTAATATAAAAAGAAAAATAAATCCATTAGGTTACAAAGATTTTTATTATACAGGTACAACATAAATACCAATACAGCTTTTTTCTATCATTAGTATTGATAATTTGTTTACATAACTGATTTCTAAAGGAGTAAAATTAATATTTGTATGACAACCCTAGAAGAGCTGGTTGACTGAGAGCCACAATCTAGTGTCAACATTACTGTTCATTAGTGTTCTGACCCTGGTAACTCACTTTAACTGGTAAGACCTGATAACTGCTATTACTGATATTTGTATCCTGTCAAAATGGCAAAGGCATCTAACTATTTCTAAGTAGATACACACACACACACACACACACACACACACACACACACACAGTGTGTTCATGGTCCATTATGGATGAGTGGATTCTGGAATCAGACTACTTGAATTCAAATCTCGACACTGTTCTTTATTATCTGGATAACACTGAGTGTATAAATCAAACTTAGATAATAATCATAGTATGTACTCACAGAGTTGTTATGGGGATTAAGTGAATTCATAAATATATAAAGAACTTAGAACCTTGCCTCTTAGAAGCTCAGTGATAACAAGAATTTGCAATTTTTACAATTATGTACACATGTAATGCAATGGTACTTAACAGTAGTAGTCATTTATGGTAAAAATAAAAAATTAAACAGTATTTAGATGAAAAAATTCTTAAGCCAATGAATATTTTTTCCCTATGTGACATGCTTTTTCTTTTAGCATATTTTACAGAGGAAAATAAAAATTATATTCAACAGATTTTCCAAAACATTTAAAAATTTAATGACAGAGTATGAATTGCAGTATTTATGTCAATTTAAACAGCATGACTTAAGATTTATTTGCAGCCACATATTCTGTATGATTATTTATCGCTTTCCAAATTAAATAAAAAATAAACTAATTATTTTTGACTCATTTAAGATGGAAGCATTAGAGAATCTTAATTTTTTATTATATTTTGGCAAATTCTCTTCATACGGTTGATATTTTCATATAGTGTAGAGTAACTGCAGTCTCTTCTAATTCATATATAATCATACTCCAGAGATAGTAAATCTCCAAACATAGTTCCACTTAAGCTTACTAATTACACCTATAAAACGATGAATGATGGCTACAAATTATTGGATCTGACTCTCATTCTTTATTTATTTCTCCCTGGGAGAAAGAGAACCGGATGGGGAGATTTTAGACCATAAATTATTCCCATACATAATCAAGTGTGCTGTGCTTAACTTTGATGGAATACTATGGTTTTACATTTACTTATGAAAATCCCATTTTAACAGATAGAAAACTAATCATTTGATTTTCAAGATGTAATGATATTTACTTGTATTAAAATTTTTCAATGTCTTTATTTTTTCTTAATGGTTTTTACTGGTTAATATAATTTTAGATCATCTTGCCCCAAGTTATTATAATCTTTTGAGTGGCTTTCATAAATTTCTTCAGCAAAGTCATATGAAGTGTCACATTCTAAGTCTTAACCCTGGTTAAAAGATTGGGAATCAAGAGACATTTTACAAATGAGAAAAGAAGATTAGATGCAAGACAACAGGAATGGGCAGTACATGCCATTTCTAAATCCAGTGTTGGTTAAGGGTTCTAGCCAACTGTTGCCCAAATAGGCCCATTACCTCAGTACTATCATATTTGTTTTCTGAGGAAACTCAGAAATACACATTTTTATGTAAAGATAGAGATTAAAAAAAACAAAAACATGGAACTCTGAACAGGATAAATATTTACTTGCCTACTGTAAGGCGGAGAAACCATTCTCTCAATCCAAAAAGTCTCATAGTATATCAGACATCAACACGTAAAGCAAATTGAAAATAGCAATTAAGTCACAAGTTAGAGAACAGCTCTCCTAGCTTTTCAGAATGAATGCAACAACTTCCTGTAACTGCTTTGAATTCAGACGTACTTTTGAAATTATATTTTGAGGCCCACCTCTACACTTTTCTTCAAATTTATGTAACGTAGATTATTACCATGTGTTAGGCATTTAAGGGATATGATTATTGCAAAGGATTAAAAATGCCCTTAGTATAAGATTTTGTAAATTCTAATTCTACTTCTTAATTTATTAGAATAAGAATCATTTAAGAAATTGCAGAAGATAATCGAAAAGGTTGTTGAATTATATAATATAGCAAATAGGCTTGTATTTTCCTAAAAATTCAGAACCAATCCTGGTTAATGTATTCAAGTCTCAATGAATGAAAAGGGTGAAGTAAATTTGGTAGACAAAAAAAAAGAAAATTGCTAATGGAATTGCACTCATATGTTGTTGGTCTATCTTTTTGCAATACATTTCTTCTAATTCTTCTTGTGTTTCCAGGGTGGGACCTCACTGAGATGTATGATATAATTGCACTAACTTTCAAAGGTTACCAGCGGCAGAATCAAAATGTGGCTATAAAAAAAACTTGTTTCTCCACATTGTATTATTCCATTATTTGTAGATAATGTATTATACCCTTGCAATGAGTTTTTAAAATGCTGACAGAATTCAACTGGTAACTTACTTCTCTTTGTTACACCTACAAATATAGCAAATGAGGGCCCCATTTCTCAAAACTGATTTGGGTTCAAACTAGACAGAAACCTCCTCACTGGCTCTTAAGTTATCATAGTCAAGTCCAAATCCAGGGCATGGGATTGGTCATCAACAAATTATGGCTAACATTGCAACAGACTATCCGTCAAAAAGAAGTGTGAAGACACTAGAGACTATGAGCTATGGTGTTAACAACAGAGCAAACATCATTTTGATCCAAACCTGGGAATAGAATTTAGCTTAGTTTTCACATTCTCTCAACTCATAATTTCACATCCTCAACAAAAGTCTCAATTGACTAATTCCCAAAATACTGATAGCATTTATCTACAGTGGAAATGTTATGAAAATTAATGCTTTAATGGTTAGAAATAAATATATAAAAATTAGGTGGATATTTTAAGGAGATTCATACACTTAAGTTTCACTATAGCTATTTTTTTGGTTTGTTTTTTGGTGGTTTTTGGTTTTAGTCATGTAAGAATTGATTTCCTAAATTAATGTTTAAATATTCAGTTGGGAGATAATTGCCCACTTTGATCTTAAATGCAGTTCCTGGTTGTCTTGTTTTGAATAGTATTTCGATGTGTGATTCTATTCCTTTGTGAGGAAAATTAGAACATAAACATCTATTTAAACACAACAATTCACATAGAAAGTTTGTGAATTATCACAACTCAGTAGGCTCCTTTGCATGTTATTTTTAAAAAAAACAAAGGGAAAGCATAAAACCTTCTAATTATTTTCTTAATGTTAAAAAAAAAATTATAGTCGACAAAGAGGTGAAATTTTATGTCATCATTCCAAAGCTATGGGCTTTTATATTTTAGCAGTTGGTGTGATTGTTTAACATGAAATATTAGGAAACAGGTATGCATCTAATTTTAGCTATACTTAATGTGATCAATGGTTGTGTAGAATTCTGAGAAACTTGAAAATATTGCCTGATTATTGTTTTAATTTTACTATTGGCAGTATTTATAATTTTGGAATAAAATGAGTTAGCAATGTTGACAAACTTGCATGAATATAAAACTAGACTTATTTTTCTCATTTTTGTGCTTTTAATTTTAGTTTTTTTTTTTCTTTATTGTGGTTTTGTCTTTTCCATCTTTATACCACCAACTGGAGGTTTTCATTTTCATATGTTTAGTCTAATAAATAAATATATATATTTATATATATATATATATATATATATATATATATATATATATATATAAAGTGATATTGTGAAGGACATGTTTAGAAGCTCTAAATCATGAAATTATACAAATTTATGATTTCCCAAACTGCTATTCTCCGTTCTTTCACATAAATATTTTTCATCTAATATCTCATTCTGAAGCCCCTGTGACCACTGCAACTGTATAAAATCTTTGCTGCCATGTGGAATGGAAAAAAACATAGATGAACATGCTACTCCCAACATGGCTTCCCGAACACTATCAATGTCCTCTTGAGAATCACGTCATGAACAGTTTGGAAACAAAATTTTAAAATGACTATGAAAAATGAATGTGATTTTTAAGAATATATATCCTTCTGAATTTTGAAATTCTATATTTAGTATTTCGAAGACCTCAAAAGTCCTGCATTAAAGTCCTGCATTAAAGTTAAACAATATCTTGCATTAAAGTCAATATATTTGATTGGAAAGTTAAACTAGCATTTTCTAAAATCCTCTACAAAACCATTGTTATTCAAGTAAAATTAATAATATCAATGCACACTGTCTATTGTAACCAGTTCTTGTTAAACCTATCTGTTGTAACAAATCCAATTTAATAAAAGCTTATATACTTAAATGCCAGGACCAGGAAAAAATTGTAAAATGCATGATATCTTTACTAAATAATTCATAATCTAGTAAGGTATAGAAATACAGAAATAATTCTAGTAAAATACATATTAAGTTAAATCCTACTGATAAAGCTCTGTCAAGATGTTTTTCGGGAGGTGGTAGGAACTATAAGTCAAATTTTATTTATGTAATAACATGAAATATTTATAAATCACATGTAATTATATGAAACAGGAATAAATTTAGCAAAGCAAAATATGACTATATCATATATATGTGTGTCTCTATATTTAAAAATAATATGTTTTACAATCATTTTAGGTAATCATATTTTGAAGTTTTTCCAGGACTCATTTTCAGCTTTGTTGTTTGTAAGAACTCACTAACAGGCTATTAGGAACATATATCCAAGGCCTAAAAATAAATTAATAGATTAAATCTAAAATTTATAAAATTTGATTAATTATTTTCATGAAATATTAAAAGACATATTATTCTCCTTTAATGAAGTAACACTTTGATCCAGTGCATCTGAAAGATAAACAAAATACTTTCAGAGCACAAAGCATAGCAATAAATCCCATTTAAGTGATTAGCAAGGATTAATGTTAAGTCTAGATATATAAATTTAAACCCCTGAGAATCCATATTATTGACATATTTTTATATAATATTTGCAAACGAAAGAGAAATAAGTATTATAGTTGATTTTGAGTATGGGATTGGACAGATTCGTAAATGATATTTATTAGAATAAAGACCTGGTCTTCCTTGCTTTTGTTTCTCAAATCAATATACTAAATCTTAAATATAATAGAAATCTTGCACAGGAGGTGCTGATACAAAATGAGAATAAAGAAATAAAGAATGTGCTGAATTCAGAAATGCAATAATGAGGATTCAAATTCTGGTGTGCAAGGAGAGTGGGAAGTACACTTGAAATGCAAGGGGAGAAAATGGTAGAATTTATTTGTTTATTTAATCTTTATTAAATATATTGGGGTGGCATTAGTTAGTAAAATTATATAGGTGTCCATTTCTATAATTCATCATCTGTACATTGCATTGTGTGTCCGCCACCCAGAATCAGTCGTCCTTCCATCACCATATATTTGCCCCTACCATTTTCCCTTTCTCTACCACATCCCCTTCCCCACTTCTGCTAACCATTGTTGTGTGTGTCTGTGATTTTTTGTTTGTTTGTTTGATTCATTTTTTTTGCATTCAATTTTATATCCCATACATGACTGAAGTCAGTGGTGCTTGATTTTCCCTGCCTGACTTATTTCGCTTAACATGATGTTCTCAAGATCCATCCAAATGACAGTATTTTATCTTTTCTTATACCAGAGTAATGTTCCCATGTATATGTGTACTGTGTCTTCTTTATCCAATTATGTATGAAAGAACACTAGCTGTTTCCATGTCTTAGACACCATGAATAATACTACAGTGGAGAACATATACCTTTACAGATAATTGTTTTCAGATTTATTTTGGTTAGATACCCCAAAGAGGGATTGGTGAGTCGTATGGTAATTCTATTCATAATTTTTTGAGAAACCTCCATATTGTTTTCCATAGTGTCTGTACCAATTTATATTCCCACCAGCAGTGTATTAAGGTTCCTTTTTCAAATCTCTCCAATACTTGTTATTACTTATATGTTAATAATAGCCATTCTAATAGGTGCGCGGTAGTACCTCATTGTGTTTTTGTTTGTTTGTTTCTGTTTTTTGTTTGTTTGTTTGTTTGTTTGTTTTTGAGGGCAGTATCACTTGCCTTCACATGTAGGATCTGAAAATCTTTTTTTTTTTTTTTTTTTTTTTTGAGGGCAGTGTCACTGGCCCTCATATGTGGGACCCGAACGGGGGCCGCTGGCCTACCAAACCAGCGCTTAACCACCACACCACTTGGCCGGCCCAACATGTGGGATCTGAACCGGGGCCGCTGGTACCCCAAGCCAGCTCCCAACCACCGCACCACTCGGCTGGCCCCCTCATTGTGGTTTTGATTTGCATTTCCCTAATAGCTGGTCAAGTTGAGCGTTTTTTCATATATCTGTAGGCTGTTTGTATGTCTTCTTGGGAGAAGTGACTGTTCAGTTCCTTTGCCCATTTTTTAATTGGATTGTTCATTTTTGTTGTTGTTAAGTTGTAGGAGTTATTTATATATTTTACATAGCCCCTTATCAGAGGCATTGTTTGCAAATATCTTACCCCATTCAGATGGTTGCCTCTTTGTTTTGTTGATGCTTTCTTTTGTTGTGCAGAAGCTTTTTAGCTTGATATAGTCCCATTCATTTATTTTTGCTTTTACTTCCCTTGCCTTTGAAGTCAAATTCATAAAATACCCTCTGAACCCAAGGTCCATAAGTTTAGCACCAACACTTTCTTCTATGCAATTTACTGTTTCAGGTCTTATGTTTAGGTCTTTTATCTACTTTGAGTAAATTTTGGTGTATGATGACAAATAGCAGTCTAGTTTCAATCTTTGGCATGTGGCTTTCCAGTTTTCCCAGTACCATTTATTAAAGAGGCTTTGTTTTCTCCATTGTAGGTTTTTAGCTCCTTTGTTGAAAATTATCTGCCCATATATATGTGGGTTTATTTCTGGGTTCTCAATTCTATTCCATTGGTCTGTGTATCTATTTTTCTGCTAATACCATGTTGGTTTTGATTATTGTCACTTTGTAGTATAAAATGAAGTCAGAAGTATGATACTTCCAGCCTTGTTCTTTCTCCTAGGATTGCTTTGGCTGTATGGGGTCTTTTGTGAAAGACCTATACATTGAAAACAATAGGATATTATTAAAAGAAATTGAAGAAGACACAAAAGAATGGAAATATAGTCCATGTTCAGGGAATCAACATAGTAAAAATGGACATATTACCCAAAATAATATAGAGATTTAAAGCAATTCCCATCAAAATCCCAATGGCATTTTTGAAGAAATAGAGCAAAAAAATGATCAGATTTGTATGGAGTCACAAAAATGGTAGGGTTTAGAAAAGGAAGAGGACTGACTTTAGGTGGTGAACACACAATGCAATATATAGATGATGTATTATAGAACAGTGCACTTGAGACTTATATAATTTTATTAAAAAATAAATTTAATAAAGATTAAAAAATACAAAATAAATAATAAATAAAAATACGAAAGGAAACAGTGATTAGTAAGTTGAAATAGGTATTCTGGGAAAGAAAGAGATCCAGGCTAGAGTAAATGATGATGACATTGTCCTGTTGCTTTGGGGTTTTATGTGACAACAGGGCATTTAGATAGTAATAAAGTAAGCACCCAGGTGGATATGGCACTGGAGTTTATGTGAGGCAGTTTTAATATGAAGGCCAAAAAAGAGACACAACTTAAGACACCATTAAAGACTTATATTGAAAATACAGAATCTCTTTCCATAACCTTGATATTGTCATTATTCTGAAAGAGTGCAAACCCCTCTCCTGCAAAGAACAGATTATAATAGGAATAACAAATGCAACATTGAGAAGCGAAGTATATTCAAATGGCTGTGAGCTAATACATTTCTGGAATACATACACCATCCTTATTTTAATGAATGATCTAATGTATATATTTTTTGAAATAGAGAAAACATAATACAGCTTTTTTGTTTTATGTTGGTTAGAAAGGATGGATTACTAGTGTTGTATTTTGTCCATTAAAGTGAGTGTAATAAAACTGAGACTAAAAAAATTACAGTTGCTAGATTTTATATATAAAATTAGAATAGAGGATGCTAAAAATACATAGTGGTATATTAGATAATTCATATTTTAACTTATTTATTTTGCATCTTTGTTGATTCTGCAGATTTTACCTATGACAAACTGTCAATTCAACTCTTCCATTAGGAGACATGTATTTTTCATGATATTGTTTCATATGGCAATATGTTGAATATCAATCCTTTCAAATAATCAAAGTACATCAAATAGAATCGTAAACAAAAGAGCAACAATAATTTACTCTCATTGTTAGCTTTTCCCCTCTAATGCATGGATATTCTTTGCAATCATTTGAACAGTATAATACATTCTTATTTTGATGAAGGTAAAAAATTACACTTATTTTTGAGAGTTGGTAAGTGAAGAAAAAATGCTCATGTAATAGTATTCTGAATTATCACAACAGAGTGAATGTCACACCAAAATATTACTAGTGTTACACTATATTTTAAGCTTTAGGAGTATCATGATTTTTTTAATATATAAGGCATTTGGTAATAAAGCCATCAAATGTCTGGCTAGAGTTGCAGCATTTAGAGAATTCTCATCCAAGCACTGGACTCGTAAAGAACCTTTTAAAGTGTCTGAAAAGGTTGTGAACTCTTCTTTATTCAGACACCATGATGCTACCAAAGACCTGATGGGAAAACAGGCAAGACTGATTATCCAAGACTTATAAGTTAATGTTCTTATACCATGTAAATAAGTTTCCTAAAAAGAGATGGAACTGAATTCTGTCTAGTTGAAATGAATCAAGGATGTTAAGATGAAATAGGGATTCTTGGTTGCACTCTACATTAGCCCTAAGAGTAGTATATAGTCCTTATGGTAGGGAAATAAAGATTTTATCATAAAGTACTTTTGACATAATCCTAGATGGGGCCCTTGAATTCATAATGCTTCTCAAAATGAAACTTAATTCAGGATATAACGATCTACATGGTGACACAAGTTAATTTTATTCATGTCACAATTGCTAGTGATGGGAAAATAAGGCAATGCTGACAGTAACCACAGACACAAGCTATTAATTTTAATGGAAATAGTGGCCTATGTTACCATGACCCAGGGCAGAATTTCAGAGTGGGCATGAAATATACATATATCAGCATTTATCTCTGTACTAAATATATGCATATTTATAATCGTATACTTTAAATGTTTATTTGTAGAGTTTTTGTGTTTATTTTTTGAAATTGTATTAAAGAAATTTAGCAATCTCATGGAATTTAATATGTACTGAGACCAAAATGGAACTTACAATAAATGTAAATTGTAAGTCCAGAGTGCTTAGATGTTCCCTGAAATTCTTTGTGTCTACAGAGACAATTTGTAAAATGCAAAGTTATCTATAGCATTGTATATTCTTGTGATAGCACATTTTTGTCTTGTTTTCATTGCTTTCCATTTTAGAAAGCATGTAGTGTCTTACATTTGTTATTTTTTGTGGCTGTTTTATTGATAATTTCCTGATCAATTTAGAAAGAAGTATGTCTGTTTAATTGAAAAACATGTATGATAATAAACAACAGGTTCAAATATTGCTAGATACCAGGTTTTACCAAAATTGAACCTGACCAATCACCACTACTAAACCAAAGGTTCTCAGGGACATAAACAAAATTGTCTGGTTTCATGTTCAAACTAGTATCTTTCTACATAGTTTTAATATAGAAGTCTAGGATGTAGTTGTTGTTGTTGTTTTCTCCTTTCCTTTTCTTTTTTGGTAATGATAGTTCATTAAATGATGACAACTTCAACAGTGTGGAGCGGTACACTATCCTGGGATGGTTACTTGTGTCACATTGTATCAAGTGATCTGATATAATCATTATTATTATTATTCTGAAACAAGTTTAATATAAGGATAGACAACTGACAATTATAATTTCTATTTCTGAAAAGGCCACCTATTTCATGAAATAAGATTATCAACCTTTAAGGAAAATCTATTTTTTTATCCCCAGTGGAATCAAGGTACCCTAAGGTAATACAAGTAATTTTCACTTACTACAGGATGGATGAATATATATTCCAAACAGATTCTTTAAAAGTGTGAAAATAAATATACTGTGACTTAGAATAATTGTTTCCATTAGTAGCAAATCAGAGAGTTCTTTTCCTTTTTTAAATTAATATAGCAAGACAAGAAATACTGTAGTGAAAAACATGCAGGTTGGGTTTATTGTTTCTCTGAAAGGCAGGCAAGCCTCCAGGAGAACTTACAAGGCAGGTTGGTGAGTTCATATAACCCAGAGTTGGGTAGCAATCTTCTGTGTTTCAGAAGATCCAGGAGAACTTACAAGGCAGGTTGGTGAGTTCATATAACCCAGAGTTGGGTAGCAATCTTCTGTGTTTCAGAAGAAAGTAAACTGAGGTATACTAGAACACTACAAATCTTAAGAACTGAAATATTTACCTGTGGCATTGACCAGTACATCATTTTTATAAAGAAAGGAGTATGAATTATGTATTGTGGCACAACAAATTACTTCAAAACTTCATGGTTTAAAACATTTATTACCCTTCAGTTTCTATATGTGAGGAATCGGGGAATATCTCAGTTGGGTCTCCCCCAGGCTGCAATAAGGTGTTGACAGGGGCTGTAGTCATCTCTAGGCTCAAATGGGGCAGAATCTACTTCCAAGCTGACTCATATGGTTGTGGCATGCCTCACATGCACAAGAGGGTTCCAATGGGAGCCTCAATTCCTTGCTGGCTATTGGTCAGAGGCAAGCATTATTTTCTTGCCACATGGACTCTTCACAGGGCAACTCAGTACATGGTAACCTCTTTCATCAGATCAAGCAAGTGGAATGAGAGAGAGAGAGAGAGAGAGAGAGAGAGAGAGAGAGAGAGAGAGAGACAGAGAGAGAGACAGAGAGAGAGACAGAGAGACAGAGACACAGACAGAGACAGAGAGAGAAAGAAAGATGAAAGTCATTGATTTTTTATAATCTAATCTTGGAAGTCACTTCCCATCACTTTTGCTATACTCTCTTCATTAGAAGGAAGTTACTAGACATAGCCCACACTTAAAGGTGATGGAAATCACACAAGGAATGTTAACAACCAGAATACATCTTAGAGGATTACTGCCACAGGGGACTATGCTATAAAATTAGTAAATTTGATATTATTATCAATACAAATAAAAAATAAAACTATCAAATTTCCTGGGAAGAATGGGATCTAATGGAGCATTATATACTTCAAATAGCTGATGGTCTTAGGATTGTCTCCAAAAGTAGAACAAACATCCACATCAGTCTTTGAAGGTAAATTCATCTCTGGTTGGTCGCTTAATGGGCATTTGACAAAACTTGCCTGAATAACTGCATTCTTTAGATATATTTCTGAACAAATACCACTGATTCTCACATTCTTTCTTTAGTTACGATAACTCTTGTCAACACATTTTCCTGCCTGTTGGCTAATCTGTCTCTTTTATATAACTTTGCATATCTCTGAACTGATTCTTACATGTTAATTTTGAAATTTAATTTACGGAGAGCTATCTTATTTATTATAATAGTTTTTGTGTAGCATGTAACTCTTGTCACCCACACATTTGTGTCTAAACACGTTTGACGATTCCAGTAGATAAGCTAATAAAGAAAAACTATTCCCTACAAAAGTGTCATTTCTTTAGTTAAAATAATTCTCATAGTTATTGAAAAAAAAATTGAGATCTTTCATTGAAGTTTGTCATGTGTGAAGTTTAGCACCAGAAAAGCATTTTGGTTCAGCATTGTGTAAATATGTTAAATAAAGTTCTGGAGATTTAGAACTTTATTCTCTCATAATTGCTTCCCTAAAGAAGTATAGTTCTATCAAAATTACTGAATTAGTCATACTATAGAAAATAGGAAAAATAGAAACTGCTAAACTTTTAAAAGAAAAATGATTTTTTTCCCCTTCAAACTTAAAAGAAAATAACTAAGCTCTGACAGGAGCTGCCCTTCTAATTGCCACCTTTGGATTTTCCCCAGAGACAACACAGACATTTATTCTGAAAATGTATTCACTGAGGATTTTGCCTGCTTCTTGCATTTCTGAAGGATACACATGCTTGATTTAAAAAAGAGCCTATTTCTCTTCTCTGCAGTGCCTATTTTACCAAATAAGGAATCACTTTTTTTCCTATGATGCATTTTAATTAGGCTTAGTACTCGTAGATAATTTGTCCATTCATCACTTAGGTTCAGATAGGCCTACACATGATTATATCCTTCCATCCCTGTTTCTTAGTCTTCTTTCCCCCAGAAAGGAAGAGAAGAATAGAGTAAGTAATGAGATTTCCTTGTGCTTCACTTTACTGAAGTTGGGAGGTCTCACCTTCCAATCAGGACAAGGTAACCTAAGTGCAAAGCACCCTATTCTCACTTGCTGGTACATTAACCACTCTGATGGTTTCTCGCTTCTTACTAATGAATACTTAATTAGAACATACACACACAGAAATATTTTACTAAAGCAGACTACCAGCGATATAATTTTTCTTTATTTACAAAAGCAAAACAAAACTTTTAAAGAGGTCTTTTTGTTTTTGTTTCAAACACAGTTAAACAGAAATTTCCTTATATCAAGAAATGCTCATTAGCATACACACTCCCAACAGGTATCACAGGTAAACAAACTTGATAGACGTTACAATTGTATATTTATCATTAAAACATAATGGGCCAATAGACCACAATCCGCATTATGTCCACACTGTCAGTCTAGTAAGTTTCATAAATCTGAACCTGGATTTCCTGGAGAACTCTATGAAGAAAATTACTAAGCATCTTACTATCTAATACTAGAATAGAACTCCTCGAAAGCCTTGTTATTAAGCAGAAAACACACCATGAGAATATTGCCCATTTAATCAGTGAAACAATATATATAGATGGTGGAAAGTGTTAATCTTCAACATTAATAAATGTCTGATATTGGTGATGTATTGGAATTGCATTTCAATGAGTGAACTGTTTTATTTTTTTAAGCTATATTTGAAAAAAAAATACATATCAACAAGTTAAAAAATGTATTGTAACTTTCAGATACAATTTGGCAAGATTCATCTATTATTAATATTTTGCTCCCATGTATTTTATAATTTTCTCTCTCTCCACAGTATTTTCTGAATAATTTGAGAGTAGGATGTATAAATAATGGCCCTTTACCTGTTATATTTACCCATACATACTCAGGGGGTATTCACTAAAAATAAGGATGTTCTCTTATACATAAACATAGTATATTTATCAGTTCAGCATATATTTCATTGACACGTTACTTTTTTAATCTGACATTGAAATTTGATTTTGTCATTTGACCTAATTTTATCCTTTACAAATTTTTCTATAGGATTTTTGAATCCAAATAAGGGTCACATATTATATTTAGTTGTCCTTTCTTTGTAGTCCCTTTATCGTGAGCATGTCTTTGTCCAGTTAAAAAGAAAAGTTTATAACATTGAAATTTTGAAGAAGCCAGTCTTAATAGAATGATTCTTATTTTGCATCTGATGTTTCCTCTTGATTAGGCTCAGGTCATATATTCTAAGCCAGTACACTACCCAAGTGAGGCTGTGGTCTTCTCAAGGTATATCACCCAGGGGCATATAATCCTCATCTTCCCCTCATTTTTCATGTTAGTTTTGAGAGTTCCTTCTCTATATTTTTATTGAGCACTCACCAGGTTCCAGGCAATGTTCAAGGTGCTAGAAGTACACACAGTCATATGGTATATTATCTGCTCAAAGGAGGTTATAGCTAGACGTTAAACATTTCTGTAGGAGAGTGAAGCTCTGGAAGTGATGATGCAGTGACAATAACCTGGGGGAGATGAGATTTTGGGTCCGGTGACGGGTGGTTTTAACAATGCTTAAGGTCTATTATACTATATATGGGAACTAAACCCTGTTCACATGAGTAATAGGCCGATCATTCATGACTAACAATTTCGTCAGAGGGCTCATTTCTTAACATTAAGTGTAGAATTGCCTGTTCCCTATCACATAGACACACAGTAGATAGCTTATGATGATGATTTTTTTTTTTTTTAAGATTTTATTGGGGAATCGGGGAAGGGGAACAGACAAGTTGCTGTCCTTTTTGTTCTTCAGTCTTGGATGAGGCAGATCCATTACCAGCCTCTGCATGGCCGCTCACCGTGGATATTGGCAGCTCTTGCTGGCTGCCAGCCACTCATGCTACCTGCGGGCCACTCACTGTAGCCTATGGCAGCCCACTGCAGCAGGGGCTGCAGCCTACACCGTCGCCGGGGCTCGCACAGCCCAGCTCCAGGTGGAGCTGTTGTTAGCTGTAGAGGGCAGTGTCACTGACCCTCATATGTGGGATCCGAACCGGGGCTGCTGGCGTCCCAAACCAGCTCTTAACCAATGCGCCACTCGGCCGGCTCCTAATGATGATTCTTTAAAGTCAATTTTTCTTGGTTGTGGTCATGGAGGTACGGTTTTAAGAACATTTAGTTCTGAAATGATATCAGATTATAGAATCAAAGTATCTAGATTTCTACCCCAATTGGGGAAAATTCTTGAGTTGCAAAATAAAAGGTTAATACCCAGTAAAGCAGGGTTACCTTACCCTTTGGGAGTAAACTCTTTGTCCACAGAGAGCATCACCATCACAGTTTAGCCTGAAATTCAGGCAAAGGGTTTCTTCTTTAGATTACTGACAAGAATGTTACTTCTCAGAGGAACTGAAACACTGTAAGCTTCTCTAGCCATTTGGAAAAGCATTTTGCCTAGGGCTGGAGTTGACAAAATAACTCTAAGCCTAGTGAGATTAACCATAGCCCTTTGGAGATCTTGAAATGCCTTCTCCTCGCCTTTTTCACTTCAGCTCTCATTATTGGTTTGTCTGCTTAGTTTCCCTGTTAGAAACAATGTTGTGACTAGATCAGCTTGCCCAATGATGATCCCTTCTTGCCTTAAAACCTAAAGTCTAGCTTTACCTGCTTCAAATTGTCAAATTTTCAAAGCTCACATTTCTTCTCAATTCCTGTTCTTATCTAGATACAAAGCCCCTCGTGTGGAAAAGAAAGGGTTTCACTGTCACTGTCTTTGTCTAAAAACAGTTACCTTTTAACCTGTATAATTTTAGGTGATCTTCTGATTTCCAAAAATGTTTTAAACGAGACTGCATTCTTCTTTGAAGAGAGCTGAAATTTTATGGAAAGGTTCTCGATCATATTTTTTGTCTTTAGTATTGGCCAAAATCAAGGAATTTACTCTTTATTTCGTGCTAGTCCTAGAAAGAAAGACGAAAGAAAGAAAGAAAGAAAGAAAGAAAGAAAGAAAGAAAGAAAGAAAGAAAGAAAGAAAGGAAGGAAGGAAGGAAGGAAGGAAGGAAGGAAGGAAGGAAGGAAGGAAGGAAGGAAGGAAGGAAGGAAGGAGAAAGAAGAAAAGAAGAGAAAAGAAATGAAAAAAGAGAAAAGATGTTATCTCCTGTGATTTCAAATGAGCTGGGCCATGTGGGTCCATTAGATAATCCATTTCCTACTGCTTGCACTAGTATATTTGAATTGTGCAGACAGACTACTGTTGTTGCTCTGTTCTCTTACGTACAGTCTCTGCCCACTTTCTAGAATAGCATCAGGTACTTATGGAGGGATCATTCAAAAGATACCTGGATTCTAGTCCTCTCTCACTTTAACCCAACTCTGAGCCTCAGGATCTACAGGTATAAACCTAAATTACATACAACGGTTGCAACTTTTTCCAGTTTTTACTTTTTAATCATATTTGGCACACCCTTGACTATGACTTCTGGAAATCACTTATGGTGCTGTTATCTGTATTTCATGAGAAGACATGATACTTATTCAGTATCCTCTTATAAAAGGGCTTATGCTACACATCAATCACTCTTAAAATATTTCTCATAAAACATAGACTTTGTGTCTCTGCTTCGTTGCTTTAGCTGTAGCAGAATGTTCTCACTCTAAATATAAAATTATAAAAAAAGCAAGGAACAATATTTTCTTTAATTAACTTCTTCCTTTGGGGGTTTGAGAAGAAGGCTTATGACTTGACAAAGATTCTTCCCATCTGTTTTTGTTTGTTTGCTTTTATTTTGACTTCTTTTCCTTGTCTTATCAAATATTGCATGAATCATTAACATTTGTTTTCATCACTTGTTTTGGTTTCCCTTATTTCACATGATTAAGACATTTTGTTGAGAGAGGCTAAGAGCTACTATATTTCATATTAACCTAATATTATTCAACTAAATATTCAACTTTGTGGATATATGATCTTATAAGTTTGCCCTCTGTTATGTTAATATTTTCTTCTGAAATTGGGAGACATTCATATGTTGTTTTGTGAAAGCAGCAAACTTCGTTAGATTGCAAATGTTTGGCTATAAGTTTACAACAAATTGATGCCAGTTTTAATAAAGCAACTTCCTAACAGGAAATACAATGTATTAAGACTTTTGTGCAAAAGATACGTAAGAGATCCTTTTGAATGTTTGCAGGGGAGGTCTATTCAAAACTGGAATATATATCTATTTGCATATTATGTGATATCTTTCACTAGCACACTCCCTTGTAAATGATTTTATGTCATTTTTACACATTGAAATAATTGGATCTCTGGTGTCACCCAACTAAGCAATTTGAAATGGTTCCAATTTGTATGCCATCTTCTAATATAAAATCTTGTTGTGTAATATGATTTTTTTTTTTTTTTGAGGACAGTGTCACTGGCCCTCATATGTGGGACCCGAATCAGGGCCACTGGCTTCCCAAGCCAGCGCTTAACCACTGTGTCACTCGGCCGGCCCAAGAAATATGATTTTTATTGAACAAATTTTATTAGTTTTTAAAGTAAATGATCAAGCTATTCAATACTCTAGTTTTATATATGAATAGAAGGTAATTATTTGTCTACGTGTATTACAAATTACAAATAAATACATATAATAACACCAGCAAAAACATTTAATCAAAACAATAGACTTAATACACAAACATAAATAAAACAAAAATGGAAAATTTTTGATAGTTTCCCCATTTCTCCCTCCTTAATGACAGCAAGTAAATAACCTATAAAATCTATATACTTAATGGTCTGATTTGATGGCTACAATTTTAATATTAAAATGTGAGATCCATTTTTTTACAAGGAATTAAATTTTTTTTCTTAAACTCATTATCTGTAGATTTAAATCCGCATGATAACAATAAACAGCTTACAAAAAATTTATACCTGTGATAAACTATTCTGTGATCTAGATACTTTCTTTTTTTTTTTTTTAATTTTATTTTATTTTTAATTAGTTTCAGGTGTACAACACAGTGCAATAGTTATACATTTTACCCCTCAAAGTGACAACCCCCCCACCCCCAATAGTTTCAGGTGTACAACACAGTGCAATAGTTATACATTTTACCCCTCAAAGTGACAAACCCCCCACCCCCAATACACCACCCCACACCCCCCCATATCATATATATCTATTACTCTTCCTCTGACTCTCTTCCACAGTATAATCCACATCCCGTGACTATCTATATATATTCAATTACAGTAGGTATACCACCTCCACTTTAGTAATACAGTGCAGTGATCAAACCTCTACTCCATCCATGAAATGGTCTCCCTAACAAGACTTATGATCATCTGACATTCCACAGAATATTTACAACATTATTAATTATATTCCACAAACTGTTTTTCCTATCCCAGTAGCAATATTGTAGTTGCCTATTTTTGCTGTCTAATCCCTTCCCCTTCTCCCTCATTCCCATTCCTCTCCAAATTAGCAACCCTGATTTTTCCTCTATATCTATGAGATACTTTCAATACACCAAATTATAGCTGTAAGCATCAAGTTACAAGGAACTCTGGAACTATTAGGAATTTGTAATTCAAATAGTTTTACTCAGTCCCTACTCCCAAATGCTTTTAATTAGAACAGACTTTTTTATTAAGTACTCCCATATACAAAGTATGCTTGATGACTTTTGTGTCATATCAGCCTCCCATGTAAAAGCAAATAATCACTGTCAAAAGAAGATATTTTCTCTGAAACCAAACTATGAGAATTCTAGTTCTGATTTCAAGTTGTTCAGTCAGGTTTCTGTATGCTAAAAGGAAACCCCTTCTCTGGGAGGACAGTAAAGGACAAATAAAGCCACAAAACAGTGACACTGATGGTACTGAGATGTGTAAAGAGTCATTCCCTTACCTCTGCAAGTTAGAGACATCAAATTTCCTCCAATGACAGTCCAGTTGCTTATTAGAGGAAAGTGATATGGTGGAATGGATATAAAATTTGGATTCACATAAATATCAAATCACTGCACTTCCATTTGCTAGTTCTATGAAAATGTTCAAGATACTTAGTATTTTTGAATCTTAATAGTCTATTTACAAAGACACTAAGAATATCTATTTTGTTGAGTTGTTGAGAAGTTTAGATTTACAATCTGTAAAGTGTGCCCTGAACACAAGAGATGTTCACAAAATATTAGCTATATCAATAATAATCATTATTACCTTGATCCTAAAGAAAAATACTCATACATTTGAGATATCAAGGAATAATTTGGTAAACGTGGTTCAGAATCAGGAACAAACAGGAAAAATATGTTTCTGTGGTCAACACATGCAGAAATAAAGAACATATAGAAAAGTAGTGGGTAGCTGTGAGATTGTCTAGTTTAAATATAAGGGCAGCCCTTAAAACAAAACATATGAATAAGCCCTTAAAACAAAACATATGAATTTGGAGTTCCCAAATGTGAACAACACTGAGCAATGAAGTCTTAGCTATGGTAACACTCCAGGGTCGTCAATGATTTCCATCTTGTAGTGTTGGTTGGTTGGTTGTTTGGTTGGTTGGTTGGTTGGTTGGTTGGTTGTTTGTTTGGTTGGTTGGTTGAATAGTTTGTTCTTTGCCAGGCCTCATGGCTTTGCTTGCTGTTTGAATAGTCAAGAAAGGAGATAGTTTTGGAACCATTATTATAAAACATAAAAGCATAGCACAGGCTGAATTACAGTCCTATATATCCTTCCTAGCGTATTTGCCATTTAAGTTTCTCTCAGGTGGTTTGTTATCAGAAACCTGAGATGGACCTTTAGTCCCATACTGAGAGGCATGTTGTTAGCTCTCTCATGTAGGCATGTATGTGCTATGGACTGCAGGGCCAATACTATAATTTCTCTGCAACAACATAAAGTTAGTTAAAACTTTTTTAAAACAGATTTTGTATTTTCCATAGCTGTGTTTCAATAATGATGGCAAAATTATAAAGTAGAATTGCTTTGAAAGGCTCTGGGGACAAAAGAAGAGACAATCAGGTGTATTTCTGTTTCCAGTCCTAAGGCAGATGATCTCTGATGTCCAAGTATTGTTTAATCATAGAAATGCCTTCTTGTAGCAGGTGCGGTTTATTTTATAACTGGCATCCTCAATGCTTGATGCATTTGTTCATCTGTTAGAAACATTAGTCAAAAATGTAAGGAGACATTTGTTAACAGTAAAATTACAGTAGATCAGATACTGAACACATAAATATAATGTATATAATTTCTATAAATGTATTTTATATATGATATATGGTAAAGGTGCTTACAAACTAATTATTACTGTTACATTTTTTAATGAATTTAGTATTATTTAAAAACTTAGTTTCAGATAGACTTTAGAATTTCTTAAATGTTAGGTTAGAGATGATCATTTTTATTACATAAACATGCTAATTAATTTATTTTTCCAAAAGTTTAGCATTTGAGAATGCATTAAAACTTTTGAGGGAAACAAAACAAAACAAAACAAAACAACTTTTAAGGCAGGAATCATGCTAAAGCATTTTCATTCTAATACTGATGGGGAAAGAGATAACTGCAGATGCTTTTATGTCACCTTGTAGTAGATGCTCTTATGCAAGTTTAAAGAGAGACAAGTGCTTTGAGTTAATTCTTAGGGTGCTTGCATTGGAAAATAAATAGGAGAGCTCTATTTAGAGACATTCAATAGAATAGAGTGAAAAAGGAAATGGGGAAGAAGAAGGTCCTTAACTTTTAGGCTTCCAGAAGGAAGAAAGGCCTGAATACTCCAATGCAGTACAGAGCTTGGTGTGACAAAAATGCAGAGAGCCAGGGTCACTGAGTAAAGGGAGAGTGGTAATAGCTAAGGTTAGAGAGAAAAATGAATACTAAATCATAAAGCACCTTGTAGACCTTGGTGAAAAATTTTGGCTAGTGGATGTTTTAAAACAATTATTCACACTTAATTATTTTTATATGTCCACGGTTTGCTACTTGATTCTTTCTACCTAATATGCTATAGATGTCACAGAAAATTCAGTAACTATTTTTCAAGACTTTAATCTTTTTTCTTTAGTGTATAAAGATTTTAAAAATCTATAGTGAGCACTGAAATGTTAATTTTGAGCAAATTATTTTTCACAGGTGTTATGAAGGGCCTAACTTAATGGAATTTGAATTTTTGGGGAAGGTGAGAATGACTCTCTTCCCTGTCTAAACCTAAGAAACATTGTCTATTTTTTTAGAATAAGAATAAGGATGAAACCCTCAACATAATTGGATACACAATAGAAATAATGAGACAATTGAAAGGAGAGAGAAGTAGGTATAAATTAATTAAGGACTAATAATTAGAAAATGTTGGTAAAAGTATCAGCACTCTACTTCTTTAGTTACTTCTATATTTTCTATTGCTAGATTTTTAAAAGGAAAATTATGCTGCTTTATGTAATAAAATCATTATGATTAAAATGATCTTTTAAAAGGTCCAATTTTTAGTCACACGACACTCAGTATGAGAAAGACTGGTTTTATTTGCTTATTTTTATAATGTCAGGTTTATTAGGTTTATTTATAAAATGAATTATTGAAACTGCTGCTAAACTAAAACTTGAAATAGCTATGTAATAGTTTATTTATAAAATGTAAGAAAGAAAGTTATCAGTTTGTCTCACAGGTGGATGCAATCAAACCAAGCAAACAGAAGAAATCAGGTCATGTTCCATGCAAAACAATAAATATTTCACAATATATTAATATGATTCTGTCAATTCCTTACTTATTTTTATCAAAATTATTTGACTTTGGTATTGATATTTGATTAATGCTTGATTTAGAAAGTATCTACTTTATTGACTATTATCATAGCTACTATTGTGTTATAGTAATATTTAGTATCAAATGAGAGACTATTGTTAGGGGCCAAAGAGATAATATTTTTAGACCACCTTTCTAGGTGATTATTCAGGATAATTTTTATATCCATTTAAGTCACCATTCAAAAATAGAGTTCAGTTCATTTGATAATATATTTTCATTGGTGAATCTTAGATTATATCTCATATGCAAGGTGTAGGGTATATAAGGGGAGCAGATTTTCATTGTGATTGTTACAGGTTTCATATGTTGAAAATAACTCTGATGCATGATTATTGAACTGAAAAAGCTAAGGATAATAGAGATTTTCAAGTAATGTTATCATTATCCTTAAAGTTGAACTGGATTACTTTTAGAGAGGCACCTAATATTTGACATACCTTACTGAAAATTGGCCAGTATAAGAATAATCTCATGGGCATTTCAGCCCATATTGTTGAGGGAAAGTGAGGGATTTTGGATGTTAACAGTACGATAAGTTATATGAGCCGTGATCAAAAAGTACAATTACAGGGCCCGCCAAGTGGCGTGGTGGTTAAGTGCTGGCTTGGGATGCCAGCGGCCCCGGTTCAGGTCCCACATATGAGGGCTAGTGACACTGCCCTCAAAAAAAAAAAAAAAAACCAAAAAAAAAAAACTACAATGACTGTTTAAATAAGAAAAAGTGATTACAGTAAAGCATATATTGCTATTAATCTCCATCAAAATACTCCCTCTCACTTTGAACACACTTATCCCATCATTCTTGCCACTTTCTGAAGTAGTTATGAAAGTCCTCTTTCATGAGTGTCTTTAGTTGCTCTGTTGCTGCTGCCTCGATGTTCTGAATAGATTCAAACATTTACCTTTCATGCATGGCCATTTTGACCTTAAGGAAGAACCAGAAGTCACATGTTACCAGATTCGGTGAATAAGGTGGATGAGGACACACTAATGTTTTTATGTGACAGAAATTGCCAATATCAGAAGCAATGTGTGACAGGGAGCATTGTCATGGTGGAGAATAATTTACGGCACACTTGAAAACACACCTTCTTTCAACAGTAGCTCACATCTGACTGCACTGAACAAGTTGAAACTTTGTCACACACTGTTACTAAGGTTTCAGATGCTGCTTCCCATATTGAAGATTCCTGCCTTTCAAGTAGATGGCACTCGGCAGCAGTATTCACCATATTGTTTGATCCAACAGAAAAGCTCCGTGTCATCGCTTCTGGTACGGCCATTTCTATCAAATAAAAATATTACTGTGTGTCCTCTTCCACCTTATTCAGTAGATGTGGCACTGTGCGACTTCTGGCTCTTCACCAAACTCAGAATGATTCAGGACATCGAGGCAGCCATGACAGGACAACTAAAGACAACCACAGAAGACTCTCAGAACTGCTCCAGAAAGTGGCTAAGAATGATGAAATAAGTGTGTTTGAAGTGAAGCAGAGTATTTTGAAGGGGACTAATGGCAATGTGTCTTTTACTGTAAAAACTTTTTAAAAATTTAAACATCACCTTATTTCTTAATCACACCTTTACATATCTATGTTGTGGAAAACATATGAAACTGATTCAGTTTTTCAACATGTGTTTGTTGAACATATACTAGGTGCTTGGGATATATCAATGAGCAAAACAGTTCTGTGATGCCTTGGAGGTAATATTCCAACCATACAAATTAAGCTAAGATAAAACATGTGGTAGGAATATAAAACTTGGGCACACCAATGTTTCTATGAAATAAACAATAGTTTACATTGATTTTAAGTTCTCTATTACCATATCTATAACAGAGAATATAGAAGCACTCAATTAGCTTAATGTGAATGTGAGATCTGCAGATATTTAGACTTTTTTCTATTTCCTGACATTTTGCAAACATTTACATAGCAATAGGCATTTTTCAAATGTTTGGAAAAACTTTCCGATTACCTTCATTGTAGGTGTTAAAACTTGAAATTTAGACATATTTTACACAAACATATTTAAAGTTTAGATGACACCATAAAGTGGACAATTTAGAGGATGCTACATTTGAGAAATAAGTTTGTTTAATTTTGTTTTCCCTCTGGATTTTTAATTTCCTATTTCTTATTTCTGTTTCATTCAAATGTGTTTAGGGAATGTGTTCAAGATTTGATATACTTTTCATTTTCATATAACTGTGTGTTTCCTGATTGGTAAAAGTTGAGTAATATTTTTCCATCTTAACATTTAATGTTTGGTTAATCTCACTCCAAGGGGGATAGGTTATAGTCCATTGACAGTGATGAAATAACCTAGGTGGCTTTCATATAAATAGCAACAAACGTGCACAATAGTTACATTACATGGTATATTTAACAACACTGCTAAGGAGTGAGATGGGAACTCAGTCTTTCGTGATAACGATACACCTGAGTGCATCCAGAGAAAATTTAGTTCTGCAAGCTTGAAGGAAGTAATTGTCATTCAACAGAAATCAACAGCTTTGCATATCAGTAAAACACACGCACCTATTTTTATCTATTTTCTGAGTGCTCTGGAACTGATATCAAAATAGCAAATATATATTTATTAGAACTAGAAATACTGTTTTCTTTTGAATCTCATAAACTCAATGTAATTATGATATTAACTTTGAGAATATGTGGAAAATGTTACTTCCTAAACAAATGTAGAGAATATAAAACACATACATTTTATATCAGGCAAAATTGTTTTTATATTCACATTTGTTTCCCAAATGTCATGCCATTAATTATTTTTATGGTTTATTTTTAGATGGAAGACTGTATTTGAAAACTACTGTCATGTACTGAATATTTCCTGTTGAAGAAATCCATGTTATAGTAAAAAGAACTTTGCAGTCAGACATTCATCATTGGAAAGATCTGAAAAAATAAAGTCCTTTTAAGGGAACTTCCTCAATTTTGTGTATTAATGTTCTCTAAAAATTTAAGTATTCTACAAAAAAAAAAAGTTTTCTCCATTGATTTTTCACCTGTGGGTCATACCAGAGGCCTGAGAATGTTTGTAAATGTACAAGTATCAAACTTCTTACAATTAAGAACTGCAACTTTGCTGCTGGACACTTGTATACAGAGCTAAAGGCAGGTCTGACTAAGACCTAGCTTTGTTTTTTTAATGGAATGAACCATTTTCCTCTTCTGAAAATTCTGTACCTGAGCACATCAAGAGACTCCTGAGGCAGTGGTCACCCAGACTCACAGAATTATGTCCTCCAGAAACCAGCAAGAACACTTGGAAAGGAACTCGTAGGAGGCATAGAGGATTCCTTAAAAAAAATCAATACAATAAAGAGTAATATTCTGTTACATTCAATTTTAAACTCTCTAATGGTGGGTTTTCTTCTGAAGATGTTTTTTCACATGCTTTCCAAAAGACCAACCAATGGATGTTGACAACAACCCAGTGAAATAACATTTTGCATATCTGAAAAGAAGCATTGAATATAAGCCAAAAGCTTTCACTGAAGGTCTTTCTTATAAATAAATAAATAAATAAATAAATAAATAAATAAATAAATAAATAAATAAATAAATGTAACATGTTTTCATTCCAGACTGGTAGTGGTATAGAGAATTAACAATAATAATGATGCTTCTTATTCAAAATGTTGGTCACATGTACAGTATATAAACATAAAACAAACAAGGAAGGTATTATGTATGCAGTAGTAAAATAGAGTTTAGGAAAATGAACATTTTAGAAAATATGTTTTGTCACCCTGTTGGTCAGAAAGACGCCTTTCTGGTTTTAACGCATGCAGGCATGTAAATATTTGTCTGGAGTCACAGTATTAACGAATGAGATCTTAAGCATCTGGTGACATCAGAACTCTGTGTCAGCCATTTTTATTTGTATATTGAACCCTAGTTAGTGCCCCAAACTGCACTATTGAGAATGGATTGTGGCTGAACAGTAAATCAAAACACCAGAAATATTTTTATATGTTAATGTCATATTATGTTACTGTTGCTGAATAACAAAACTTAACAGACCCTTGATGTATCAGTCCAATACCATGTAGCGCTGAGTGATAAAGTTAAAATGTGTTGTGCTTCCCACCCTGGTCAGAGGGAAGGGTGCCTACGTGTTATTTTCACTGTCTTTTTGAAAGTTACAGTATGTGTTTTCACTTTGTGCAGATAACTGGAAGTAAAGCTGCAAACAGTGCTTATTACATGCTGAAGTTACCTTCTCTTTGTTTTTACGTATCTGGAGTTACACCTTTAAAGACGATATGATGAATCAGTGCAGTCACTATATATTTTTATGATTTTGCTGTCATTTTAAAATTTTATGATCATAACTTTATTTATTACCATAAACAGCAAAATCTTTTTTTTTTTATTCACAGCAAAATCTTAAATGTCCAAGAAAACTAGCTTAAAATGTTTAACGTTAGTTCTGATTGGGTATTAATTATTTGGCTAAGAAAAAAAATTATAGATATTCTGGCACTAAGCTTCTATAGATTTTAGGTCTTCCTTGCAATATTGGCACATATTTCTTTTGTGTAGCTCGCTATTAACCAGCTAAGCCCATTTTTAAATACAATAAAAAGGTTATATATACAGTTCCTATTTTAGCTTGCTTAAAAGGGAGCAATATTTTAATTTAAAATGCTGTTAGTAAATGCTTTGTAGAAACTTGGTTTTCTAAGCATAGTTTATCCATAACCACCTCTTGGTGTTTGAGCACAAGAGATTTTATTCCTAGCTGTATCTATTTCTTGTGTTTCCCTGTATACAGTCTTTAAAGGATTACAACACTTAAAATTGGAGGGACTCGTGGCAAGCTTTTGACTCATACATTTTTTTGAAAGATGTTTTAAAACACCTACAACTTACATATGTAGTAGAATCAGCCATTGCTCTGCCCCTTGCATAGAGTCACTGACTAAGTAGGTTAACTAGTTTTAAAATACATACTTTCAAGACCTTTGAGAATGCGTTAGTGTTTGGTTCGCTATAAAAGGAAATTTTAGCAAGGATTAAAGAGAAAAAGCTATCGGCTATATGTTAAGAGAAAATCTTACTAACATTGTTGTAAATATTACAATTCATGAATGTTATTTTAAGTGTGTAACTTAAGTTTTTCCCCCCTTTTTTCTAGTTATACAGGTTGGGTTGAAATTTGTTTCTTGGTATAAACAAGTAAAATTGTGCCCATTTTATGTTTTCCGTGCTTTTGTAATCCTGAAACTATTAATGTCTAGTCATTCTATATTATAACCACATTTGCGCTCTATGCAAGCCCTTGGAACAGAACGTACTCATCTTCATGTAGGACCTATGAAAATTGTCTATTTTTATCTATATATTTAAAGTTTTCTAAAAATGATAAAAGGTTATTACGAATTTTGTTGTACAAAATCTGTACAAAAATCTGTTTTTACATCATAATGCAAGAATTGGAAATTTTTCTATGCTAGCCTAGTTCTTTGAGCCTGGTTTCAATGTGAGAACCACGTTTACTGTTATTGTATTTAATTTTCTTTTTCTTTTCAACAATCTCCTAATAAAACTGTCTGAAATCTCCCTGTGACTTTATTTACAGTTCGTCTTTATTAAATTTTGTGAAATGCATAGCATTGAAGGAATATTTACTTTCTAATGGGAGGCATCTAAAAACAACATAAGTCAGCTCTTTGCAATGTGAGGGAACAATGCTCAATGATTTTATTTAGCATGCAACTGCTTCTATCTCTAATATGAATTACTGTGGTGAAAAACATCATAAAAGCACACTCTGTAGTTATTGTTTAACAAGCAGATTTTCCATATTTTGTTTCTTGCCAGCTAAGCAAACTGCCCACATATACATGATTTATTTATGTACATTTCTCAGTTTATGAAGCTGTTATTTGTACCTTTTTTCTTTATATTCTTATATTCCCATGATTCATATTTCACAAAGCTTTGTGCTGAATAATGTAAAGTAGACATGTTGATGGAACAAAATATATTATTCCCATATCTATGAGTGTATATTTGTATCTCTAACTCAGTGTTTTGCTTTTGATCTCTATCACTGGAAAACTGCCTTTAGAAACTTTGAAATTTCAATATCCTTTAATAATATATAAACATTTTAGTCAATCCAAAATGCAGTGTTTGAATAAATATTGGGTTATCTCTGTGAATATTCTAAACATTCCCAAGAGAATGGAAAATGGATTTTTTCTGTCTGAAGAAATTATTTCAATGACTTAACAAATTATGATATTTCCCTAGTAAACACCCAAAATGTGTATGTGACCATTACACACACATTTTTGTCTTCTGTCATCATATGTTTATGTCAGAAAGACTTGTACTAAAACAGAATACAGTATCTGGATGTTAGTGAAATTTGGTGATAATTTAAGGTTTTCCCAATGTGTTTTCATTCAGACTAACAAATCTGCACAAAAGCTATTTATTACTAGAGGAGAGTAAATTATAAATAAAAGTTATATGGTTTGCATTTTTAAAATATGGGAAGTAGAGATGTTAATAGAATTAAACGTTATTGTAAATGGCATTGTAAAAATATCACTTTTCCTCATGTGTAGGCTTGGTGCTAACATTTATCTTTAATATGTACAACTGGTATATAAAAGCTGAATTGATCCTCATTTATTCATTTAAACAGATTCATTAATAAAGCCTCTATTCTGCACAAAGCACTGTGCTAGATGTTGTAATGACTGAAATTGAAACATAGCTGTTGCCCCGGAGGAGCTCATATTTCTGTTGGAATCAGATCTTAATTTCAGCAAGAAGAGATTCATGGAACATCATCTACCCCATAGTGGCCAAGGAGCTGGTAGGAAGAGGGTACCTTCCCACTAAATGGTAACAATCTAGTCACCCACAATGTACATCTGCCTTCTAGAGAATAGTACAAGATGCTTTGGGAGTCAGGTTATTGTGTAGAGATTGAGGGAAATATCGATACATTTCCCCTGGGTAAAACACAATCCTACAGTAGTTTTTTTTTCCCCCCATGTTTACTTCAATCATGACATTCTTCTTGACAATGCTCACAAACTTTGTTTTAAGGTAAGTAGCCTGTTTAATCACAGAATTTTATTATTAACAAACAATAAATTCCTAATATAGTCTGACTGTTGACTATAGGTGGACAGTATTAAATTATATCACCCAGCATCTATACCCCTAGGGTAAGTAATGGCCTAAGGTGATTCAAACACAGAGCAGATATTCTTAAATGCCAAAAAAGTGTGTTAGGTAATGAGAGCCATTTGTAGTGGCAGCGTCATTTACATTTATAGGTTAATGAGCTGGAAATTTTGAGTCAAACTATTGGATAATTTAGAATTCCTTTGGTTGGATGTAACAAAAACAAATTCCTGCAAGGCTAAACACCAAAAGACACTGATTATAAAGACAGAGAGGTGCACATGGATCCTCAAGCCAGGAATGCAGTCAGCCCCCAGGGATCAGGGATCCTCTTCTATCTTCACCTCTCTGCGACTCTCAGTGACTCTGTTTCTTTCTCTTTTCTGCAGACATATTTGCTTTTCTCTTCATCTCTTCACCCTTCTATTATTCAGAAACATATGGCTCGGCCCACAGAAGTGACCTAATCATTTTCTTTCTTATCCCAAGTCATATTCCCTGGGTTTTTGATTGCCTTGCGTCAGATCATGTGCCAGTAACGTAGCTTGGCAGTACATTGGATGCACTTGGGGAAATGTTAGAAACTGCCATGTCTAATTAAATTTGAATCTCTGGGGTTTGGAGCTAGGTCATCATGATTTTTAAGTTTCTTGAGTAATTCTAATGAGCAGCTAAGGTTGAGTACCACTGTCTGGGAGGGTGGAAAGTATCACGTTATAGAAAACTACTGGTGGACTTTCTGTTGTGAGGCCGGGCTAGAGTTTGGGTTGTTTAGGGGGCATTATGAGCTGTTCAGGCACTACAAGCCAACAGATACTTCTGTAAAATCATTACAATTACATAAAATCTGTAAAATATTTCACACAGATTTGAAGTTAATTTGCATTGCAAACTTAATTCTGAATTGAATGTGAATTTGGAATCCTCCCAGTTAGGTGTGATAGAAGTCATGTTAGTTTTTCCAAATAAAATTATTGATTAATCTGACCCCAGAACCAACTGCAGGGAGAAGTAGAAATTCTGTTTCAATAATTATGAGGCATCCTCCCCGGAATGTCCTCAGTCCAAACTCTTGGGTTTTCATGCTTAGGATCCAGCCTTCCAGAGGCAGCTCTAAACCCTTCTCTTTGGAGAGCTTCCAGTTTTGTGAAATCAAAAATTATATAACACAGTATGTATAATTCTCAATGTAGAGAGGAAGAATATTTAAGGAAATTATGTTATAAATGGGGAAGTGTAAAGTATGAAAGCGGGTAATATTTCTACATTTTATTTAAACTGAAAAAAATGTCAATCAATACAAGTACACTGTGATAAGTTTTGCACATATAATGTGATACCTGGAACAACCACTAAACATGCTATAACAATATTAAACTCAAAAACACTAGATAAAGTTTTGGGGACACTGACTCACCTTTGAGGTATCTTTTACTGGCAGTTGCCTTGATATAGCCAAATGGATCTCTCTTTTCATAGGTCACCTTCAAGTCCTCTTTCATCTGCTGAGTATTCAGGGTTAGGCCCAGCCATCTTCTGTTCATTTTTGCATCTGTACCACATGTATCCACATTAAACACTTAGTATTTTTTGTCCCAACAAACATCAGGAATGTTGGAACATTTGCCCAAATGCAGCAAACCCTTTCTGTATCTTTGTCAAAGCAATAAGTCAGACACACATTCTTACCGTGTGAACTTCAAGCCCAAGATAGACACTGGTCCTGTGTGTCCTACAGCCTATAGGAGACAAACATCAGGTCCTCTGAGTGGCCCTGTTTAGGTCTCTTCCTTATACTCTATCTGTCACCTTCTCTGGGTTGGTGTAGGGGCTTGGATCTGAAACAAGCCACATCCCTCACCAATAACTATCTTTTTACCTCAATTCTTTACCCCATATCTTAAATACCTCTTAGTGTCTGGAGGTGGATAGACAGCTGAGGTCACAAAATTAGTTTTCAGATAGCTATTGGCAAATTCTGCATGATGACTTTGCATCTTACCTTGGAAGGTAGTATTCATTTTATTCATTCATTTATTATTTTTAATATATAAATATACAAAATTAAAATTTTAATAACTGAGGTAATTATAGACTAAATGCTGTTTTAAGAAATAACAAAGAGACATCCTGTTTACCTTTCACCTATTTTTCCCAAGTTTAACATTCTGCATAAATATAGTACAGTATCAAAACCAGGAAGTAGACATTGATATCATCTACCAACTTTATTCAAATTTCACCAGATTTATATGTACTCATTCATGTGTGTATGTGTGAGTTTAGCTTTATACAATTTTATCACAAGTGTAGCTTCATATGTGCACCATCACAGTCAAGATACAGAGTAGTTCCAGCCCAAGGATTCCTCATGCTTTGTTTGTTTTTTTTTAAATATTTTAATTGGGGAATTGGGGGAGGGGAACAGCGTTGGGGAATCGGGGAAGGGGAACAGACAAGTTGCTGTCGTTTTGTTCTTCAGTCTAGTTGTGGAGGACGTTGCTTCACTGGCCCATGTTGGTATCGTCAATGCGCTCTTCCTGGGTGAGGCAGATCAGTCGCCGGCCCCTAGATTGTAGCTCATCACGGCTATAGGCAGCTCATGCTGGCTGCCGGCCACTCACTGTAGCCTATGGCAGCTGCAGCTACACTGGCTCTGGGACTCAGGCAGCCCAGCTCCAGGTGGAGCTGTTGTTAGCTGTAGAAGGCAGTGTCACTGGACCTCATATGTGGGATCTGAACCGGGGCCGCTGGCATCCCAACCAGCTCTTAACCAATGCGCCACTCGGCCAGCCCCTCATGCTAACTTTTTACAGCTACAACCACTAACCTCTCTTCCTACCTCTCTGTATAAGTCAAGGTTCTCCTGAGAAACATAACCAATAGGATAAATACAGAAAGAGAAATAGATGCAGAGAGATGAGAGAGACAGAGAGAGAGAGAGAGAGAGAGAGAGAGAGAGAGAGAGAGAGAGAGAGAGGAGTTACTGGTCCTTGTAGAATATGTTATGTACATCCTCCATATCCCTGCCTCTGCCCCTACAGTTCTCCCTGCGACCTGTAGAGAGAGACTAGGAGATATTCCCACTGATACCTGGGTTGGTTAGGACAACCCACCCACATGAACTGCAGTGGCTTTTCAGCCCACTGATGCCATCTGGATGGGAGCAGGAGTGAACTGCAGCAGTCACAGGGCTGAACTCAGAGTGGCTGGGCAGGTGGTTACCCATGAGCCCTGGCTAATAACCCTTTGCACTGAATGTGGTCTCTTCTAAAAGGATTAACACCATCGATGCTTGGACAATGGGAAGCCAGCGGATGGATGATCATGAATAAGGCCTTGTGGGGTCAGGAAATGTGGAAAGACAGAAGACATTTGGGTTTTTCTGCAAGAGCCTGAGCAGCCCTCACTGTTTTTCACAGCCTGGCTCATCAGGTACTAACACCTCCTGGCAAACAGGAAGCTGATGCCCTTATGAGCCTTAGGAAATAACCCTGCAAGATGTCATAGCACACAGAGAGGCCCTTACTAAATTCACTCAGCAGGCCTTGAGTGATAGCCAACAAGCCTGTCCTTACCGAACACTGAAATGTCTTTAATGAGGAAAGCTGTCTTCCAACGTAGAATGGCCTTGGACATCATTACTGCCTCACAAGGAGGCACCTGTGCCATTATCCAAACAGAATAGTGTGTGTTCATACCTGATGAGTCTGCTAATGCATCACCCTTATTAAATCCCATGAGGAGACACAAGTAAAAGCCCTGAGTGATCTAACCCTCAGCCTAAGGAGATTATTAGTAAATCATTGGTTTCAGATTATGGGGCTTTAGGTGAAAAAATAGTTACTTATTTGGGGAATCATTATCTTAATCTGCATTTTCTGTTGCATGTGCCTACATTTTCATTGTGACACCTGCCTCCAATGTAGCCTGATAGCTCTCAAACAGGCTGACTCCATGCTAATAAAACCTCTTGGTGGCCAATCAGGGCATGCTGCGAAAGAGGGGTATGGAAAACTGAAAGAGACAGGAGTGGTGGAGGAGGCCATTGAGAGGATGTGACCTCCAGTACACTCTCCAGCTGGGCCCAGCAAAGCAGGGCCCCTCACCCCCTCCCCTGTCCTTGGAATGTACATTCTGCCAATCGTTTCAAGGAGGAAGCCTTGAGAGGATAAGGTGTTGAGACCATCAGGACAGAAAATGGAACTCAACCCAGTTCTGGCCTCTATGTAAACTACCACCTACCAATCAGGGTGTTTTTTCCTGTCTTAGGTCTGTCTTTGTCCTCCATATTACAGGGGCCAATTTCAAATTTCACCCACGGAGCCCCTGAGGTTGCAAACCTATATTTACTTTTTGGTACTCTTAAAATATCTTTACCCTCTTTGTGGAAGAAAGAGAAAGAAAGAAAAAAGAGAGAAAGAAAGAAAAAGAAAGAAAAAGAAAGGAAGAAAGAAAGAAAGGAAAGAAGGAAGAAAGAAAGTAGCAAAGTAAGTTTTGTTCTGTGTGTAATTCTAGGTTTCCAGTAATTGTTTTCTTAGCAATTTGCATGTAAAAACTGGCTTATGGCATCCATTGTGGTTATGGAAAGGTAGTTTAAATGTTATTCTCTGTGAGGAATTTGCCTTTTCTCTGGATGTTTTTAATAACTTTTATTTATCTTGGTGCTTTTAGCTTGTATATAATGTATGTATGTATGAACTTATTTGTATTATATTGGGGGTACTAATGGTCTTCCCCAAAAGTCAATGAGTTATTTTTCCTTAAATTAGAAAATTCTAAGCCATATCTCCTCAAACAATGCCTCTGTCTATATTTTACAACTTTCTGGAATCCTAATTTAGTTCTAAAGTAGACTTTCCTACTTGAACTTCTAGGTTTCTTAGCCTGTACTCATATATGCCATTTCTGTAAATTAAATTTGAAATTAACTTTACATTCATAGTTTGTAGTCTTAGTTCTCAAATACAGTAATCATTTCCAAAACATTCCCAAATCCAGGAGAGTGAGCCCATTCTGCTGAGTCTCAAATGAGACTTTTCTTCTCTATCCAAAGGCACAGCTGACAACAATTTTTTTTTCTGCCATCTGACTTTGTGAGGTTAATTTTTTTTCTACTTTTTAACTGAGAGTTAGACCTTTTCAGTCCTAGTTTCACATGACGTTCTTCAGTCTAACTTTATTTCCTGTTCCCCATAATCATGACCATTGAAACTGAAGCTGGGTGACCATGTATTTATAGATGCTCAAAGATAAACAAACGCTTCTGCTGTTGTCTACATTCCTGGAGGTCTTTCTCTCTTTTATTCTGGCCTCAGAATGACACTTTCATGTTGTTAGATACTTGATCCAGCATTTTTTGGTTTTGTTTTGTAGCAGAGAGGTTTCAGTGCATTGAACTGATAT
This sequence comes from Aselliscus stoliczkanus, assembly GCA_033961575.1. Lineage (NCBI taxonomy): Eukaryota > Metazoa > Chordata > Mammalia > Chiroptera > Hipposideridae > Aselliscus > Aselliscus stoliczkanus. The sequence goes on along the minus strand of CM066727.1, from coordinate 23,567,650 downwards.
TACCAGAAATGAATGCCCACTAAAAATTTAATTTTCAAATTCCTGAAATTCAATTTATAATTATAAACATTAATCAATCAACAGCCATTAAACAATCATCTATTTTGTTCTTGTTGTAAGGAATTAATTATATATATGTAAAGTTCTTAGTGTAATTTGTGAATTATAATAAATGCTAAAGAATATTAATTATTATTTTAGAATAATAATAAAAGCTCAAAGACACAACCTTGGACCTCAGGGAACATATATGTTTTAATAAAAGGAAAAGGTTAAGATACAAATATTATATGTTGATTGAAATTTTACAAAGATAATAAATGATATAGTTTTTATATATATTTTTATATTAAACATTTAAAATAGGGCCAGCCAAGTGGCGCGGTGGTTAAGCACTGGTTTGGGAAGCCAGCGGCCCCGGTTCGGGTCCCACATATGGGGGCCAGTGACACTGCCCTCAAATAAATAAATAAATAAATAAATAAAAATAATATATATATATATATAAAATAAATAAAAATATATATAATATATAAATATATAAATAAATAAAAATAATATATATTATATATATCTATATATATTTATATATAGATATATATAATATATAAACTTGAGAAAAAAATTATATCCAGATACCATGTCTTACTGATGGAATTTCAAGGATTTACATGCTATTCTATGATTTTTTAGGATTTCTCAATATTAAAAATGAACATGTATTATTTTTTTTCCCTCTTTCCAAGAGTAACTAGAGTCTATTGATGCTTTTTGAGTATTTACAACCAGGTGTTTTTTTATCATTGATTAAGTCAAGCTTCTGCCAAGCATGATATAGCTCAACATTTTACTCATTTCTCCCTCTCTCTTTCCTTATTCTTTCCTTCCTTCCTCCCTATCTCTTTCTCCCTTTCTCTCTCCTGCTTTCTTTTTTATTCCTTTCTCCTCCTCCTCCTCCTCCTCCTCCTCCTCCTCCTCCTCCTCCTCCTCCTCCTCCTTCTCCTCCTCCTCCTCCTCCTTCTTATTCTTCTTATTCTTCTTTGCTCGCTCTCATTCTCTTTCTCTCTCTCTCCTACAAAATTCGGAAACAGAAGGTAACTTATCTACTGTTTGGGTTTTTTCTTTGTTTCAAAACTGTGAAAACTAAGGAAACTAGGCTGTTTATAGAACACATAAACTGCAGTGTAAATTGGGCAATTTCCAAATTTTTTGATGTTGATAGCCAAAACTGACATAAGAATTAAAATCTGTATATATATATATATATATATATATATATATATATATATATATATCAATGATGTAGATTCTCTATGTAAATAAATTACTCAAGTGCTACATGATTTGTTACTCAAGTATGGTCTTTGGACCAGCAGCATTGGCTGGTCCCAGCATTGGCTGGGAGCTTGTTAGAAGTGAAGACTCTCAGGCCCCACCCTAAGTCTACCAAATCTTAAGTGTGCCTTTTCACCAGATCCCCAGGTGGTTTCACATACAATTGAAGTTTAAGAAGCATTACTGAAACTGATTTTAAACAGTAAAGTGAGTTGAGTATTGAGACAATTATCAAAGAGAAAAACTATTTTAATGATCTATATGGTTTTTATAAAGTGATTATTTTGGAGGATGAGGAGAGGATAGGATGCTGAATTATATGGATAAATAATTTAGGTTTTTCTGCCAGTATCGATGCTGCCATAATGACTCTCAAGGGTGATCATTCAAGTCTTTCAAATCTCTGATGAACCGGAAGACATACACTACCGCTCATCATGTAAAGGTAATTTAATTACGACATAAACAATGGTAGAAATTTAAAAATTAAAAAGAAAATCCTAAATCTTGCTATGTGGCTTATTAATTTCAATGCAGCACCCACCAGTATCTGTATATTCAAACATGGTTGTATCTGTACACTGTTTTGTTTATTCCAAGCTAAGGATGAATGTGGACAAAGCTGTGGAGGACAAATGGAAAGGATGTGATATTTGAAAACTTTGTAATCATTCTTTTTTGCATAGTGCTATGTTGAGCTAATTGCAGTCATGATTACTAATAACAATTCTAACTACAATCAAACTTCCTAATCATAATTTGTAATGGCTGCATCACATCCATTGAGTTGGTGCACAAAAATTACTTAATTATTCTCTCATTATATGGATATTTTTATAGTTTTGCTATTATAAATAATGAAGTAATAAACATTGTACAATAGTTGAATCAACTTAAGTTCAGTTTTATAGGATAAATGACCAATAATGAAATCATTGGATTCCAGTATATGTAATATTATAGGGTTGACTTTTTTAAGACATTATTTTTTTTAGAGCATCTTTAGGTTGAACACGTATTATTTTTAAATTGATTTTTTAAAGCTTTAGGAAAGGAAAAGATGCTGTAGTGAAGCCAATGTAGATAGTAATTGATCTTTATTTCTCTGTTTCTTCTGATTACTTTGCGTTTTATCTGCTTAGAGTTTTCTCGTTTTCCAAGGTAAACGCTGAGGCCGATTTATCTGAGACTTTTCACCTACGTATTGTTTCAGTTGCCTGTGTCGTTTCATTTTCATTCAGTTTAAAATTCTTTCTAATTTCCCTTTCAATTTCTTCTTCTATACATAGGTTATATATAGTTGTGTCATCATTTCCAAATATTTTAAGGTTTTCCAGATATCTATTATTGATTTTCAATTTAATTGTTTCCAAAGAACACACTTTATAAGACTTAAATGTTTTGAAATATATGAGACTTGTGACTTACAGACATTTTATGACTTAGATTATGGTTAATGTTTCAAATGTTCCAAGTACAATGAAAAACAATGTGTGTAGTTCTCTATTGTTTAATGGAGGATTCTATAAAAGCCAATTAGATCAAGGTGATTGATGTTCAAATATTTTATATTCTTGCTGATATTTGGTCTAATTGTTATCTCTAGTATTAAAGGAGGGCTACTTAAATATCTTAATATAATTTTGGAATTTTTTCTATTTCTTCTTTTCGTATCATTAGCTTTTGCTGTGTATATTTTGAATCTCTTATTTTGTGTGTAAATAATTAGTATTGCTAAATTCTATGGATATATTGAAATTTTATCTTTATGACATATTATCTCTTTTCTTGATATATTGTTCTAACTCTTTGTTAATTTAGTGATTACTTTATGGCTTAAGCTATACATTGTAACTTATTAAACTCTAATTTAAAGTGATTTTATGTAAGATACAAGAATGTTCCAAAAGTATCTTTTCATTTCTTACATATTGATTTTTGTGCTACTTGCTATATACTTTATTACTACTTATGTTATAAACCACAACACTACATTGTTATTTTATTAAAACAGACAACTATATTTTAAAGTAATTTAAATAATGAGAAAAAAGTCAGATTTACTCAACTAGTTACCACTTGCTGTTATCTTCATGCCTTTTGCAAGTCTGTTTATTATCTTGTAGCATTTCATTTGTGTCTGAAGAACTTTCTTTAGCATTTAGCTTAGTATGACTCTGCTGGTGAAAGGTTCTTTCAACTTTTGTATACCTGAAAAGCTTTTATTGAAGGACAATTTTGTTATTATAAAATTCTACATTGATGGTGTTTTTTAAAAGTAATTTTGTTGCTTCATTTTTTTCTTATTTAAATTGCTTCTGACAAGAAATCTGTGTGTGGTCTCTTTTATTTTTATTCCTCTGTATTGTGTCTTTTTCCTCTGGATGCTTTTAGAAGTTTCTTCTTATTACATGTTTTGTACAATTTGATTATGATATTACCTTTGTGTAGTTTTTTAAATATTTTTTTTATGTTTGAGCCCTATTGAGATTCTTGAATTTATTGGTTTATGATTTCATCAGGCTTGAAAAATTTTGAGACATCATTTCTTGTAGTGTCTTTTTTTTTTTTTTTTTTACCACTCTTCTTTCTTTTCAGGCACTTCAGTTGCACCTCTATTAGACTGCCTGAAATTGCCCCACTGTTCATGTTTCTTTTGTAATTTTTAATTTCTTTGTGTTTTGTCCAGGTTATCTGTTCTATATAAGTTCCCTGCCCATTTTGTCACTTAGTAGCCATCTCAGTTATAAAATCAGCTGTTAAGGTATCAAGATGCTTGTGTTCAAGTAACCCTTATTTAACTTAATAATGGTCCCAAAGCACAATAGTAGTGATGCTGGCAATTTATAATAGATATGCCAAAGAGAAGCAATAAAGTGCTTCCTTTAAGTGAAAAAAATGTATGTGTGTAGGTATGTATGTATATACAAGGACACAAAACTACATATTTATGTGTTTTCCAGTACTATACACGGTTTCAGGCATCCACTGGGGAATCTCAAGGATAATGGGAGACTATTGCAAATGTTCTTGAGTTTGTTCTTGAATGCTATAGCAAAGGTATTTAAGACCATGGCAAGTTTCAGTGATTCTCCAGAAAAAAACACAGGGCTCATCATATAGTCATCCTCATGTCTATAATTTATTATGGAGGAAGGATTAAGAGCAAAATCAACAAAGGGGGAAGATGTATGGGGCCAAGAGTGACAAAAACCAGACCATAGCTTCAATAGGTCCTCACAGAGTAGACAGAATCACACAGGATGAACTTAAACATATGAGTTTTGGCAACATGAGTGAAATATGGCCAACCAAGGAAGCACCCCAAATTGGTTAAGTACTCAAATTCTACAGTCCCAGACGGAAGGAGATGTTTGGCATAAATCACATTGTTCAGTTTAGGCACAGTGAGTCACAGTGAGTCACCAGTTTAGGCACAGTGAGCCACTCTTATCAGTTAATGTTGAAGACTTTCCCCAGACATAAGTTCCCAGATGTCAGCCAACACAAATCTTATATGCAAGCTTTTCAAAGGATAGCATTCAGGACAGCTACAATTTTTATTTACACAGATGCTATTAAGTTACCTGAAAATAGATTGATTCTTTCATATCTTGATTTAGTTTTGCTTCGTGTGGCTGGAGTACTGTTTACTGTGTGGTTAATTATTTCCCATTCCTGAAGTGAGACTCTGGATTGTTTTATCTAACACTGCATGAATGTAGATTTTAGAATCTGGCTGTCGGATATAGGCACTACTCCAAGACGTGAGTGAGCCTCAGATCCTGTTCCCAGCCTTCTAGTAGCTTCTTTTCTCATAGATGCTGACGAGGACTCTGCTGAAAACTCAGACTAAATCCTCTGTACGTATCTTATGTTCCCTCTCTGCAGCTTTTTTTTTTTGTCAGTTCTTGCTTATGTGAGTTTAGGTCTCCCTGTTCTTGCCACAGTCTGCACTTCATGTCTTCAATCAGAGTCTTGTAAGCTGTGCCTGTGTTTTCCGTCCTTGTGCTAAGACCTGAAATCACTCTCCAGACAGTCAGCATTAGCAATCTTAAGTCTTCTCTTGATTATTTTTTATCTCTCCATGATCACAGAGATCACCGTTTTGTTTTGATTTTGCCAGATTTCCAATGCTTTGAAAACCTTATTTCCTATACTTAGCATGATATTGAACTATCTGGAGCTGAAGGGTAAACTCAGTCCCTGTCATTCCATCTTGGCCAGAAGCTAAGTTTTCTCAGGAAAGATAAATTTAGTTACATGTTTAAGTAGAGTATCAGGAAAGTTAGATTTAAAAAGTCACATTTTGAGGTCTTTATTTCAGGTAAATCTCCTGCATATCCTTCCTCTTTATCATATTTCTGTCTTTTTCTGCCCTTGATAGCTCCCTTGCTTAATAATCTGAAAATTGTTCAGCACTGTTATATCTTATTTTGCTCTTTTACATATCTTTCACATTCACTCTGTTTATATATTCTGGAACCATGGAGTGCCTTGAAAATTTCTAGCCAAAATATCTATTTATTGATCCATCAATAGATAGATATTTACCCCACTGGTCCTTTACTTGCATGTATACTGTCCAATGTGGCTAGATCACCTCTGCCTCTGTTCTATCTTTGTCTTGTTATCTTCTTTTAATTCTAATTGTTAATCAGGTAAGAAGCCAACTTCCTCAGGAAGAATTTTTTTTTTTTTTTTTTTTTTTTTTTTTGAGGGCAGTGTCACTGGTCCTCATATGTGTGATCCGAACCAGGGCCGCTGGCGTCCCAAGCCAGCGCTTACCCACTGCGCCACTCGGCCGGCCCAGGAAGAATTTATTGATGATCCTTTGTATTCACCTTACTCAACAAAAGCCATGCCCATTTTAGCTCTCTCACAAGGCATCAGACGCTATGATTACATCCAAAAATTATTTATAGTACTTTTCTTTTTATTCTTTGGCTTCTTATCTTTGAATGTGAGTCCCTCAAGGCAACAAATTCTGTCCTCTTTAGTTAATGCCATAGATTTCAGCTCTGTGAATAATTTCTAATAATTGATTAATGTTTGTTAAGGCCATTATGAAATTATAAACTAAACTAGCCCTAAAAACACTTTCCATCATCCAATATAACCATTTGTTTTAGAGATGAAAATGGTTATGAGACCCAATTAAAAGCAACAGTGCAATTTAGTAAAGCATACACAGAAAGATGACTATGAGGTATGGGAACACGAGGCTGAGCCCTTTGCTTACAATGGGTCAGTGGAAAGTAGTGTGTCAGGGATAAGTACAGAATTGGTAGGTATAGCAGACATGAAGCAAGTGGAGCAAAAAAAGGTAGTTGGGAGACACAGGATGCTGGTAGGGATAAAAAAGCACAATTCAAATATTAGCTCTAATAGTTTCCTTTGTCTTCTGAATTCTTAACCGTAGTGTATTTTATTTTCCCTTAAAAAGACTGGAGAAGAAATAGGAAAAGCTGAGCCATGTATTTTAGAATGAACCTAAATTATAATTATAATAATAATGTAGCTAGCGTTTATTGCAAGCTTACTCGTTAACTATGTGTTTAGCACCCTCCTAAGGATTTGATGCACATGACCTCATTTAAGCAATGGCTTCTGAGGTAGGTTCTTTTTCATCCATATTCTCAGGATAAGGAAGAGAGGCTCAAAATAACTAAACAAAAAACAAAACAAAACAAAAACTTGCCCTGAGCTCACACAGTTTGTGCATTTCAAAGCCAGAATTAGGATTTGGGCAGTGAATGAAAACACATTTGATGATGCCTTGGCTTACATTAGCCCATTTTCCTGGATGCATATGTGAAATATAATACCCTCCCTCCCCCCATATCTCACCTGTTTGTTTGGGTAAGAAATAACTTATATTTTTAAAATCACTGTTAGAACATTTAATGTTACTAAAAAAAAAAAAAGTAGCTGTTTGACTTTTATGGCCTAACTTGGTTAATTTGCCCACACCTGGAATTTGCCTAAATAGAATTGTTACTTTGACTGATATGAGTCTTGTAGCCACACTTAGGGTTAGAGAAGACTCAATTTACCCAAGTTTCTTGGGCTACAAATGGGTGAGGGGGAATAATTTACTGTAGCAGTACAGTAGTATTTTTACCAAAAAAACCCACAAACAGTGGCAGATAATCTCCGGTACCATTTTTGATTAAAGGTTTATCAGATAAGTGATATTTTATGTTTATACTTTTCATGGCTTATTGACAGACACATAGTATCTCATTTTCTCACATGCCCTTGTTAGTTATGCAATGTAAATCATCTTCTTCCCATTCTACAGATAAGGACAGAGTTGAGGAAAGTTTAAGATACTACCCTTTCCTAAATATCTCTGAATTTGGTTGCAGACAGCTTTTTAATTCATTTGAGGTTGTGTGTGACTGGAATAAAATAAGGGATGTCAAATAGGAAATATTTAAATTTCTACTCACTGACTCCCACTTCTATAGGGGAACAAGTTTTCTTCTTGACTCCTCTGTTTTCTTCTTTACAGAATTCAGGTAACTGGTAAAGGCAAAAATTAAATTATAATAAATAAAAGACAAAGCTAAAGATGATGAAGAATCATTGAAGAAGAGAAAGAGGCACAAGAAGAAGGAAAAGGAGACTAGAGTGAGAAGAGCAAGATGAGAATAAATATATTATTAACTCAGCCAGAGAGCACAAGAGGAAAAGAGATGAGATGAAATGATAGCAGAACTATGGGGAGAGTTTTGTTGGCTTAGAATGAGAGAAGAGAAAAAGCAGCTGCAGTTTGGAGCAATACTGAGAAGTGGAAATATTGGGAAAGAGGGCTTTTAGGTATGCTTGTATCACACTATCTGGCACAGAATAAATACTCAAATTGTTTTAATTGCTTTTGGCTATTGAAATGTTGATATTTTTAGTACAACCATGTACAGAAACTTGTTTGTGTTTACTATTAAGTGAGCTTAGAGTTTTATATATTTTAAAGTTCATGCATATATTTGAAAGTTAATCCAGTAGAAATACTGGGAAAGATTTGAATATTTCTATTCCTAGACTCTACAGTTAAATCTTGCATAGACCTCACCAGGTATTAAGCTTGAATTCCTAATGACAATGGGTTTATAAAGAGAACCAAAGAATTTCCTAACACAGTATATATCAAAAGCTTTGAAGGGCTTTCAATCTATATGAAGAATATTCCAGACTCGTACGTACCATATATAACCTAAATTCATATTCTGCTCTATAGGATCCGTAATTCAAATCTGACTGATTTTTCTTTTTTCTTTTCTTTTTTTAGCTGTTCCAATTCATACTTTGCCCGATAAATATTTGTAGATGAGTCTGCACAAGATACATTATTTTCTTGGCTTTTGAACACACTTACATCATTGTTAGGAAACATCTACTAGGAGTGCGTTATTAACTGTTATTTAATTGTTATGTTAAATATTGATTTCATGCTTACTCCTCTCTGTTTTTGTGCTCATAAAAAGAGCAAAAAAAACCTGTTGGAACTGTCTTCATATATTCTAAAATAATAATAAGTCTTTTTATGTAAAGAAGGTAAAGTATGATAGTCTTTTATGTGCATAATCCTACTCATATTTGTTTAAAAAGTGTTTACTTAAAAAAAATTTTGGTTTCTTTGAGGATCTGAAATTTATTATAAGAACTTGTGACTGAACTGCTTAATTTTAGTCAATTTTATTGTTAACTTATTTAAGGAAACCCAAACACAAAAATACAGATTTGTAAGAAAAATAAACATTCTTGTGGGGAAACTGTTTTATAAAGTAAAAATATTCTAGTGTATAATCTCAGTATGGTGACCATGCAGAAATCAGTCAGGCTGCAGCAATTTAAGAGCTTAAGATACTTAACTTAGTTGAAACTTAAGCTTCTTTTTGATAAAATATAGATTTTTTGGGGTTCTTTCATTTTGAATAGTCAGAGATATGCTTAGATTACTTCATTTAGTTGGAATTTATTTTGAAGTTACATGGGAAGAAAGCTACATGGGAAGAAACCTATCGATGGCTAAATTCTCTGACAAATAGACTCTGAGACAGAAATTTGCAAACAGACAATTTTTGTAGGTCAACTACTGAGGAAAGTGAGGAAAACAGGGTGGGGCAAAGGGAGCAAGCAGTTCAGTGCTGTCAGAAGAAGGGCTACAGCCAATCCCAAATTGTAGAACATAAAGACAGGGAAGACTAGGCCTTATACCCCTGCATGGAGATGTGGGTGGTTCCCAGAAGGAGAGAGGACCTTGGGCAAGGGGGCTGGCCTCTTTTCAACTGAGGGCAATAATGGAGAGGTACTCAGATAAGAGACATTTAGTGGCAGCCAATCAGAGCAGCAACTGGAGGAACAGCTTTGAAGGAGGGACATGGTTGGCATACCACAGCATCCACAACAATGAAACTAACAAACAAGCAAACAAAAAAAACCAGACAGAAAAAAACTAGAAATGTTCTCCCTTGTTGCACAGCTCAGTCTCAGAAACTAGGATATGGTTCAGAACACAGGACCTTGGGCAAAGACATTTATGGGCTTTCATTATATACTTAGTGTCCTTCACCCTTCATCTTTTTATTCTGCTCTGTAGTATCTCAGCTGTGTTCTGTCTCTGGTTTCATTGCTACTGTTACCAGCTAATTGACCTTTATAATCATGATTTCTGAGGACTGAGATACCATAGCATTCTTTCTGTGGGTCTCCCTGCTTCTTTCTGCTTTTTGTCTCACATTCAAATTCCCTAGAATTTTATATATATTAGATGCTCATTATTCAAGATAAAGTGCATCTCAGGCAAACCTCTTGTGCCAGGTCCTATTATGAGCTGGTCTATATAAATAACTGCCTTTGAGTCTGTGATGTGACCAAATTAGTGAGATCACAGGGCATACAACAGTGATCTACTTATAAAGAACTTCCTAGAAGGAGCTCTCTGGACAAGGAAGGCAATAAGGGGCTACTCAATAGGGATAAATTTAAACAGAAGCTCCTTTAACTGCCTTACTAGTTCATAGTGGTGAATCCTTTACAGGTTTACCCTCCAAAATGTTTGATCCAGCAGGGATTCTCAAATTTCACTGTGAACCAAATATTCTAGGAAGATATTTAAAATAAAGATTCCTGGGGTAACCATAAACGTTCTGTGTCCATTAGGTTGCAGCTAACAATAACACTTGGTTTCAGAAGAAAGAGATTTAAAGCAGGCAATCAGATGCCCACAAAATTGTTGAGAGGGTTTGGCTTACCTGACTCTCTAGGTCTGACTTTCAGGAATAACTCCCAAAATGACACCAGGGAACTTGGTCAGCAAGGGAGCTTCTTTGGCTACATTGATCGGGCCATTAGGGAATTAGGCAGTCTCTGCCACCCTATGTGCCAGCAAAATAGATGGCACATACCTTCCCTTTCGGCACAAAAAGCTATGGAAGAGGCACAGGGACTTCTTACAGCTTTCCCTGGACAATCTGACCATATCCATGATACTACATACAGCAGAAATAGGGAAAGCAGCATAAAAAAGAGCCTCTAGCCCCTATGCTAGTCACTCCTCACAAACTCTTGTGGAATCCGGGGAGAAGGGAGCCATGGGAAAGTTGTCCAGGATTCTAGTCTGCAGTGAGGAAGCTAATCGGGACCACTTCCCACATAACACAAGTAAGGCTGGTACAGGTTCCATGAACCACAAATTGAGAAAAATGATCAGATCATAGCTCATTGGGTAGAAGTCAGTGGATTCTAATACAATAAAAGGAATGGCCTCTTTATTTTATGTTTATTTTTTTTGAGGGCAGTGCCATGGGACCCGAACCCGGGCTGCTGGTGTCCCAAGCCAGCGCTTAACCACCGCACCACTTGGCCGTCCCAGAATGGCCTCTTTAAACATGACTGGATTTCAGTGTTATTAAACATGTTCTAATTATGTAAAGTACATAAAGATACTATCTATGATTTTTGGTTTTATTTTGAAAAGTCTTTGTGTATAAGTGCAGATATAGCATTGCATGTTAGAGTTTACCAATCTCTGACTTAAATATTGAAATTTAAACTGATGGGTAATGTTGTCAACGACATTGCAGCAGTAGACTGATTACTTAATAATATCATGGTTAATACAGCCCCATGACATATAGTCCAGAATTGCTCTTTAGTGCCAGCTTCCCTGCCTTGTTTCGAAGCTGATAAGAGAAGAAAGAGACTGAGGAGATAACGGATGAAGCCCCAGCATGGAGGGCAGCCAAAGCATAATTTAGTTATTGTCCGTCATCGGGGACAAGTCTGTTCTTTGCTTCTCTCACTGCATCCATTTTGCCACAGGTGAATTCCATGAAATGAATGCAATACATATACGGATGTTTCTTTTCATTTTTAAAACAATAAAACAGCTGTAATGTGTTTCTGTAACAAGAATTAACTAGCATACATTTGGTTAAAAGGGGAATAGCACACAAATGTATTGATTCATATTTGATTTTATCACACTAGTTCTTAATTAATTCAAGGCATTTCATTTAGGGAAAAAGAGGTTTGGTCAAGGAAAAGATACTTCACAGCTTTTAAGTAATTACTGGGTTCCACCTGCTCCTTTCATAATGCTTATCCTGACAGTGGTTCTAGTGTTCATTTCCTTCTACAGCCCTGGCTGGGCTCAGACTGCTGGTGTCTAAGGCCCAGTGAGATTGTCACCCAAACACTGACAATTCATTACGTGCCTGAATGCTTCTTATTATCACAGGAAATAGACGTCAGATGCAAAGGGTTTTGTAGTCCATAGTTATTCACAACATCCCACCCTTAAGATTCTTCTGCTCTTCCCATTCCCAAAGTACTTATTTTAAGGAACACCACACTGAACTGGAATACAGGTATGCTTGCTGGAAGATTTATTTTTTCTGGTACTTGATTCATGATTTCTGGCTTATAAATTATGCTCATTGAATACTTTTTAAATTTTCAAAATAAATAAAGCATGCCTACTAATTTTTATGTGAAAGCAGAGGCCTCCTTATCTTGATCCAAGTGTCCCTGTTACTGGATGGGCTTCCTGTTTGTCCTTATAGCAGACCTTCATTGTGGCTTGAATCGCAAGGGTATTTCTTTGTGTCATCTGCGTAGTGAACAAAACTGGCTAACAGATACTTTTCAGGACCCTTAAATTGGGTTTATGCTGGAAAAATCTTGAAGGTGGGTAATTCTCTGAGATACAGTCATTTCACTTTTTTTTTTTTCCTTCAAGGAGGGAAATTAATTGAATTTGAGCTAGCTTACCCATCTTTTCACCAAGAGAAAATTCAAGTTCAGTAGCACTTTGTTCTTTTTGGCTTGTTTCTAATCAACTTTACTTCAGACTTTCCTTCTGTATGAAGGTGTTTTCTGTGTCTCTTTCAGGTCACAGTCCACCAGCTGATCAGTTGAGCTTTGCTAATGGTTGGATGGTATAGGTAGGGGATGGTGAAGCTCTTTCGCCCTACAACTGCATTCCATCCACTTTAGAGTCATGATCTGAGGACTTGTCAGGATTTTGTGGCATGGAAATGTTGTAAAGCAACTATATTGAATTCATTCGAGAATGTGTACACTATCTCTAAACATTATTGGATATCTGGGGATACCAGCACAACCATTTAAGGTGGTGTCTCATCTTGAATGTGCTTATTGAACCCAGGATTTCTGGGGTTATCTTTATAATCTTAGTAGCATGATCACAGTTATTCTTATGGAAGCCTGACACACCATGTAAGTATCTCCACTTATTTCCACTTGGAAAAGTTATAGCAGTGAATGCAGAGTACACTAACACAGCAGAACCCAGCAAACTCTGGAGAGAAACAGGGCTTATAGTGGTTTAAGGATCTTATATTATATGTAAATTAGTATAATTTTTGAAATTAGATTGTAGGAACTTAAAAATAACACAAAGGGGCTGAAATCAATCTTTTAGCTTGCTAAGAAGTTAAGAACTTGCCTAACTTGATAAAGAAAATCTATCACATATCTTTAATAAAATTTAGCAAACATTATATCCCAAGGAACGTCTTAAAGCCTTCCTCTTAAAATCAGCAAAGACGCAAGGATGCTCACTCTCACTGCTTCTATTCAACTTTACATTGAAAGTCTTTGCTAATGTATATTAAAAAAATAAAAGAAAGAAGGAAAATAATCATAATTTCTATGCAAAAAGAGAAGTAAAGAGAAAATCTACATATTATGAATTGATAATGTATCCAGTAACATTTCTAGATGTAACACCCCTTGCATCCCTATTTGTAAGAGATATCTGGATATAAGCAAGGCTTAAATAATATATAGGATTTTATAGAGAGTTAGCTCTTTATAATAAGGGTAATGGAAAACTTTATAGAATTTTGAGCAGGGCTATTATATTGTTTTGTTGTAAGCAAGGACTGGGAAGGAATAAGAGTAAAGATAGGGAGGCCTAGTTAGGAGACTGCCGTTGTAACTCAGTGAGAGATGAGGGTGGACTGGATAAGGGAAGTACTATAGGGGTGCTCTCCCAGTGGATGAATGGAAGATCTGGAGGTTTCTTTAGTTTATGAGATGTGAGAGTCAGAGAGAGCAAGGAGTCTGGCTGGGCTCCTAGGTTAATGGATAGTACCAACAGAGAGAACACTAGCACTAACTGATGAGCTGGAAAACATGGGAAATGGGTGTATTCATTAGGCACATGAAGGAGAGTAGTTCAGTTTGGCAGGTGAAGTTTCAGACTCTCACACGATATGAAACTGGAGATAATCCTTTAAGAAATTGTATAGACTGGTGTGAATCCCAGAAAAAAAGCCCAAGTTAGAGATACAAGTTTGAGAAACTTCAGAATATTGAACAAAAAGAAAGCCATGACAGTGAGATTGATCAGAGAACCTTGTGGCAGTTTTATGGTAAGAAGAAAGCCCAGTAGTGATCCCGATGTATATTTTGGACAAAAGAAGATAAACCTGATAAAAGGTGTGGTCAGAGAGGTAGCAGAAAGTCAAACAAACGTGGATGAAAGATAGTGGATTCAGAAAATAGGTGAAGGTAGTAGAGATGGGAGAATACAGGTAAGGAAAGGGACAAATGAAAAACAAGAGGGTTGTACAACTTTGGCCAAGAAAAGGGGTAAAAGGATGTCAGACATGTTAGACACAGTTGGATACAAGACTGTAAAAGGATTCACCTTAATATTTGACTGGTTGATGGGGGATTCCCAGTCTTCCTAGAGTTTTACCGAGACGTGAGATTATAGTTTGAATTGAATTGAAGTTTTCCGATGAAACATGTCAGGTTGTTTGGTGATGACACAAATTTCCCAATACTATTTCTTTTTCAAACTACTGGGAATTCTTTTACAGACTGTTCTAAAGTTACATGGCATTTATTTGGCACAAAACATAGTTTACTAAAGCATCATATATTCTTTCACTGTTCTTTCTCATTAATGTGAGCTACTCCATGTAAAAGTTAATGCAAACCAAAATGCCAACCTGGACATTAAAATTTTATTGCAATATTAGATTATAAATTGTTTGTTGAACCAGATAACCCAGAATACACATATAACAATTTTTATAATGTTCTTGCTTTACATTATTTATAAGTAACTTTGGGCCTGATTTATACTCTTTCTGAACCTCAGTCTCCTTATCCATAAAATCAGGATAAAAATAATAGCTACCTCATAGGTTTACACGAGCATTAAAAGATGTAATATCTGTTCAACACTTAGAAAATGTCTTTCCTATTCAATTTTCAATAAATATTAACTATTATTCTTAACAGATTTTATACTAAAATGTATATAAACTATTTTAGAAATTAGTGTTAAACACTAACTAACCTTTAAGAATATACCCATAGGATCCAAGATTATGAAAGTCCAGTACCACAAACACTGGTTTTGACTATATTATGTCAGAGAGCTGTAATTCACACATAACAATATTATAAAAAACAATTGTTTCCAGGTTAATTTCAGCTATTTTGCAAAAATCATTTCCCTACTTAAACATCTGCATATTTGAATAGGAAACACATGCTATTTGCCTTTCAAATCTTGTATTAAATTTTGAATATTTATATTTAAATATCTTCAACTTTTCATCATTGGCAATCTGGCACTGAACTATTATTTTTTTATTTCTGGAAAATTTGGACAAAAATGAGTTTGGCCAAAAATGTGGATTTGTGTTGATAAGTATACTGTTTTATTTATTCATTTATTTATTTTGATGTATACATTATAGCTCTTTTAGCACCATCACATCTTATTGATTAGTTTAAAAACTCCCCAGATTTCACAATTCCTATTTATTTGGATTTAGTCCACATAAAAGTAACGTCAAATTATTCCACCCACTTTTTTTCAAATTCTATTTACTACAATCCTCAAAGCCGAGGAAATTAGATGCATGATTACATGGGAAAGCAGATGTTGTGCTGACCCCAGTCCAGACAACCCACAGTCACTTGGGCTTCTCTTGTGAGCATGACCCTATTGAAGCCGCATTTCCGCATGCCAATGACAATGTCATTCTCCTTCAAAGGCTGAAATTGTTTGTTATATGAATCTCTTGGACAAATGAAACTCAATTCTGAAATGGAGGAGAATTGAGGATGGGCAAGAGAATTAATTGTCCTCCGTCCATCCTGAGACGTTAAAAAAAAATAGTAATTCACTATTTTAAAAGATTTTGTTTACTTTTTATTGTCAAGAAACAGAGGAATATCATAAAACTTTATAAGAAATCCATACACCACACATTAAAAATTGCAGTCCTCAGTTCTATCTACACACACAAAAAAAATCATTAGAATGCTTCTAATTTTCATGAATGGTCTGGATCTTTTTTTTTCTGCTGGAGAGTTAGTGATAAAAAAAGGGAAACATTAATTCAAACAAAAAATCTCCAAATTATTATTGAAAAAGTCTCTACAAAAATAATCTCAGTAACTTTCAATAACTATTTAATACTTCCGCTGCTAACCATTTGAGTCAAAGCCTGATATATATATTGCACATATCACTTGTTTTTCAAGGGAGAAAACCCCACGAAATTTACTACCACCCAGCTTTCTTTTTCGAACTATTAGATTACATGAAGTCACTATATTTATGTATTCCTTGCAAGCCTTTTCAACGAGATCACTTTCAGCTTTGAGAATCAATTTTCATAGCAATACCATGGCTTGCTTACATACTCAACTACATAAAATTTTTACTCATCTTTCTGTGCTGTGTGTTCTAACTAATTAGTTCTGCTGAATTGTGAACACTTTTAAAATGATGCATATCATTTAAAAGGACAATACAAGACTCTACAACCTCTAAAAGGAAAAACTAACTTGGTGACAGCCTGATTATTACATTGTTACTTCCTACGTGAAACATCTTCCTATAGTTTTATAGTTGAGCTGTCTAAAACAACAAACACTATATGAACTACAACAATATTAACGCCATCAATTGCATGAAGAAGATTGAATTCAGTAAATATAATAATAGAAGTTTTCTGATATTTGACTTGTACTGAATTGGTTTCAGTTCTCCATAACACAGATGCTACTGATCATAATGTAATGGCCAGAAAAAGAAAATCGGCCAGCTAGATCGAATGAGCTGATTAGCATAAGGGAAATCTACACTTGTGAACACAGACAAAACCTAGCTTTTCAGAACACAATGAATGTGATTGGCATAACTGTTTGACCTCTAGTTTAAGTGGGGAATTCTTGTGGTTCCATTCTTCTTTTAGAGTCATGGTGTGAAATGAAGGCAGAATGCTCCCATTCTAACTCTTTCGATTTCTCTTCTCCCCTCTATTAGTCAGCTTATAAAGCTTTTACTGCTAGCCCTAAGATCTTGGTTGTATGATAAAGGAGCAAATGTTGCCATTGGAAACTTTGGTTTGGCCCATTTACTGTCCGGGAAACAACCACAAAAAGAAGCGAAAGAGAAATGTAAGTGCTTTAAAGAATGACCAAATGATGAAAAACAATTTAACAAAGAGAATTTGTGAATTAGGCAGCACCTTTCTTCACACAATATTATTTCTCCTTTCAGGGTAAAAAGTATATTAAGACCAATGATCACCTTTTTCACAGTGTAAAAACAGCTAGCATACATTTCTGTGTTTTACTGGTGCAGGAAATAAATTCACTTCTTATATACTACATGGTCATGCCATGGATGGAGTTATAACTGTGACTTGGCCTCAAACAATGGAAGTCAAAGCATGGACCTGTCTGAAAGTTATTTGTCCTAAACTAAATTGTTGGGAAATATTGAACACTAAGTTTATGTCAGGTCTTCTTCTAAGTGTTTTACAGGTATTAACTCATTTGATCCCCCCAATAAACCTATAAGGGGGGAAAAACTATCATCCCCATTTTATAGATGAGAGCATTGAGAGACAGTGAGATAAAGTTCCCAGAGCTTATAAATGGTCAAATTGAATTCAAAACCAGGCAGTCTGGCTTCAAAGTCCATTCTCCTAACCACTGTGTAGACATGCCATTGTTAAATATCTGATTTAGCTTCTGTCTGTAAGCTAAGAACATAATTCTCTAAGTATATGTATAATATGTATATATGTAAATTTTGATCTGATTATATATTGCATACGTATATTTTGTATATATTGTTTTTGAGAATTAATTCTGATCTTCATGTATCTACTCTGTTGCATAGAAACCTCTTTACAACAATAAACATGCCATAACTGCAATTCCCAGGGCAAAGTCTTTTATAATATTTTCTCTTTGTAACCCCTTTACAAGTGATAAGTGAGCTCATCTTTCCCCTCTGAATTTGCTCCATTCCTGCTGTGCTGCAATTTATACAGTCAGTTTTTATTTCTATATTTAGAATTTGCTGATATTCAGGTTTTCTAAATTCTGAGCTCCAATGAGAAAACAAATTTATGCCAGATATACCATGGGTAACATGTCCAACACTATTTTTGAACTGTAACCTTCTTTATGTCATAAAGACGAAAATGAACTCCTATGCAAAGACCATAAAACACTACATGTGAAGAGATTTAAAGATACAATATTTATATTCTGAAACAACTATCTGAGACATCAAAGATAGCCATAAAAACAAATAAACAAAAGCAAGTCATAATCATTTGGTAAAGCTATCTATCTTTCAGGTTATGATAAATTTTCATGGAAATTTCTTGATAGAATTAAGAGGAAAGTGAAAAATGATTTTATGAGGCCCTTTGTCCTAATGAAGTACTTATATAATTGAAGGAAATTAAAATAAATTAGAATTTTATATTTTGATGGACATTTAATGAATATTTTTAACGTTAATCTTGCTGTGCTAATCGGCAACAATAATCCTCCATTAATTCTCCACCACACTGATATAAAACCAAAGAAAAAAAAGAAGAAAAGAAACCTTTCTCACTTCTTTGTTCATTCTTTTGAATCCAGCCAAATTTCATCAAATGCCCCTTTTGAAGTAGGTTGTATAATCCCTGGAAATAAATTGGGCTTAATGGTTCACTTCTTCATATCACTATATATATCTTGGCCTAGTGACTTCCTAGGACATGAAAACGTGATATGGTTTGTCAGTACTTGGGGGGAAATCTTATCATATTTCTGTCATATAAACCATGCAAGAACAGCATATCTTAAACTCATCAGTTGGTGTTAAAATAATTCATCAATTTTGTACCTATGCCTTTCTTCTAGCATGTGTATATGTTTATGTGTATATATGTGTTTATGTTTATATGTGTGTGTATGTTTATGTGTGTGTGTGTGTGTATGTGTATGTGGTGCAAATTTTGAACTGAGTAAAATATTTTATCAATTCATATTTTTCCTACTACATATGTAGTAAAATTTTTTAAAGCTGTTGCTTAGATTTTTCCTTCAACTTTCTATTAAAGGAATTATTGATCATAGTCAGGTTTTTAACATTTTATTGTAAACTGCTTGCTGTAATATACAACTGTAACTTAGCCTTTCATATTGCATCATTTCTTTTTCATTTCATTATATTTTCTACATAGCTGCTAGAGGTGATAATAAACATCAGGTAATTTGATCTAATTACTTCTCCATATGATAGTATATATTAGGTCAATTGTCTGACAGGACAACACCATATTTATTTCTGGCTGAACATGTTTATAATTGGATTTTAATTCATGCTTCAAATACACTTATAGTATAATCCAAACATACAGTATAATTTGGGTTGTATTTCCATGAGTTTATAAATGCATACAGACATATAACCATATGTAGAACAATTCCATCATTCCTCCAAAGGACCTTGGGCTGGCTGAAATTTTTATTTTTTTTAATTTTTTTTTATTTTTTTAGTTTCAGGTGTTTAAAACAATGTAATAGTTAGACATCTACACCCCTCACAAAGTGATAATGCCCTCCAATCTACTATGCCCCTAACATCAAATACAGCTGTTACAATTTCATTGACCATATTCCCTAAATTGTACTCCACGTCCTGTGACAATACACACATATATAAACACACACACACACACATATAATTACAGTTAACATTCAATATTATTCATCTTCAGCTTCAGATGTGCAGTGCATTGATCAGGTATCTACACAGTCTATGAAGTGGTCTCCCTAATAAGTCCAGTGCCCATCTGGTATCCTATATACTCTTTACAATCTTATTGATTATATTTCCTAAACTGTATTTCATATCCCCATGGCTATATTGTGACTACTAATTGGTACTTTCTAATCTCTTTGCCTTCTCCCCATCTCCATCCCCCTTCCATCCAGCAGCCGTCAGATTATTTTTCTCTATACCTATGAGTCTATTTCTGCTTTGTTTGTTTATTTTGTTCTTTAGATTCCACATATACGTGAGATCATATTAGTCTTTTCTGGTCTGACTTATTTCACTTAGCATAGTATTCCCAGGGTCCATCCATGTCATTGCAGATAGTAAAATTTCATTCTTCTTTATAGCCAAACAATACTCCCTTGTATAAATGTACCATAATTTCTTTGTTTAAATGTCTATTGATGGTCATTTCAATTGTTTCCATATCTTTTTTTTTTTTTTTTAAGCTGAGCCATCCTGCCACCTGTTGGCATCTCAGCGGCAACTCAGCTCGGGCTGGGCATCGAACTGCTGTTGCTCAGAGCTCAGCTCACACTCTTCAGTGGGCTCTTAACCAACTGAGCCACTCGGCCGGCCCCTGTTTCCATATCTTGGCTACTGTGAATAGCACTGCAATAAACAAAGGAGTGCATACATATTTTTGAATTAATGTTTTGGATTTCTTTGGATAGATATCCAGGAGTGGAATTGTTGGGTCATAGGGTAGTTCCAGTGTTAATTTTTTGGAGCACCTCCATACTGTTTTCATAGTGGCTGCACCAATCTGCAATCCCACCAACAGTGCACCAGGGTTCCCTTTTCTCCTCATTCTTGCCAACACTTATTTGTTGATTTATTGATGATAGCCATTCTGGACAGGATGAGGTGGTCTCTTTGTGTTTTATACTCGCATTTCTCTAATGATAATTGATGTTGAGCATTTTTTTCATATGTCTGTTGTCCACCTGTATATCCTCTTTACAGAAATGTCTTTTCATGTCCTCTGCCCATTTTCTAATTGGGTTGTTTTATTTTTTGGTGTTGAGTTGTATGAGTTTTTTTATTTTTTTTATTTTGTATATTAGCCCCTTATCAGATGTATCACTGGCAAATATATTTTCCCATTTGGTAGGGTGCCTTTTTGTTTGATTGATGCTTTCCTTTGTTGTGAAAAACTTTTCATTTTAATGCAATCCCCATGTTCATTTTTTCTTTTGCTTCCCTTGCCCAAGGAGACATATCAGTAACAATATTAATAATGGTGATACCTTCAAATTTACTTCCTATATTTTCTTCTAGGGGTTCTATGGGTTTTACATTTAATTCTTTAATCAATTTTGAATTTATTCTTGTGTATGGCATAAGAAGGTGCTCCAGCTTCATTTCTTTACATGAGGCTGTCCAGACTGTCTTTACCCCAATGTAAATTCTTGCTACCACTGTCATAGATTTAATGACAATACAAGTACAGAATTATTTCTGGGCTCTCTATTCTTTCCCATTGATCTATATGTCTGTTTTTATGCCAACACAATGCTGTTTTGATTACTATAGCCTTGTAGTATGATCTGATGTCAGGTAGCATGATTCCTCCTTCTTTGTTCTTCATTTTCAAGATTGCTGTAGCTACTTTGGGTATTTTATGGTGCCATATAAATTTTAGAATTACATGTTCTAGTTCTGTGAAAAATATCATGGGTAATTTGATAGGGATTGCATTGAATCTGTATATTTCCTTAGTATGGATATTTTAATTATATTAATTATTCCTATCCATGAACATAGTATAAGTTTCCATTTATTTGTGTCTTCTTTAATTTCTCTTTTCAATGTCTTATAATTTTCTGAGTACAGGTCTTTTACTTCCTTGGTTAAATTTATTCCTAGTATTTTATTGTTTTGGAAGCAATTGTAAATGGGGTTGTATTCTTAATTCTCCTTCTGATAGTTTGTTATTGGTGTATATAAATGCAACTGATTTCTGAATACTAATTTTGTATCCTACTACTTTACTAAATTTATTTATCAGTTCCAATAATTTTTGTATGGAATCTTTGGGGTTCTTTCTATATATAGTATTATGTCATCTGCAAATAATGAGAATTTTATTTCTTCAGTTCCAATTTGGATGCCTTTTATTTCTCTATCTTGTCTGATTGCTATGGCTAGGACTTCAAGTTCTATGCTGAATAAAAATGGTTAAGGTGGGCATCCTTATCTTAGTCCTGATCTAACAGGAATGTTTTTAGCTTTTCCTCATTGAGTATGATGTTAGCTGTGCATTAATCACAAATGGTCTTTGTTATATTGAGATATGGTCCCTCTATTACCACTGCTCAGAGTTTTAGTTTTTTGTTTTGTTTTGTTTTGTTTTTTTAATAACAAATGGGTGCTGGAGTTTATCAAATGGAATACAAAATAATACATGTGCAAATGATATCTGATTTAGTTGATCAGAGAAAGCTAGAACCTAAGTACTTGCCTTGCAAGCAGTCATTCAGAATCAAATGGTTGCAGAATTCCAGAATGTCTCAGGAACTCTGAGGAAACTTTGGTTGTTGTTCAGTTTAAATGTTTTATTATAAGAGCAATCTCTCATGAAAAAGAAAAAAAAGGAAATGGAGCAAAACTGCTATCCAAGGACTCAGAGCCCCTTCTCAGACAGCATTCATGAGTCTGCTAGTTCCAAGAGAGAGAAAGGAGTTGCATTTTCAAAGATTTTTCAAGAAAACTCTATCAAATATATACAGTCTTATAGAAGCAAAGGCTGAGTCCTCAGGGATCCTGTGCTTAGAGCAGCGAGAGCTCCAGAGGTAAAGTGCTGACAGGGAATCCTGGGAACAATCAGTTCCAAAGCCCTAGAGTCTATATTTGGCTTGGCTCTGCTGATGGCTGAGCTTATTTTTTGACTAGATGTTCTTCAGGTCCAGGTCTAAACATAGAAGAAATAGATAATATTCTATAAAAGGGAAAGTTAGAGAGCCACATAATTTACTTCCTTCACATCAATCAAAGAACTCCCCCCTCCACCGCTATAGTATATGGATTTATGTCTAAAGATGTTGTATTAGACAATTTCAGGGTTTATGTACATCAAGCACAGTTGTGGGCAAGAGGATTAAGTAAGGGTCTCCTTACATAAAACAGTGTGACTTAGTTCCTTATCCCTACTAAATTCCCATAGTGCTGGCAATCAGGCTTATAGTCCTCAAGAAAGAGACTAAAATGCTTCTCTGTGGGAAACTTAATGGCCTAAGAGAAAAAGTCTATGAAAACATATATTTGGAATTCCCTTAATGAAACAGTAAAATCCCCAGACACTTACTCTATTGTGAGGTTGACCAGTCTACAACCCCCTACCATATTTTCACCCTTTGATGACTCATTTTTACATATAAAATAACAGCCCATTATTGGTCATCCTGTTCATAAGTTAGAAGAAATTTCCATCATTCAAAACAAATAAACAAGCAATCAAAAAAAAACCAAATAACAAAACAACACAAAAATCAATTTTCATGAAATGTAGTATAAGAAAAGATTCAGAGTAATTATTATCTTATACCCTCACAGAGATAAAGTATAATATTCATCCATAAAATAGAAATAAGATGCTATAAAATACATAAATGTAGAGAAAAAAACCTCACAGAAATAAGGCTATAATATTTCCAGTGATAAAATTTTCCACTGATATTGTGGAAGATGAATTTGAGACTTCTAAAGAAAATTACGACAAAAGAATTAAGAAATGGGAAATCTGAAAGAAATGAAAGACATTAGATGATCAATACAGGAGGGCTTATAAGCTATTATAAGCTACAATATTAATAGTAGTTTAATAGGGGTTTAAGAATAATAATGGAAAAAAATGCAAAGTTGGAAATTATCAAGAAAATTTAAAAAAATTAAAAAAAGATAAATTTATTTATGTTAATTGGGAACAAAGGAAAGCCAGCACAATGAACTGAAAAAATTCATACTTAAGCATGTTCTTGAAATTTGAAAACATCAGGGCAAATATTTTTTTAAAGAAGCCATCTCTCTCTCTCTCTCTCTCTCTCTCTCTCTCTCTCTCTCTCTCTCTCTCTCTCTCTCTCTCTCTCTCTCTTTCTCATCTATGTATCTATGTATCTATGTATCTATATCTATATATATCTATATCTATATCTATATATATATAGAGAGAGAGAAAGAGAGAGTCTATTCTTATTATTCATAAAGTCTGCACTTGTGAATTTTCCTATTTGATAATAATGTATTTATAACCCCAAATCAATATCTCCTTTGCTTTCTGATCACTGGCAGAAAATGGTGAAAAATTTGAGTCACCCAATGTGTATATTCCCAATTAGATTAAACAAGGCAATACCGCCTTCCTGTTTCATCTCTCATAGTACAAACAGTGTTCTAATCATGGCCTATTTAGTGCTATATTTTTCTCAATTTTTGTGCTTTTTATTGGTGATTTTGCTGTTTAAAATTGATACCAAGCTTAGTGCCGAAGTGCCACTCAGTATCCCTAAGAGCAAGAATGCTCTGATGTGTCTTGCAGAGAAAACACATGTATTAGATAAACTTCATTCAGTCATGAGTTCAATGTTAATAAATCAACTATATTTAATATATGTATAATAAGTTGTCTTTAAACAGAAATACACATAAAACTAGGTTATGTATTTATCAGTTGATTAAAATGTGAGAAAATATCATTTTTAAAGTATTTAATTTTACATAAATAGCCCAAACCATGAGTAAATAAAAAGAATAGGACATAGGTCCACATGTTTGTCAAAACTTGTCTAACTGTATATTTAAAATGGTGCATCATATTTTATACATATTATATTTCAACAAAGTTGATATAAAAATAAGAATACATCAACTCTAGGAATTATAGAATCTAAATCTAAAATAGAAGCAAAGCATAAGGGAATTACTAGAATGATGACAAAGATAAGTCTTAGTATTATAAGGGAGCAACAGGCCTAGAAAATTCTGATTAAATCAGGGACACGAAGTGTAGCTCTAGCAGCAATATCTTCAAAAGGCAATTTATTTATAAAATAAATAAATAAATAAACTGACAAAATACAAAGTATATTTGATAACATGGGAGAGGAGTTTACATTACCATTGGGCTATTTAAGGATATGTTAATGATAATTATGTAGAAAATAGATTATCTGAATAAGCTAGAGAATTACTAACTCTGGAAAAAGTAAGAGTACAAGAAACTATATATAGTCATATTGTACCATGTTGTACAATTAAATTTTTCAATAATTATAAAACACAAGTAATTGGTGGAGATATAGAATTAGAATTCAAAGTACCTATCCTAGAAAGAGAGAAATCCTGTTAACGTTTATTTATAATTATAAAAATTATAGTATTTAGTACCCTGCTTTAAATATATATTTAGTATTAGGACCATCTCTTATATTATTAAATATTCTTAAATACATTTTAACAAATATAGTGACTTATTGTTTCTTAAGTCTTTATTATTTTCTTGAATTTAAAGATTGTTTTCATTATTTGGGGTCATTCACCTATTGTATTAGTCAGGATTCTCTAAAGGATCAGAATCAATAGGATATATCTACAGTGAGATTTATTATAAGGATTTGGCTCACTTGATTATGAAGAGTGAAAAGGCCCATTATCTGATATCTGCAAACTGGAATCTCAGAAAAAAACAATGGTGTAAATTCCAGTTCCATTCTGAAGGCCTGAAAACCAGGAGGGTTGATCATTAAGTCCCAGTTGGAGGATAGGTGGAGAATGATAGCTCAGTCAGACAGAGAACCAATTCTCCCTTCCTCTTCTTTTTTGTTTTATTCAGACCCTGAAAAGATTGCATGATGCCAACCCACATTGTGGAGGGCAGTTTACTTTAATCAGTCTACCAACTCAAATGCTAATCTTCCTAGGAAATGCCCTCCCAGACATACCCAGAAATAATGTTTAATCTGAACAGCCAGGGCCCAGCTGGATTGATACATAAAACTAATCATCTCAAGTCTTCTTGTCAAATTGTAACCCATATGCACCTCGTTAAACCATGCATCCCTCCCTGTAGGGAAGAATGGGAGAAAAAGTAGTGGTATATGAGGTCTGACAATTAAGTTCACGAACTCATCCTAAAAAAAGTTACATACCTCATGGGTGAATATCACTATGGTCACCTTCGAAGCACTCCCTTTTGGAAGCGATGCACCAACACTAGTGCCTCATTGTCCACCCTTCAAAGCATTTTTGGAACTCTTTTTCTGGGATGTCCCTGAATGTCATCAAAATGTCTTCCTTTCAATATTTCGTTTATCTTCGGATGAAGAAAGAAATCACTGGGGGCCAGATCAGGTGAGTAGGGAGGGTGTTCCAATACAGTTATTTGTTTACTGCCTGAAACCTCCCTCACAGACAGTGCTGTGTGAGCTGGTGTATCGTCTTGATGCAAGAGCCATGAATTATTGGTGAAAAGTTCAGATCATCTAACTTATTCACAACCTTTTCTACACTTCCAAATAGTAACCTTTGTTAACTGTTTGTCCATTTGGTATAAATTCATAATGAATAATTCCTCTGATATCAAAAAAGTTTAGCAACATATTTGCAACAAGTTCACAAACTTAATTGACAGACCTTGTAGTACACCAGGATCCTTTAATAAGGGGACACAGCCTCCCCTTTATTTACGGGGTTCTGAGTCTGTAAACTGGCTCAAGTCTGGGAACTGATTGAAGTCTGTTGTTTGATTCAGGTTAGACTTTTGTTCACTTGACCTAGAATGATTCTGCTTATACATATCAATTAAGAATTTAGTAGGCTTCCTATCTATTTCACTTCTAGGAATACCTTGATCCACATTGGTCTGCATACCTCAGAATATTCTGATTGCTGCTTTGACTCTGCTGTCCATTACATTAACCAGCCACATTTTGCTTTTGGCAGTTGAGTGCTGCCACTTAGCCCCTGCTCCTCCCTGGATCTGATTACTCCCATTGCATTTATTTTTCCCAATTCAGTGACTGCAGTGCTCACTGTAAAAGCTGGACAGCATAGAAGAGAGATCACAGAGCCCTTCAAGGATGCCAGACTCTCCTCACAAACTTATTTCTCACAGTATTGGTGAGAAGCATCTCTTCTGGACCCTCCCAGGGTGAGTGAGCAGGTCTTAAATGACAAATACACTCTATCATTCCAATCTTCCTAAACCTTTCCATCCCTTTCTCTACATTAAACCAAGGCAGGTCTGGCATTTCCAGTTCACTTACTGTGTGCCACCT
Organism: Aselliscus stoliczkanus; assembly: GCA_033961575.1. Classification (NCBI taxonomy): domain Eukaryota; kingdom Metazoa; phylum Chordata; class Mammalia; order Chiroptera; family Hipposideridae; genus Aselliscus; species Aselliscus stoliczkanus. The sequence continues at coordinate 23,540,407 of CM066727.1, read as the reverse complement.
TTTGGTCCATGTTTCAGCCAACCAAACAAATTGTTAGAGGGCTTTCTAATTCCTGAGCTGCAACATTAAATGAATCTCTCCTTAGTGAGCTTATATTAATAAACATTAACTTATCCAAACTTATATTCCTTCACCATTATCCTACACCTTAGTATCCAGTCCTACACATGTCCCTAGATTTCTGCTCGTGTAAATCAGAGAATTCAAGTAGCTGTAATTGGAGTGTATCATGTCGGTTCATGGGTCAACATTTGCACCTCAAGTTTAGGACACTGCTGGGACTTGAATCTGGTTATAGACCTGGAAGCCAAGAAGAGTGGTGAGAGTAGGTCTTGAGAAGAATCAACATTGCTTCATGGCCAATGCCTCAGGGAAAGCCATTACAGTTTCCTCAGGGTTAAGCCTCTCATATGGGTGGAAAGACAGATACTCCAGGTGTAGGTGATGTAGCTACCAAGAAGTGTGTGGAAGCCACTGCCACTGGGGTTGGTAAGGTCTCTTCCATGAACAAAAGAATTTAGGGGTTCAAAGTCTTGAGCTTCATTAGGGTCTTCTTGCATATTCCCATCCCATCTTACTAGATCATATTCTTTCCCAAACAATGCCCTCACTTTAACAGCCTACTATTAAAGTCTACTCGTAGCGGGTAGACACCCCATAAGCCTGGGAGTTCCAGTTGTGTTGTACTTTAACCAGTCACAGGGTGAGAGCAGTTTTAGCCCTGTGGTAGAAGAGATAAATGTCTCCTTTGGGGCACATTGAAGCCTTCAGGTCATTGTTATGATTCTTCAGCTGGGAATTCAAATTCCTGAGCTCATACTTTTCTTTCACCATGTTTGTTGACCAGGGACGTTAGGAACAAGCAGCCAACCTCATTATGTTTATTATTATAGTTTTCCAAACATTTTTGAAAATAATATATACAGTCATTAGTTCCTTTCTTGTTATAAGCCACTCAATAGGAGAATCCAATGTAGATTATGCATACCTTATTACTAGCTCATGCCATGGACCATCTTTAAACCTAGTCAGATTAGAGAACCAACTCCAGAAATCACAGAATCAATTGTTAAAACTTATTTTATTTTATGTTTTTCTTTTAATCACTCTCAGTTCCCAAATCTGAATCAGTCATGGTTCTCTGGGGGGTGGAGGGAAAATAGAAGAATATGTATATTCCCACAATCTCAAATCTATAAACTGGAAACTCGAGGAAAGGCAGTGGTGTAAAGTGAAGTCGCAAGGACCGTGCATCAGGAGTGCTAATACGTAAGCCCCAGTTCAAGAGTAGGAGAAGATGGTTGTCTCAGTTCAAACAATCAGGCAGCAAGAGGAATTCTGCCTTTCCCTCTGCCTATTTGTTCTATTCAGGCCCTCAATGGATTGGATAATATTGACCCACATTGGGGAGGGCCAACTGCTTTATTCACCCCACTGATTCAAATGCTAATCTCATCTGGAAACACCTCACAGACACACCCAGAAATAATGTTTAATCTGGGTACCCCAGAGACCAGTCAGGTTGACATATAAAATTAATCATTACACCTACCAATTATGTTTTATTTCTAAATCATACTTGAGCAACATGTACCCTTCACTCTAGTCAAAGGAAATTCTAGGTTCTTTTTCCTGCCCCTTCCTTTCTATGTGATACAAAGTTATTGGAAATAATCTTCTTTTCCTGTTCATTTCCTTGGACTGCTTGTCTTCCAGGCTTCAGTCACATCAACACTATACATTAAAGCTTTCTCAGGACCAAGGGGCAATTGATACTACAGAGTTAAGCTTTTAGCCAAGTTCCAGTTATTTTACTTATATTATTTTTGTATCCTAAATTGGAGAGTAAGATTCCTGAAAACAGAATACAATATCTTGTTTTTATTGTATTTCTCTACTGAATCGAGTGTAGTACTGCACATAAAAATCCAATGACTGATTAACTCACAAGCTAGGGTCCTTACAGTTTTGGGAGGGGGAAAAAATGGCTATGGACTGTGGTATTTAAGTCTCCCCTATGTAATATTCAGGAAGAGAATTGTGGGCAAGTTGGGTGTCATAAATGTTACAAGCATTCTGAAATAGGAGAAAACTGAAGGATATTTAAGCTTGAATAGTGAGTTATGCATTTGGGGTGACCAATCTTATCCTCATGAAACATTTTATAACAGACTGTAGCTCTCTCTACAGAAATGAGAAATTATAACATACTTTTGAAATTAGCCTGTTGTTAAGACCATTTAGTTATTTCCTTATAACCATAAACAATTTATGTCCTAGATTCAGTGCTGTATTTCATTAAGTGGAGTTTACCAAATAGAATATTATTTTACTCTTCTCTATAAATCAGGGACAAAACAAAATTGTATGCTTGAACTGATTTATTTCTTGATGGTTTCAAGTAATTTTCTTTCTAATCCTTTTCTTTAAATCCTTGCATAAATTGTTAGGGAGGTAGACTTACTGAAATCAGAAAGCATTTGGCCACAGCAAACTGCCCTCTGACAAACAAGAACATTGGTGCCAAGGGACATTTTAAGAGGCCTTTCTTCTTGCGTTTGTACTACCGTGTACGATATCCTGTTTCAAGGGTTGCTCTTTTCACTTCTTTTCTTTTTCTGTTCCAACTTGTAAAAACCTCCATCTCCTTTTAATTGCCCTTTCATTTCACACAATTGCATGGTGATCTTCTATAGATTTTTATTGAAAAGTTAATTTATGAGAATATATATATATATATATATATATATATATATATATATATTAAGATTTTATTGGGAAATCGGGGAAGGGGAACAGACAAGTTGCTGTCCTTTTGTTCTTCAGTCTAGTTGTGGAGGACGTCGCTTCACTGGCCCATGTTGGTGTTATCATTGTGCTCTTCCCCGGTGAGGCAGTCAATTGCCGGCCATTGGACGGCTGCTCATGACGGCTCACGAAAGCGCTTGCCAGCTGCTGGCCATCCCCACTGCAGCCTACACTGTCGCAGGTTACTCACGGAAGCCCAGCTCCAGGTGGAGCTGTTGTTCACCATCTTAGCTGTAGAGGATGCAGCGTCACTGGCCCTCTTTGTGGGATCCGAACCGGGACCCTGCTTCTCAGAGGTGGCGTTCCAAGCCAACTCCCAGCCAATGTGCCACTCGACCTGCCCTCACTTCTATTTTGCTTTCTAAATTGCTGCGTAAAAAATAATCTAGCTAATGAGTGCAAAAGATCCAAGTGCTTCAGGAATCTATCTCTTGGGTGATTCCACATCCTGTTGTGCCCAGAGAAGTTCCATGTTTATGCCTGTTTTCCTGGAGTATTTATTAATAATGCTCCTTTTCAATCTGTAAAATGTCTCGGTTTAAATGATACATTATTATGGCCAGTCTCTTCATAGAGGAAATAAGTGCTACATGTATATTCTTTTGCAACTACTAGGCCAAATACTTCAGAGCAACAAAAATCCAAATGACAAAGAATAGGAAAGGAAAAAATCCAGCCTGTTTTCTCATGCTTGAAATGTGTTATCAATGTGGCCATTTCTGGTTTTCAGTTTATCTCTAGAATGTATTTGTCCAAGTAGTAGTTTACACATAAGATTATTTTTTTTAAAGGGGGTAATGTACAAAGAGCAAACTTATCACTGAATTCTAGTTAACACAATGAGATATGGAAGGAATTTATGTTATGATTCATGTTTATTTGTAAAAGCCCTTGAATTAAGTGATTAGAAAAGATAACTGAGAAGACAATTATACTATATAGTTGGAGTGGCCTGCCCCAAGTCCAAGATCACAAAAGCTGTGCTCTCCAAATTTGACTGATCATTGGAATCTAAGGCTCAACCTTAAGAAATTTTGATTCAGAAAGGTGCTGGTGGGGCCCAGAGATTGCTGTTTTTAACACTCTCCCAGTGAGTCTGATGATTAGCTGGGGTTGAGGACTGCTGCTTTAGACTGAGGACCGAGAGGCAGTACCAGAGCATTGCCCCGCATTGGGCCTCCGATAGGCGGTTTTCATTTCATAGCACAATCAAGAAGATGAGGCGAGGAGAGGTGGGGTGTTCAGCACCACCCACCAACACTACTAGCATCTCACTTGTGCGTATTCTATACTCAGAAAGCAACTCAATGTTGAACTCCATTCAACAGAATGCATTTTGTCCCTGGCAAGAGTTTCCAGAAGTTTCCTTCAAACTAAACTCCACAAGACATTTGCATTTAGGGAATTTACCTTAGGGAAAATATAGGAAATAAGAACTATGCTACCATAGGAAAAACAAAACAAAACAAAACAAAAACAGAAAATCAAAATATAATCTACTAAAGGAACTCAAGTAGACATCAAATGTCACCACCATCACTGTTATACATAGTTGCAGGGCTAACAGAAGGCACATAAAGTAAAATGGCAGTGATAGTGATGGTGCCCTCAATATTAGCCTGCTCCTTTTTTGATCTGTAACATGAGCCTATTCAAGAAAATACTGAACCCCTTAGAACTTTGTAGCACAGCATAATTTGGAAAAATTATCCTGAACCCTTAGGAAGCTAGAATAAGAAAATGCCTTTCTGAAGTTAATTCAGATAGCAGTTGGGGTTCTATATTCCCAATTTTTTTAAGCTTCTCTAAAATTCTCAACTATCATTCCAAAACTGCATGCATTGACATTGCTCAGCAAAAACACTTTTTGAAAATATTCACCTTCATAGAGAATTTTATAGTCTCATTATGTTTTAACTGTGGAACATTTTCTGACCTAACTTTATAGAACTTTCCGCCCAAGATGCTTAGTGATTACATCCTCAAATAAGTAGGTGATAATATGCTTTGGGAATGTAAAATGATTTCTGGTAAGGAAAATAACCCAAGTAGTTCATCATTATGCATATAATCCACTATTTTCAATTATCCATGCCACTGGCTTCCTACTTTAGCATGACTAATAAAACGTTATTATTATTGTTGTTTCTTATTTTTTCTCTATTGAATTACAAGTATGAACAGTTCACAAAAAAAATGAATGACTCACACGATCACTAATTACTGTTGTTATTGATTTATTTGCAGCTGATACAGAAATATCACACTTTGGTTAACATTTTAGCTTTGAAATTAAGTATGCATAGCATGTTTTTCGGGGCTTGAAATATACCTCTTAGACATCATTGGTATTTTTTTATCTTGCTAAAAGAATCATATTCTGTGGATAATATCTTCAGTTGCATATTTACTGTGTGTGTCAGAATGCTGCTCATTGGCTACCAATCAGCCATTCTACTCATCATTTCTGCTTATAAAAACTGCATTTAAACAGATGGTGATCAGAAATCTTGTATCCCTACGGAAGCGAAGTTTCTTGCCCAGCTCCATTATTATACCTAGGAAATAATCATATGTCTATTCTGGGAAACCTATTCCCATAGCTAAAATTTTACCCATTCCCATAGCTAAATTTTACTCAGAGGTAGGCATGTGACAGAGTTCTGACAAGTGAAACAGGACAAATCTACTTCCTATGCTCCTTATCCAAAATAACAGGGCAAATATTTGGATAAAGAAAATATTTTGGCTCATACCCCTTTTTTTCCTTTTAGCATAAAGCAAAAGTCATATACGTAAAAAATTTAACATATTAGGGTGCCAGGAAAGGGAAAGAAAAAAAAATGTCTGGGCTCTTAATGACATCATTTAGCTGCTGAATCATACCTGTATTTTTGTAACATGTAGCACAGATGTCCTTTATGTTTTGAGCCAGTTTTAGTCTCTTTTTGTTTTGTTGTTGTTGCTTGCTGCTAGAAGGCTTTTTTATAGATACATTACAGAAGTTGTCTTTCTTCATTAATTCTAGGGAGCCCTATTTTAAAATGTTCTTCTTGACTCCCATTCATGGTTATCCTCTTATTTTATTTTATTTTATTTTTAATCTTGGGATGTATAACAATCATACAATTAATTAAGATTTTTCCAACTGCTGGAACCAATTTCATCCATAAGCTAGGAAAGTATGATATTTAATAAGCCTTTTACTCAGTTATTCAACTTCAAGTGACTGTTTCATGCAGATTCGAAAATAAGCATTGTCTTCAGACTCTAATAACCAGGTTGTGGGGTTTCTTCTCTGAGAATGAATTTCTGCGGTATAAGTTAGTATACAAGAGCATAGGTGGTTTCAGGTGACCACTTTGGCACTTATTAGATTTGTGAATTGAGCACGTTAGGCAATTTTATAAGGCCTTGCTTTCGTTGTCTGCAAATTGGAGATAATGATATTGCCAGAGATGAATATGAAGGTGAAATGAAAACTTGCTTAGCTCAGTTCCTGGTACTAGACTTGAGAAACCTAATAGGCATGAATATTAGTCTTTTAGATCTGACCATTTGGAGTCTCAGGGGGATTGAGTAAATTGTCAAAGATCCCTAAGATATTAGGAACCCAGAAAAAGAAATATTTAAGTCAGGTATCTCTACAAACTGTATTTTTTTTTTTGAGGGCAGTGTCCCTGGCCCTCATATGTGGGACCCGAATTGGGGCCGCTGACCTCCCAAGCCAGAGCTTAACCACCACGCCACTCGGCCGGCTCTACAAACTGTATTTTTATTGTTTCCGTTCTTCCTTGCTGGCCCATTTCTATGTTTATTGCTAGTAAGATCCCTTATTTTCTTGAAAACATCTTTTACCTCCTGGCATCTTTTTATTCCCACCCTCATTCTTCCCCATGGTGGGGAAGAAAATCACTTCACATTAATTCTCTGAATTACTTGGTGACAAAATGTGAAGAGCATTGATATTTTGAGTTTATTAGACTAGAGTACTCTGTAGTCATTTGTATCGCCAGCTTGTTAAAACAAAGTGGTAGTGTTTTGGACATTTAGAACAAATAAATTTTGGGACCCAGAAGTCCTGTGGTTTGGAATTGATCTCCTTTTGTCCTGGTTTCTTTTAATTCCTCTTCAAGGATAATTTAATATGAAGTAGCTTAAGGAATGCAGGATAGTAGCCAAATTAATGATGGTTGCCACTGAAAGGTGGTAGAAGAGTAAAAGCACAGAGACATTTCCCTCTTTGCACCCAAATTTTATTCTTTTACATCTGGTGCCTTGTGAAACTAGTCGGAGGCGCTGAATGAATCATTGTTGCACTGTCATTAACATAATGCCCATGTGTAGATTTATCAGCAGACTTTCAGTTTGATAAACTGTTGGCATGCAAATATTTCCTTGAAGAAATTCCAGTCCAGCTGCTTTTGTTTACAAATCTATCAATGGTTAAAACCATTGAATGTATTTTGCCCGTTTCTGAATTATAATTACACGTCTAATTGTGAATTAATTATAAAAGAGAAAGACAAAACTACACAATAAATATTTCCCCACTTCTGGACTCATGCCAGGTTTCCCTATATTTATGAAATGTAGATCTTACTCTCACATGCCATAATCTTACCTTCTTTGCTTTTGTATGTACAGGTAGTTAGACAAAATGAATCTGAAAAATTATTTGATTCTTAGGAAAACTGCTTATTCCCTTGTTTTACTTTCTTCTCTACACTGCTTAATCGTTCCAAGGCTTTAATTAAGATTAGATTTTGATATGCCAGTCACACTAACATCTAAACTGACCTGAATATTGAATAACTGTCACTTTCCAATGTTTTCATCACATGCAATCAAAATTATTCTACAATTGTATTGTTTTTCTGCCTTTGTCCATGAACTACAGCCACCAAAATATATAAATTCACAAATTAACATAGGTGGTGCAAAACACCAGGCCATGAAGCTGTTACTGTTCATTTGTTGAGTTCACCTGCAATACAATTACATTGATGGGAAGAGATCATCTATACTGCTCAGACCACCTAAAAGGAATCTCATCATTCATTGTGCCTGTAACACAATAGACATACAGTGAATAAGTCACCCTGGACAGCCTGTGAAGGCTGGTGTGTGTGTGTGTGTGTGTGTGTGTGTGTGTGTGTGTGTGTCTTGTGGCAGCCTTGTGCGCCTGTAGCTGCATGAAGGGCAAGGCTGAGAGAACCAATTCTTTACAGTAGTACTCCCACCTCTACCCTGAGCACTGAAGAAGGGAATGTGGGAGACTGCAGAGGACCGCTGCAATAAGAGGTCAGAGGTGGAGCATCCTAGCTCATTTCAGAAAGCTGCTGCTCTGCCTGGCCCATAGGACCTTTATCAGGCATGTGGTCTGCAGAAACTCATCCACAAGGGCTCTTATTTATCTTAAATCCCAAAATACAAAGTGTCTAGCACAGGGTAGCCACCCAATAAATGTTGATGGCTCTGTGGAACTAAGCTGAAGACCCCAATAGGTTTCCTCTGACAGTAGCAGACAAAGCTACAAGAATGGTGGTCTCTTGTGAAGCAGACAAAGCTCTGGAGCCCACTTTGCCCTGGGCTCTGGCTACTGATCCTAGGGGCCAACATGGGCTGTTTGTCAGGCATCTCCAAATAACAACAGTGGTTACAACAGCAAAAGCAATAATCATAATAATAATCTAACATAGTATACAGATTGTTTGGTACTTCACTAAATGTTTTTTTTTTGCAATGTTTCATCAATCCTCAAACACCCCTTAAGAGAGAAAATGTTATTAGCCCATTTTGAAGAGAAGAAACTAGTGTACCCCTTTTCAGATAAGGAAATTGAGGTGTCCAACTGTTGGCACAAGAGCTCAAGCAAGTCTGATTCTCTTTAACTTTTAAGTCTCTGCTGTTAAATGCTATCTGTTCTAGAGGTGGTCCGGCTTTCTTTGGTAATGTAATCATATGCAGTTTTTGCTAAAATTGTATATGCTTGGTCCTCACAGTAGAAGGGCCCAGAGTAAGCACCTAGGAAGCAGTATTTTAATAAGCACACAGGTTAGTTAGATTTAAGTGATCTTAGGGCCTCAACCTATTCAATACTGAGTAGACATAATTAACTTTAAAGTGATTTTAAGGAATTTTCCATAAGATAATACAGTTGAGCCTTGAACAACATGCGTTTGAACTGCACGGGTCCACTTATATGTGAATTTGTTTCAAAATATACTGCAATTGTATTTTCTCTTCTTTATGATCATCTTAATAAAATTTTCTTTTCTCTAGCTCACTTTATCATAAGGTTACAGTATATAATACTTTTAACATACAAAATATGTTAATAGACTTTTTAAGTTATTGGTGAGGTTTCTAGTCAACAGTAGGCTGTTAGTAGTTAAATTTGGGGGTAGTAAATAGTTACATGTGGATTTTCAGCTATGTGAAGGGTTGGTTCCCCTAGCTACTCCATTTTTAAGGGTCAACCGTATTGAAACATTCAACCATTCCAAGAGGAGTTAGTTCTGCTGATCTCACAGCTTTTGAGAATTGGGGACCAATCTCAAAATCCAACGTGCCACCTTCCTTCCTTCCTTCCTTCCTTCCTTCCTTCCTTCCTTCCTTCCTTCCTTCCTTCCTTTCTTTTCTTCCACATGTAATATAGGATTTTTTTTTAAGAAAAGAGAAAAATAAACCCCCCAATACAGAAGGTTATAAAGTATAAGTCTTCCTTCTGCTCTCCCTAATTTCAACATCAGATTATTAGATATCTGTTCAGACTTTCGTGCTCTGTACATATATTCCTATATTAACAAATACACCCAATTTAATTTGCAATAAATTTTTTTCTGTACATTTATTTTATAATATCAATCTATCATGAACATCAATTTAAAATAGTACATACATATCTGCTTCATTCTTTCAATAGCTACTTAATATATATACAATGGATGTAAATATTTTTTTTGTCTCCCTCTATTGATGAAAATTTTAAATGTTACTATTTTTCTCAGTTGATAAGTAACATGAAGGTTAACATACTATATAGAATCTATTATCCAATTATATATGTGTTACTATTGTTTTAAGTTAGAAAAGGCATGTAACATTAATAACAGAGTTTTCCTTTACTTGAATGATTGGAATGATATGGTGTATGTTTTTCTTTGTGTTTGATTGCTGGTGTGTCAGTCTGCTGGGCCATTAATTACTCTTTTTTTTTCTCCTCCTGCGCAAGGCCTGACATATTTCCAAGACATCTTTAGCTATGTGAAGTCTTATAACTAAGCTGTATCCGTAGATATCTCAGCAGAGAGAGTGAGAAATCACTTTTAGACCCAGCCTCTTCTGTGGAGACTTACCACTTTGCAAACCTCCTTGAGTTCTCCTCCTCCCCTTCAGGTTGATGCAGATAAGCCTCTGTGGAGGATGGCAGGCCTATAAGCAGGGAAGCACCTTTGTGTGAAGGGTCAATTGCAGGTATTGAAACCCCATTTTGGGTTTTGAGTGAGAAATAAACGTGTAATGTACTTCATCTATATTATAATTCTGGGTTTGTTTATCACCTCAACTTGCAATTCCCTTCCTCCTAAAAATGTTTCATTAGTAAACATATATTTCTTAGATAATATTTAAGAGTTCTTTTGTTTGTTTGTTTAATCACCAAATTTCATTCAAAATCTTGCAGACCTAGTCATTTTTTTTCCCTTTTGTGATTATAGTTTCATTTAGGCTTTTTTTTTTTTTTAAATAGAATTTATTTTCAATCATTGAAGTATCTTTTTTTTCAATTTTTTAAATTTTCTATCTTTTACAAAATGAGATCTCCTTTTATGTTTAAATTCCAGGACTGACTAATATTATTTTGAAACGGATCATATTTGTAAATAATAATGAAACTATTATTCATTGAATAGTTTTAGAAACAATAATGTCCTATATGGACTTGACTGTGCAAGAATAAAATATATATATATATATAACCTCAAGAAGTTAGGGAGGACCCCATTTGGAACTTATCAGGAAAGCATGTAATAGGTCTTAATCAGCACCATCCAGTAAAGAAAAAGAAAATATTCCTTAAAGTCATTGAGTCAGTTCACAGTTTAACATCAATATAATAAGAATATTTTTATACTTCTTTTTGGATAGCATCAAAATAATCTATTTCATTTATTAAATGTAGATTTTTTTAAATTAAAATTTATTGTGACAATGATTAGTAAAATTACATAGGTTTCAAGTGCACAATTCTGTAATATATCATCTATATATCACATTGTATGAACATTTTATACTTATACAAAATCCTGCTACAACCTTTCCAAGGCTAAAAAGTTTAAGAAAGTGGAAATTAATTTCTGTGGAGAAAAAACAAGGACATAATAGCCAGTGTCATATCATTGCACACAAGCATATTTTTACATAAATTTTATTTGACAGCATTTCCAGCTGGCTGGGCCATAGATGGAACATTTGGTCATACTATGTTTAATGAATGTATGCCACAAACAACTTCTCAAATGATGATAACTAAGAAAAATTGTACAAACTTTAGAAATGTAAGCTTGACATATGGGTAAATAAAAGCCCTACAGGCTATATAAATACAATCCCTCCATTACAAAAAAAAAAAGAAAAAAAAGGTTAATGGTCATTCCACTCTGCATTAGCCAACACTAAAAAGCCTACTTCACTTGTGATATACAAATAACTACCTATAGCATTATTGCGAATTATGCAACAACAGACAGAAGTTAATACTTTTCTATGAAAGGAATTTCGAGGTTATGGGCTATTTGACTTTGAATTATCCTTGGTCTAGAAGTTTTCAGTTGAAGCCTTCTGAGAGTAAAACATGAAAAATTCAGTAAGTTATTTAGTAGTTGTTAAATTTTATGTTTCTAATTTCACCATTTTTATTGTTGTTGTATAACAGAGACAAACACTCAGAAAAAAATTCTAAAATAATGTAAAATGCAACTAAAGTTTCTTGTTTAAACTGTAAACTAGGGCCATATGTAATTCACCTTTTATTATCTTCCTCAAACAGAGTTTAACAACTCTGTTCTTTGTTTTTATTCCAAACAGTTGGTAATAGTTGGTAATTCGAACCTTGAGATATCCTTTTTTTTTTTTAATTTTTAACATTACAGCTTCTACAGAAAATTGAAAAAAACATATACCTAGAACTTTATGAAACTACAGAATTTAAAATACTTAAAATATTTTTTAAGGAACATATTTAACAATAGATTTTTTAACTCAAAAAGAGAAGATGTAAAATCCAAGTTAATGGAGATAAATACAGAAAAAAATATTGTAAAGATTTTATATCGAACATATTATTTTTTTTTGATAAAGAATACTGACTAGAAGAGTTAATGCAAATTGTCAAAAGCAATTTGTCAAAAGATCCTGGGCCTGTCGGGTTCCAAAGGTGATTTTTCTGCTACATTAAATTCTTTGTCAGAAAGATGCATTTTTGAACAAAAATTTACAGAGAAAAGTGGAATTGCAGTTGAAACGTTTGGGGGGAAATAAAATATGAGAGAGGCAGAAATAAAAATTCTACAAATTTCTAGGTCAGACAAACAATATTCAAATTGCTTTCCTAAAGTATATCATGTAACAGGCACCATATCAATATTAGTAATGATGGAGGACATTATCTTTGGAAGTTTTATTCTGCTAAAAACAGAACATCTGATAAATTCTTGACTTGCCTTATTAAATATTTCATAATGAAAAATGTACAGAAATCAATATGGGGAATTGCAACTCTGGACACTATTATGATGAGTAAAGAAAATTGGAAGTGGAAACAAAATGGTCTTTGGGAATAAGTAACCATGTCATTTTTGAGTGTATTAAAACTAAAAAAATGAAGGCTGGAAGTCATCAGACATGTGCCCAGGACTTATGAAAGTATATTTCAAAATATCGAAAGGAAGATAGTTATGACTCTACTGTTGGCTCTGAAAATGAAAATGGCTAGAGAGATATATGGACTATATAAAATAAACTTATAATGGTGCTATATCTTAACATTTAAAATTTGAAGTTACATTATCGCATTGTAGTAAATGGTATCACACATACACACTCACACACACACAATTTATATCTATAGCTATGCCATCTATATATAATACCAAAAAGCTAATATAAACAGGGATAGATACATAACACACACACATATTGTTTACATATTAATTTAAAAATATTTATTTTAAAAGAAGAATTACAAACAACTTTGGCTACCTAGAGGCTGCCTCTGTCCTTGGTCTGCTTTGGATCTAGGTCTGCTTTGATGAACCAGGTTGTGTTGATTATTTTTTCACTTTCCCTCACTGTTCTCCTTCTCACAGCATCTTGGGGTGGGTGGTCAGGACGACCACACCTTGTATAAGGGTATTTTTAATCACAGTGCTTTGGTCTGCATTTAATCTTTTTTCCAACTTTTAGATATAAAGTTTTCATCAAATGGTATTTTCCTTCCATATACATTTTGAATAATGCTTTTTCTAGTTGCAAATAAAAAAAAAAAGGTCTCTTTTCTATTTGTTTGCTCTCTTCATTTTTCAGCTATTCTGTTGCACTTTGAGGCCTCTTACAGCCCATATTATTGAAAGCATAGGACAAAACAAATTATGTAATGTCCACTTCTTAAAAGTTATTTGACCAATTTGGTACTTATATTACAAACTTGAACTTTCTTAATCACTATCTATACTTCTCTCTCAGCTAATTGTTATCTATAATTTTTGAGTGTGGCTGAGACAGTCTGTTCATTTAACACCTCATCTGTTCTTAGATTTTCCAGCCCTTTAACAGTTATATAAGAGCATGTGATTAGTTTTGGTCAATGGGCTGTGGAAGAAGGGTCATGTGACATTTCCTGGGCAAAATACGTGAGAGTTGGGTGTGACCCTCCTGTCATCCATTCCACAATGATTGCAAATAAAGTGGTCTCATATGATCAAGGAAACCACCAGATTGAAGTAGCCTGGGTCACTGAGTCACTGGGACACCACCAGTTTTCCCAAAATGGAGACGATAAACTACAGCCCTGTTGTCAAATCCAGTTCATCAACTGTGTGCGTGTGTGTGTGTGTGTGTGTGTGTGTGTGAGAGAGAGAGAGAGCAAGAGGTTTTTTTGAATACATTCATTCATGTATATATTATCAATGGCTGCTTTCATACTACAGTGGCAGAATTGAGTAGTTGCTACAGAGATTGTTTAACCCATGAAACCAAAACTCTGATCTTTTACTAAAAAAATTGTCAATGCCTGATTTACCGTATCAATAGGTAAGATGGGATCATTCTGATATCTTAACAGTGAATCAGAACTAAGGCTGTGTCAAAAATTAATTTTTTCTGAAATATTCTCCAGTATATTCTTATAAATGATCATAAAAGCACACATGAAAAGTAAAAGACATGTCTCCAACAGTATAATAAATAATGATTTATTTCTAAACAAAAATAATATTTTAAATCTGACCTACAAAAGGTATAATGAAACACACACATTATCATTTGAATGAATCAGGCAACTTATGCTAAAGATGGAATTGGAAGCTCTTAAAACAGAAATTTCCTCTGCATATTATTTTTCACTTTGTTTTAATGGTGTCAGTCTGTTCACACTATGGACTTGATATATTTATTTCTGCCCTTTATGGGCCATTAGTAAAATAGAAGAAAAATAATGATTGACTTAAGATGTTATATGTTTTTATCCTGTGTATATTGAATAGGAGACAGGTTATATCTGAAGTGTAATTTGGTAGTTATTGGTCATCTGTGTCAGTTCAGAGAATCATAAAGGGAAGAATTAGATCATGTGTGTCATCATGTGTGTGTCTATGTCATAACACAACACGACACAGAATCCAGGATAAGACACTATCAAGACTTGCACTTACTACACATGACTAAATAGCTTAAAAAAAAGAAAAAAGAAAAGATCTGGAAGTTAAAATTCATGTTTCCAATTCACAAATGTTGGGTTCATTTAAGCAAAGTTTTCAAGTGCAAGCTGTATTAAATAAAATTGATCATGAATTAATTTCCATAGGTACTTATATTTCAAATAATCTACAATAAATTGTTGTAGAAGTTGAGTTATATATTCCTGTCTTTCTTCCATCAATTCCTATTGCCTACATCTGTTTTCTACACATAAATGACATGTGTGCATGTACAGTGATCCCACAAAAACTCAGACCTGAGGATTTGTTGTTTCTAGTAACATACTAAGCTCTGGAAGAATATTATATAAATCTTTGATACTTCTACTAATTAACAGTAACTCTAGAAGAAAATTATATGAGTTTTCAAAGTACCATTTACCCTTGATATTGTACTCTTTTGTGCTGATTGTAAAGAGGAGAAGAACACGTATCTTTCCCAATACATCTCAAAGAGTAAACCCAAGGTATATCATGGACACTGGGCTCACAAAAATAGAGTGGATTGACTAAATTTCTTGAGGCTGAGTTTTATCATCTTTCAGTCTCTTAATTTAAAGCAGTAATTCCTGCCAGGGGCCCTCAGCATAATTATAAAAGAGAAAGACTTTTTTCACTGCGTTTTTCACAATTATTTTGTAAGCTTTTCTTTTTCCATGCTCTTCAGTTTACCATTATCCATACTCAGAATGATACTTGGCTGTCTAAAATTTCTATGCAATTTAATAAGAATTGGACAAGACTTAATGATCATCTCAATTACTATAATTTTTGCTTTATTTCTGTCATTTTGAGTTAAAAAAATGCTGATATATTACTGACCGTACTTAATACTTCATAATCAAACATTTTGTTATAAACCAAAACAAGTTTTGCATTTGTGAAATATGTGAATTACCTTTATAAGATATTATCCTGTATTCTCTGGTAACAATGGACAACAGTAATCCTCATAGGACACAAATATTGAAGTCAGTCTGGAAATTGTTTCCCACATACTATTTTCAGTACACCTATTACCAGCCTTGTTTCTTTTCTCTGGAAGTTTTCCAGTTTCTTTATATCTTCTTAAATAAATCAATCAGAACTATAGCCAGGAATTGTGTATAAGTATGCCAGGTAGTTTTATTGTAAACATGTTTGCTGCATGCATGTTTGCCCCAATTATGTTTGCCACATAATAATTGGCCATAAGACGATTTCACTGGAAAAGATAAAAGAAAGAAAAATAAAAGAGGAACATTAAAAAGAACATAATGAGACAAGAAAAATTAATAAAATCAAAAAGACTTTATATAAAAATACTACTTTTTTTGAAATCTTTTGTTCATGATATTCTTTTATTTATTTACTTTTGCTTGTTGATTTGTCTCCTTATCAGCATTACAATTATTTTTGTTTGCTAAAATTTTTTCCTTCACTAAGAAACCAGATGATTAATGCTCCTGAAGACTATAGACTATTGTGAATTAGTAGCTGTATCTTCTTTTTTTTTTTTTTTTTTTTTTTTTTTTGAGTGCAGTGTCACTGGCCCTCACATGTGGGACCGAACCGGGGCCGTTGGCTTCCCAAGCCAGTGCTTAACCACTGCGCCACTCGGCCGGCCCAGTAGCTGTATCTTTTATATTTGGCAAAGCTTGCCAAACTTTTGGTTTCAGTGGATTGGAGAGATGACACCAAAGGATTTGCAAAAACTGGTATGTTATCATTTTCTAGTATAGAGTGCAATCTGACTGAAGTTTATATAATATAAAAATTGGAGTACCCAAGAACTTTGTCAATGAAAAAATGAGACCAAAGTGTCAACCCGTTATTTTATTTTTTATGGCTACATTGCCTTATGCCAGTTAGATGTGCAGAGAAAATATTTGAGTCAAGAATGATTGTGTAAGTTCCCTGAATCCTCAGTCCTTTACACCTCATTTATGTGTGCTTATTTGTTTTAACCTGTAGTTTTACACATGTACTTGCGTGCGCGCGCGCACGCACACACACACACACACACACACACACACAGCTTTCTTTATCTAAAGCAGTAGTTTTCAACTATGGCTGATAAGTATAATCACATGGACCTCTGAGAAAACCAAAACCTATATATGTTTCATCTCAGAACAAGTGAATCAAAATTCTTGGTTGAGTTTAGTAAAGCATCAGTAATTTTATAAATTCCTTAATTCAACAAATTCTAAATTGATAATATAGTTCAAAGAATATTTGCATACTAGGGGAATTTATAATTTAGTCATATTTCAAGTGGCCTCACACCACCTAAAATAATTGAACTTATTGTTTTGTTGGCCTAGTAATACATAGTAATCAGATACTTTCATTAGGTATATTCAACATTTCTCTATATAGTTAAAGTAAGTAAGAAATGTGTTGAATTTCTGTTAAGATGTTTTTCATTAATCTGCAAACATACCAATGAATCTTATGATTTGTGTACTTCATTTGAGTTAAGGTATGATAATAATTTATATTTGTGGAAATATAATATTGTTCAAATGGAAATTAAAATCTGTGTCTCATACACTACATGTATAAGTATACAATTTTTAGAAATAAGTTCATTCTTTTGATTACATAAGTCTAACTTGTGGTCTATATCCTAAGGAGTAGACCAAAATGCACAAAGATGTCCATTGTACTACTGTTTATGTAGCAAAATATATATTGTAAATAGCTATTAAAACACTAAATTATATAAGGATAGAACATAACCAATATTATGGTGTGAGTACTATAACCATTGATAATAATATATTTGAGTTTTTGCTTATATTAAAAGATAAAGGATATAAATAGGATATTAAGATGACTTCCTTTAACTCCTCTAGGAAAAATATACCCAGTACGGCCTCCACCATGGAGGGTTTTAGGAAATCAAGAAGTAGTATGAAGATCATTGGTAAGACCTCAAGTCAAAGTTTACCTTTGTCACAACTTTGTCTATGATTGACTTTATTTCAGTCTCAAAATTAACAATCTATGTCATACTTAAGAATGGGAGCTTGACAAGGTCATGCTTTTGGTTTGAGTCAAGTAAAAGATGGCTGGTTGTGAGTTCTTGCAATGTAGTCATGCAATAGCTGAATCAGATGATGACATAAACAAAACTCACTAACATTGCTGAGGTGCAATAGTTGCTGAGTGAATTTCCAGCTGTGGGATATTTTTTCTCCCTTGGATCAATCTGCAAGGAATCTTGGACGGCAACTCTATTCCTCTACAGTAAGTTTCTTGTATATGACAGTTTTCTGAACATCACAATAACAAGTTATTAAATTTATTTATTTGTTTGTTTTTGCTTTATTTAAATTTGTTTCTTGTTCTATCTGATTAGGTTTAACCTATAAATTATCTTTTGTTTTACAAATGTGGAAATTGCCAGGTATCAATGAGTGTATAGATGTATATAGCTTAAAATAAATGCCTCTGAGTTTCTTTCCTCTTAAAAAGTGTGGTGGTGCTAGGTGAGCCTGTCTCCTGTAGACACTCATGATTATTTACTTATAAAAACTATCAGCACATTTGGCAATTTTTAATAGGCAGAATAAGATGGTTTTTCATCTCAGAAAACATTTGACTTAAATTTAGATAAAGCAATCCAGACAGAATAGTATTAATGAAGAAGACTGCTCAGTATTAATAGTGTTATAAGGGTTATGAGCAAGACCATATTGATTTTGATTTCCTCACAACCTCTTTAGCCTTTCATGGTTTTTTAATTACTCATCAGTTTTAGTGGGTAGCCTTCATCATGAGTCTTCAGTTAAATTTTAAATAACAAATGAATTTTTAGAAAGCATTTTCTTATTAGTTTTATAAAAGGAAAAGAAAAACATACATTTTTCTGAAATAAAGTCAACTTCCATTGGTCTTTTAAAATTATGTTCTAAGGATTTAAGTGTTAGCTTAAGTGAGCTGAAAGGATTTGAAAAAAAAAATCTGGAAAGCCTTAAGACTTGTAAAGAAACATTTGATTATTTGCAACTATGCCTAGGATTGACCTTGTACCTCTGAGTCTAAATGACATCCAAATATAGATTTTCTACCATTTACCAAAATAAAGAATACTGTGCAAATAGCTATAAAGTGAGTTTGGGTACATTATTGATTAACTCTATTGTTCATGCACTGCCTTGAAAATATTTAGTTACATGATTCATTCACTTTGCACTTAATCAGTCTATGAATTATGTGACTAACTATGATAGGCCAACCATGTAAATGATAAATTTAGTGAGTAAAATTTTCTGATGCATTTTATCTTTCCAAGTACATTATCAAAAATGAAACATTGCCTTTAATCCTAAGGAAATATAGAGTAACTCTTGGCAGCCTACTACTACAGCATATTTTTATTCATAAAGGAACAGGGCAATTCTTACTTTTCAGAAAGTAATATGCTTTCCTCTATCTATGAAGCCAATTTGTCATCACATCTACAATGGAAAGCAAATGTTATGTCTTACTATAAGTTTACATTCCTGGTAGTCATTATCATAATTGAGGATATTGAAATGGTGGAAAACACCAGTGTATAGAAGAATGGCAGAAAAGGGTTCAACATGAAGTGAAAACCAAGTTTGTCGTTTATGCTCCAGCGTTTTCTGGTTCGTATGTCTAAAAATAGGGGCACATTTCACGTGTTCATTTTTATTTCTTATTGTATAAGAGCATAACCATTTTAGGTCTCTGTCAAAATGAATGAAAACAAAATATAATAACAACAACAACAACAACAACAACAGCAACAGCAACAACAATCCGGAGGCCAAGGAGCTGATTGACTTTTACCAATTTAATTAAACAACTAGATAAATTAGTGAAAATTTTCACTAAAGCAATTAAGTACAATTTCCATTAGTAAAAGTTCACTAATTTCAATTAGCTGATTGTCAGTATCGACTGGTGGTTTACATAAATGGATGAGTTAGTATAATGGTAGTTTCATAGAGAAGTAATATGATAATTAAGAGGTGAATGTTAGAACTCTCTATAAAGTATTAAAGAATGGTAATTTTTAGGTGCCACTTTGTCCCTTCATGTCAGAAGACTACTTTATTAATCATGTCTTCCAATATACTTCATAATAGTTACTACACATTTGACATTGAGAATTGATACATCCTGTACTCCATTTGTATTATTACATGCTTTATATTATACATAAGTCTCTTTTGCTCTGTGCTGTGTGAATGAAATAAACTCCTAATTTGCATCACTCTTGGCATAACTATGCTAAATACCAAGTTCAGAGTCACAAAGTGGCCCACATGGCTTTGTATGTCCAAAAAGCTGGCTGTGTCCTATTTTAGTAGTACCACTCACCTGTTCTTAAAGTGTTTCCCTTATAAGACCTCCAGTGTAACAAATGTATCAGTCTTGTCACATAAGAGAATTAGGACATTTGGCTTCCTCCTACATCTTTCACAACACCTGCCTATCTCTCTCCATCTTTGAGTTCTTCATTGTAATGAGTTTACAAAAAAACTTTCCTGCTTCCCTTAATTAAGACAAATCTTTCTATATGTTTGCATATCAACTTATATTTTTCTTTTGGCAAGAATTATTATTTATTTATTTAATTATTTATTTTTATCTGAGCCATCCTGCCACCTGTTGGCAGCTCAGTGGCAACTCAGCTCAGGCCTGGAATTGAACTGGCAACACTGTTGCTCAGCGCTCACATTCTTGAGTGAGCTCTTAACCAACTGAGCCACTAGACAGGCCCTGGGAATTATCACATTTTTAGTGACTTTATTAATCTTTCTAGCTTGCTTTTAAAATCCATGTTGTCAAAGTCATATGTATTCTCCTCATTCAATCTATAGTATTTATAACTCTATAAGTAGATATGCAATACAAAGTTATATATTGAATCTCTCAGGAAAATTACATACTGATTATAAAAAAAAAAGCAAATGTAGAGCTTAATAATTCATTTAGTCTTTAAAATACTTGGTATTTATTATTTGTATTTATAGCAGATCTCTTTGATTCCAAGCTATTTCATTCACCCTTTGAGGAATACAATTTCATACCTCAGGAAGCAGTGACAGTTTTTTTTTTATGTTTGGTGCTATGCAAATGAAAATAATTCACTCATTTAAAAGTGAACTCTTTAATTAATTAATTCATTTAGCTAACAATTTATTGATTACTAAATCCCAGAAAATGGAAGCTGAGGCATACATTATTGAATACCAAATCTTGCTTTTGAATAACGCATTGTAGAGTGAAAATGATGAACCAGTAGCAAATAATTACAATACATATGATTTTATAATTTCTCTAATAAAAACAAGTGTAGGGCCTATTGGAGCTCTTTATCTTTCCATCAGTTGTTTTAGCATTATGTATACATAGTCCCACAGCCCAGTTTTTGCTCACATTTTATTGACAGGATGAGTAAATAATCAGAAAAAATTGAAGAAGGATACCCTGAGATAAATAACACAGTAAATCATACCAACCTGATCAAACTCAAATCTTGCTTAACAACTGTCCTCATCATTTGATTTTTTTCCCCTCTCTTTGGATATTAGCAATATTATTCCTTATTTTATTTTCTATTCAATTTCAAGGTTTTTCCTGACACTAGAAGGTCATCAGGAAACTGCATGTATTGTATCATGGTTTCGTCAAACAACACATAGCTTCTTAGCTAATTATTTGTTTTCCTAAAAATAGAAATAAAAAATACTGACATAAATCCAACACTTTAACATTGTTTGTTTGTTTGTTTTTTGTTTTTTAACATTGTTTTAAGTGGGTATTTCAGCTGATTTTGACATGGTATCATCTGTAGGAAATGCATTTCCCAAGATAGCCTGTGATCATTGGTTTATTTACTGACACAATGTTTTCCATGATGCATTTTTATGATTTTTATGATCTTAACCTCACCTAACAACTCACTTGCCTTTTTGCTTATGACTAAACATTGAGTTGACATCTTCATTGAGTTGTTCACAATAATACCTGGATGTTCCCTTTGGAAATTGCAGCTAATTTAGAAACCATTAGTATGTTCACATGATTTACATTGTTCAGTTAAATGTGCAATATCTTGCACGAGTCTACAGTGAATCACTTGCCATCTAGTACCAATTACCCAGCTTTGTTTGTCTTGCCAGCATTGTGAAAAAGTATGCCTTATTTTGCTTAACCCAAGTAATTGTATGTCAACAATAGATTGTGAATGCTGTTACTCCATCATTTACTTCCTTTATACATCGTATCACTGAGTGTGTGTGTGTGTGTGTGTGTATGTGTGTATGTGTGTGAGCAAAATGACAGTACTAGGCCTACTGTCCTGTTTGAGGTTTTTAGATGCACACCTGAAAGTTTTCTACAAGTTACTGATAGCATAATAACTCTGTTAATTTGTGTTTTTATTTGACCACTGTGCAGGCAAAATCCTCAAGCCAACTACCTGAATACGGATAAGATATGGTATCTAGCTGTTCATATAAGCTATATATTTAGCAGGATCTAGAACACATCTTAAATTTTATCTAATTTGCATTGCCTAAATAAGAAAACATTATTTATTTTATGATATATTTATGTTGAATTTATTAATATTTCTATTCAATAGCTTTTCATTCTTTCTTGAATATTTATTCATGAAACACATATTTACTGTATACCTAATATATTTCAACTACTATGTCAAATGCTGGCAATAGTGGTGAATAAGAAAAATGTGGACTCTGCTTTACCTTCTAATAAAAAAACATACCAGAAATCTGAATTTTAAATTGGGGTAAGCATATATGAAACAATACGCTCTTTTCATGCTTGAATCCTTTATACTCCCCTTATTTACTCTCTTCCCTTTATATATTTTATATACAAATTAAAGTTATCCCTTATAGGGTAATTAGCAAAAGCTTCATTGACTAGATGACATTTGAGATAAAAATGGGAAAATGAGAAGAAGGCAGCTAAGTGAAGAATGAGCATATAAGTATTCCTGAAAGCAAAAATAGCATGTGGATGGTCCTGAATTGAGAAACAGTTTTTCATATTAGAAGAACTGAAAGGATGATGGTGAGCCTAAATATCAACATTGACAAATATTTAAATAGTTTAGATGAGATTTGAAAGATAGGTTGCAATCAGATTAAATAGCACTTTGAGACATATATATATATATATATATATATGTAAAGACATATATATATAAATAAATTTGGTTTTCTTTTCTCATCTTAAGAACACAGGAATATCATTTGAGCAGGAAAATTACATTATCTTATTTAGGAGTTTAAGGATCACTCTTGTTGTTTTTTTGTTTTTGGAGAAGGAAATGAAAGGGAAAACAAAACAAAACATGTAAAAGTGGGGAAGCCAGTTAGGAAGGATGCTTATAGTATTCCTACGGAGATAATGGATGACATTAAGTTAAAGTGATTGGTGATGGAACATAAGTAGAGAGATTATACATAAATTGAGATGAACTTTACAGAAGATGCTTATAGATTATAAGAGAACTAATCAAAAGGGAAGACTGAAGAATGGTTCCTAGATTTTTGACTTAAGGAATTAGTTGGAAGGAGGTATGTCACGTCCAGCATGACAGAGCAGTAGGAGTGAAGAAAGGATGGCGAAAGGTTAAGAAAGAGAGAGACACAAATCAGAGAAAAATGCAGTTGGGGCCAGGAGACTTCAGCCTCCTGGACTGAGAGTTGAGAGCCCCTACTCAGGCCGACTACTCCTTTTATTGTCTTACAAATAAGAAAAGATCAATGTAGCTTCCAAGGGCTGTGGGTTTCACACCCAAGAATTTAACTCAGGACCTAATCTCCCATGTCTGCAAGCTGCCACTAACTGAAGGTATTGTCATGCACCTCTTAAGAGACAGAAACTTCATCTACTGAAGCTTACTGATAAGAATGCATGGAGGACAGATATTATCACATCAATAGGTCATTTCACTTACAGGCTGCCAGGACCTGAAGCAAGGGGTCTATACCCCTTTTTCCTCAACTCTGTGATTCCTCCTATGGCTTCCATGTGACTGTGCCTGTCTTAGGTCATTCCTCCCTTGAAGAATCTTACCCATATTTGACTGACCAGCCATCTTTTGGGGCCAAGTGGAGATACATAAAGTAAGCATAATATTGAAGTAATGATCTGTCTTTATGGAAAGGTGCATGAGGGCAGACAGGCAGGCAATGTGATGACAGTGGTATCCATTTACTGAGAAGTAAAGACTGACTGCTTTAGAAGTCTAGAAGTGAATTGGGAGTTCTTAAGGGAAGAAGTTTAGAGCTAGTGTAAAATAAATGACTCAATTTTGATAAATTTTAAAAATGTGTACCCTATTGGAGAGGTCAAACTAAACAGATGACATAAACTTTTTGTAATACAAAGAAGAAAATGGGAATAAATAATAGTTGGAAAGACATTGTCACAGCTTTAAAATGAAAAGGTATGTTGAGAGAGATAAGTAGAGAACCAAAAAAGAATATCAATATTTGTAGACTATATAGAGAAGAAAAATAATCAGTTACATAGTCGGGAGTGGGCTCATTGAATATAAAAAAGAATAATGAACTCTATTAAATGATGTAGTGATTCAGAATAAGATAAATTCAGAGAAATATTCTTTCAGTGTGGCAAGAGTTTTGGACATTGATGAACAGTAAAAGAGCAATTTCACTTGTGTGTTCAGTAGGGTATTAGATTTCAGTGGGTAAAGTGTGATTACAGGTAAGAAAGAGGAGGGAGTACAGACGACGATTCTTGGAAATTTGTCTATGAAAAATAACCAAAAAGTGAGATATGATTGGGGATTTTGAGGAAGTTATGAGACTTTGTTTTCAAATGTTGGAGATACTGAGTCATTTTTCTAAAATAATGGAAATGTTTATTTAAAAATGGAAAAATTCCTGATAGCCAAATGTAACAAAAAATAATTAAGCCTACAAGAAAGGAAGAGGAAATAGAATCCATAGTTCAAGTAAGATAACTGAATTTTGCAGTAGTTTTTTGTTGTTGTTGTTGTTGTTGTTTTTTTTATTAGTTTTCGGTGTACAACACAATGCAATAGTCATACTCTTTACCCCCCAAAGTGAAAACCCCCCCTCCCCCAGTTCGCCACCCCACTCCCCCCGCCATATCATACATATCCATCACAATTCCCCTGACTCCCCTCCACAGTATACTCCACATCCCGTGACCATCCACATATTCAGTTACAGTTGGCATACAATACTATACAGTGCAGTGATCAAGCCTCTACTCCATCCATGAAGTGGTCTCCCTAACAAGACATGTGACTATCTGACATGCCACAAAATTTTTACAACATTATTATATTCCCCGAACTGTGTTTCATATCCCTGTGGCAATATTGTAGTTGTCTATTTATGCTGTCTAATCCCTTTCCCTTCCCCCATCCCCACCCCCCTCCCAACTAGCAACCCTCAGTTTTTCCTCTACATCTATGAGTCTGTTTACTTTGATCGTTCACTCAGTTCTTCAGACTCCACACACAAGTGAGATCACATGGTACCTGTCCTTCTCCGACTGACTTATTTCTCACAACATAATAGTCTCTTCACAACATTATCAATTACATTCCCAGAACTGCCCCCATAACCCTGCGGCAAAATTGTAGTCCTACATACACTGTCCAAAACCTTCCCCCTCTCCCTCTTCCCCACTCCCTCCCAACCAGCAACCATCAGTTTTTCCTTTATATCTGCTTGATATGACATCAATCTTCTTAAATTGTCTCTCTGGGTTAGCTTGTTTACCCCTTTCTTTTGTTTAAAAAAGTCCTTTTAACATTTCTTGCATGCTGGCTTGGTGGTAATGAATTCCTTAAGCTTATTCTTTTCTGAGAAGCTCTTTATTTCTCCTTCAATTTTAAGTGATAGCCATGCTGGGTAGAGCAATCTTGGTTGTAGGCCTTTATTTTGTGTCACTTTGAGTATCTCCTGCCACTCCCTTCTGGCCTGCAGTTTCTGTAGACAAGTCAGCTGTTAGTCTAACAGGAGTTCCTTTGTATGTAAACTGCTGTCTTTCTCTTGCAGCCTCTAGGATTCTGTCTCTGTCTTTAACCTTTGCCATTTTCACTATGATGTGTCTTGGTGTGGACCTGTTTGGGTTCATCTTGTTTGGAAACCTCTGCACTTCCTGGGCATGTATGTTGATTTCCTTCACCAGGGTAGGGAAGTTTTCAGTCATTATTTTTCAAATACATTTTCAACCCCTTGCTTCTTCTCTTCTCCTTCTGGTATCCCTATGATTCGAAGGTGGTTGTGTTTCACCTTATCCCATAGGGCTCTTAAACTATTTTCATTGTTTTTTATTCTTTGGTCTGTCATATACATATTTTCACAAACAACCCAGAATCTATTTTTCTATAGTTAAAGTTATAGAAAAAGGTTTATTATTTTCCCCTTAAGGACATCCGGTTGAGTTAGCACTTTTTATTTAAAAGATCAGCCTTTCCTCTTTGCTTTGTAGTGTCTTTTTCTTAATCCACTAATGTACATGCATATCTGTTCTTGACTCATTGGTTTGCTTGTCTGTGCTTGAGCCAAAACCACTCTGTATTAATTCTATAGTTTAATAATATTATACAGTTTGATAAATTTTGTCATCAAAATTTGTTCTTCAACATTACATTGGATATTATTGGTTATTTTCATTTCTATAAGCATTTTTAGTCAATTTATACACACACATACTGTGTGTATATGTATGTATTTATATATTTTATGATAGTTATATTAGGTGTATACAGAATTAGAATTCCTATTTTGGTGCATTGATACTATTCTTATATATCTAAAAGTTTGCTCCTTAAATCTTTGGTATTAGAATTACTATGAAAGATTTGTGTGTTGTTTTGGTTTGTTTGTTTTGATTATTAATAGCCTGTTATTTATTTTTTCTGTTGTTTTATTTCAACATTTCTATGTCCTTATACTTAGGTATATGCCTTCAGCCTAAGCAGCTGTATTTAAAAAATTAATATGACAATCTTTACCCTTTAATTGTAGTACTTAGATCATTTACCAATAATATAATTTCTAACATATTTTGGTTTAAGTCTACTATCCATCTTATCTTTTCTAGCTTACTATAATTTAAAAAAAATGCTTTCTATTATACTTTTTTAGTTATACATTATGTCATCAAAAAATTACAGTATAATACTTGACTAATTAAAGTCTGATATACTTAGCATGTTCTTCACTTCCTAATAAATGCAAGGACATTGGAATACTTAAAGGCATTTATTGCCTATTGCCATATATCGCGCACACACACACACACACACACACACACACACACTCACACACTGAGGGTGCCAAAAAATGTATACACATTTTAATAAAGTAAAAAACTGTATTACAATTGTAATACTCATTATATACTGATAACAAAAGATGAATACAAGTCATGTTTGACTTCTGCAGTTACAAGAAGTGCTCAAAGTGGTTACGATCAGCATAATATTAATACAGTTTTTTCCTTTCTTAAAATATATATACATTTTTTTGGCACTCTTTGTATATATATTCCCTAATATATATATACATATGTTATAGTATTATTGTCACTTATTTTAAGGGTATATATACTTTAGATGATGAGAGGTTTCATTATTCTTTGTATATTAAATATTCATTTATGACATTTATAAATTTATCATTTCTTTGTTTATTTGATCTCAGAATATTTTTTTCTAGTTGAAGAACTTTATTAATATAATTTAAGTGTGGTCTACTAGAGACAAGTTTTTTCTGTTGTTTGTTTAACAATGCATTTGCCTTTCATTTTTGGAAGGAAATAAGATTGTACCTATACATTTATCATTATATTTTTTTTCTTTTTCAGTATTTCATACTTCCCAAAGTTTCATTAATATTTTCTTAATTTATTCAATATAAATGCAGTCAAGTAGAATATGTCCAAAACTGTGGTTGGCTTAATTATCATAATCAATTTACAAATGACCAGAAATACAGAAATTATTTGAATGTGAAACGTCTATAAATTTTTAGAACCTCAATATACCAATTTGGCTGACTACTTCAAAAATACTACATCTATGTGAGGAACATATAAAACGTAGTTAACAAAACATAGCAAAATCGATAGATTTCTTTGAAATACAGTATCTTTTGGAGAAACCTCCTGTCTCTGTTTATAAGGTCACTGCATTAAAACAAATCAGAACTCTTGAGTTTAATTTAACATGGGTGCATGCGCACACAGATCTTCCTGTTTGTTTTTTTTGCAAATCACATTATTTGTTTAAATCCTCAAAACTGCTACAAAACCTTACTTTGAAGGCTGTTTTGACAGCTTCAAAAATTAAATCTAACTTTTCATTGGGAAAATTCTCTGAATCTAAAGGTACTTAAATTAGAGAGAGGTTCTGTAGATTATCCCCAAAGAGGAGAGATAAAATTGTTTTTAGCAGAGATGATATTTTTTAGATTAAGGCCAAATCTTCAATATATTGAAGAGAAACAATAATAGATTAAATGTATAATTTTATTATTTTATTAAAATACCTGTGTCATTATATTAGAGGTATAAATTTAAGTACAGTTTTAATTAACTTAATTTATTATCAATCCAAAGAAAGATCTTTATTATTGTCTTCCAGTAAAAAAATAAAAAAATAAAATAAAAAGAATTACAAAGTATTAACCTGAGGCATAATTTTGGCTTTCACTAAATAAATTGTATATTTTTAATATTTGACCTATATATATTATGAGATTTTTGTTGTTGTTGTTGTTAGATTAGTAGTGTTTATTTTAGAAGTTTGGGTAGAATACTATAACAAAAATGGGGTGGCGAAATAAAACATTTAGAAGCTACTGGGGTATTCCAAAAATTCTATTAAAATTTATTCTTTTTTCATGGAATTTTGTGTGTGTGTTAAATCTTCTGGTTGGTTGAATTCTCTTTAGTCTTTCTTTTTTCTTAATGTATCACTCATTGAATATATTTTGAACTTTCTTTAAAAAGCTAAATTGGCTGCTTAAGTTTCATAGAAATTATAATTTTAAACAAATGGGAATTTTTTACTTTTTAAGCCTCATATATTCTTTATCTACCATATTTGTCTATCTCTCTATCTACCTACTTATCTATCATCATCATCTAACTTCTATCTATATATTCTCTGTCCATTTACGTACCCATCCATCTATAATTGCTTGTTATATAATCTTGAGCTCTTACTTTTCTAATAGTAAATATTATAGACAGAGTTTAACTTTCATTTGTAGATGCATTTTTCTACAATAACCCATGTTTGGGTTATTGAGTACCATTTGTTATACAACTGTTGCACAATTCTCCTGAAGAATCAAGTTGAACAGAAAATAATTTGACTGTGTATTTAATTTATTAAAGATCTGCAAATCATGAATAGAGAGTAATTTTTTAAACTTTGTGTTTTTTTCCTTCTGTAATAAACTTTTTAAAGACAATTTTAGATTTACAAAAAATTACAAATATAGTTACAGAGTTCCCATATATCTTATACTGTTTTCTCTACTATTAATACCTTAGATTATTACGGTACTTTTATTATAATTAATGAGCTAATAGTAATACATTATTATTAGCAAAAATCCATACTTGATTAAGGTTTCTTTAGTTTTTAACTTAATGTTCTTTTCCTATTCTTTGATCTTGTTCAAGATGTCAAAGTAAATTTGACCACCTTGTGTCCTTGGCTAGGACAGTTTTTTAGGCTTTGCTTGTTTTTGATGACCTTGATGGTTTTGAGAATTACTGGTCAGGTATTTTATTGAATGTCCTTCAATTAGGATTTGTCTGATATTTTTCTCATTATTAGATTCTGTTGTGTGTTGTTAAAAGGAAGGCCGCAAGAGATAAAGTGCCATTTTTCATCACATCATATTAAGGTTACATGCTATCAACATAATGTCTCACTGTAGATATTGACCTTGATTGCCTGGATGAGACAGTGTTTGTCAGATTTCTCCACTATAAAGCTACCCTCCCCCCCACTTTCCATATTGTCCTCTTTTGAAAGAAGTCACAATATGCAACCCACAATTAAGTACTGGGAAGTTATACTCCACCTTTTTGAGTGTAGCATAGTTATAATCAACTATAAAATAGATCACAGATAAGTAACTGTTACTTTACTTAGTATATATAAATTTGACATGCCATTTTGAAGTCTGTGACACTTTGATTTATAGAAAACAAATTTATTATATTTTCAGCTCTTCAAAAAAATCATGTGATGCATGCAAAAGACCCTAAATCTAATTTTCCTCTAAAATGCCCTCTTTATTAGACATCAACTCATCTCTTACCTGAGTCTTACCCTGTCTATGACCTTTGTATGGGAGATAGAGGTGGAGAGTTAAGAATGGGATGAGGGAATCAGAGAAGTTATTATGCACATTATTTTGTACAGAAAAAAATTATTGTATTTTAGTTCAGATACCTTGATGCATTTGTGTGAAATGCCTCTAGTGTATCTCCTTATTTCTTTTTTTTTGGGGGGGGACCCGAACCAGGGCTGCTGGCTTCCCAAGCCAGCGCTTAACCACCGCACCACTCAGCTGGCCCAATCTCCTTATTTCTTAAATGAAATGTCTCTTACTCCTCTCGGGCCCAATATTTCTCAAGACCACATATAGAAATTGTAGAGAGACAAGACAAAATATAAAATACCCTGCATCCCACAGTCAGTCCTAGGAAGGAAGCAGATTTTTGTTTTCCCCTGACCTCCTGACCTGTAGAATTTACATGAACAAAAAAATCTTTGTGTTAAGCCATCTAGGTTTCAAACTTTGATTGTTTTTGTAATGTAACCTAGTACATCCTCACTGTAGAGACTTTCAATTTAAAATCTTAATTAAAATCTTTTTAATTCAAGGATATCCCATGAACACATTTCCCCCCTTCATCAACATGGGCAATCTCTTCCACCTAGATTTATTGGAAAAGGGCTACCTTTTTCAGCCAAAAGGGGTTTTGTAAAGAGTTTTGCTAGGGTTATTACATAGTTGAAGAGGTTATTCAAATCGTAAAAGACTCGTTCAAAGAAGACTCGTTCATTCATTAGAAAAATATAATACTTTCTCTTCCCTAGGCACCAGCTACATTAGAAAAACAAATCCTTTATTGATTTATTATTGAACTTGAAATTTTTTACACTAGTGACTGCTTTGAATAAAACATTATTTCCAGCAAGTGCTTATTAAATATAAAAGTTCTCTGGTGAAACATTGAATTACTAATAATCATAACCAATATTTGAGGACAGATCCATGTTTTGTGGATACTAGAATAAGAAACAAAATAAATGTCACAAATTAAAACATCTTAAATAACACAATGACAAAATAAAAAAAGAAATTATCTGCCTGACACACATTAATACATTTTTCTGTCCATCTACTCAGTCATTTGACAATAATTTAAAACTATTTTCTCTATAGAGAATAGAAACATATCAGTCTTTTTACTTCATGGTTGATCAAAATGTGAATTTTATTCTTTGGAGTTTAGAAATTTTTTTTCTGGTTCATAATTTCTGATGGGTAACATGAGGTATATTTTGTCAAAGTGGGGCAGACTGTAAGTCTTCAGTACATTTTAGCTTTCCATGCTCAGAGGCTAATTTACATGTCCCTACATGCTTCCAGTGCTTTATTTCTATGAACTCACTCATAAGTCTCCTATCTCAATACTACCTTCTATCCTTCACACAATGGGTGACTCACACCCAAGAGGTATATGTATTCCTGAAACTTTTATCCATGCTTGTAAAGTCAGTGATAGCTTGACTCTCAAAACTAATGTTTCCACAACACAATTGCCTCTTAGCCAGATCCCTCCAAAACTACCCAACATGAAAAGTGTGATGGAGGGGAAACCGGAGTAGTCATATTCTGTTACTATTGAAATGTCTTCTTTTTGCAAACTTACAAAAGCATATGAACACACTGGTAAAGCACTGTTTCCAGGGTATTAGAAGAAGCTCAAGCAAGTGAAGGACACAGAAGCTTACAATGCATCTGCTAAACTTTGTGCTACTGGTTGGTTTAGTTAGTGTTTGTCACATTTTACCAAGGAATTACCTGGCTGGCAATCACTTAGCACAAGGCAAGACTGAGGAACTTAGAACTATAAATAAATGTTGATTGTAGACAAGTCACAGTCTGGTGCATGAAAGGCTCCAAGGCTGAATAAGCTCTGGATAAGGCTTTGCAGAGGAAGACACAAAATATCCAATGGACAGTATGAAGTCTCCTGCCTTTAAGGAAAAGAGCATGAAAAAATCAGGGCATGTTGGACAGTCATCAGACAATTTCTTAGGTATGGACCTGTGATGAGGAGACAGAAGCTCTTAGGTATCAGCCTTTGTCTTCTGTCCTTCGCCTTAGCATTGCAAGGTTACATGGGATCTTGGAGTTCTCTCTGCACCTATTGAGAAAAGTTGCACACACGTAGAAGAGTGCAACAAACTCTGCTTTAGAGATTTAAGAAAAATTTCATAAGTGTTTGATGAAGATGGAGTATGGAACAGGGAGTAGAATCTTGGACAAGGACAAAGCATGGATAGGAGCAAGGACAGTGTGAAAAGCCTCCACATGTTCAGCGATCAGTGACCCCTGGGCCTGGTAGGACATTGGTGACAGGGACATGAACAGAGAAGAAGCTGGAGCTGATGCTTGAGACTGGAATTTGAGTATGTCGGACTTTGCAGGCAGGAGGACACTGAGGAATCTTTGGTGGTAGAACTATGAAGATATTTGTTTCACTACATACAGGAAGGGAACTGAATTGAGCAATTTGAAAGAATAGAATGTCTTCTAGGGAAGGTCACTAAAGTCAGCAAAAATTCCAGCATTTTTTTTTTGTTTTTGTTTTTGATTGTTTTTTAAAAAAAACAGCACTTGGATGTCTAAAAGGAGCTAAGACATTTCTTTAGCAGATCTAATTCAGGGAAAACAAAACCAATCAGCAAGCATTGGTGTTCACATACTAGATTTTAAGGTTGAGCCCAATTATTTTTATACAAAATCCTATTCCAAATGTATAAACATAAACCAAGGAGCTAGAATAGTTAAGAAAACAAGCTCTTAAATCCTATAGTGACTTCCTCTTTCCTGGAAATCACAGGATGTCTCATGCATTTTAATGGTATTAATATTTAAGTAATATATTGTAAAGAAAAGGTAACATTGTGTTTAGTCAGCTAACCCAAACATCTTAAACTCCTAAAATAACATTTGAGGGTTTTTTGTTTTTATTTTTGTTTTAACCGGAGAGAAAAATGAAATCAAATCAAATGTAAAATCAATTTGTTTCTCAGATTTTTGAATTTCGCACATTTTCCCATATCGGTTCCTTTCCCAAGC
This sequence comes from Aselliscus stoliczkanus, assembly GCA_033961575.1. Taxonomy (NCBI): domain Eukaryota; kingdom Metazoa; phylum Chordata; class Mammalia; order Chiroptera; family Hipposideridae; genus Aselliscus; species Aselliscus stoliczkanus. Next base: position 23,507,214 of record CM066727.1, on the reverse strand, counting down.
CCTAGCCTCCCCTGTAGGGTGGGTGCAAAACTCCTCCAGCAAGGTGCCATCACGGGAGACTGGAGCTACCAAAACATGGTACAGAACATTTGCCTTTTGACCTTTTGGTTTTCTATCTAATATTTGCATTTTTTTCCCCTTAGTTCAAAGTTACTGTGTTCCTAGTAAAAACTGACAAAACTAAAATACAAACAACTATTTTTTTCCATCTTAATAGAATGGGCTAAACTATCAAACTTTTTATTCAGACATATCCACAGTGTACTTTCTTGCTTTTTACTACAGGAGTCAATGAAATGAGGGCATATCATTACTCCCAGGAGAGCTATAGAGAAAAACAGAAAGTTTGTATTTAGTAATACACTTTGGGTTATGTTTAACACGCTTAGATAGGGAGGAGAGTGTACACATAAATGTCATGGACTGAAAAAATTTCAGGAGTTTTCACAGAAAATAAATTGTGCTCAATTTAACAAGCTATATTAGGGTCAAGTCAACACATTCTAAGGAGAGCTAAAGAACTCTGACAGTAAATCTTGTTATAGATACCATAATTTTTTTAAATGTTTAAATCTCAAGTAATCTTACACTTGGTTGATCTTTTTGTTCAGTTTTGTGTTTCTAATTTCTAAGTATTTATTAGATCCTAGATGATGTCATTGCCACCTATCAGCTTGTGTATTTTTTTAAATTTTAATTAAAAGCTAGTTGGACAAGCTGTATTTCAAGGAAATTGAAACTGTCATGAGGTTACATGTAGGCAAAACCTTGCCAGAGAAGATGTATTTCATAATTTGTGGCACTTTGTATAAAGCATCATAAAATTCAATTACAAACGTATCTATGAATAGGGCCACATTTCTCCATAATAAAATGTTGGACAGATGACACAGATTTCACCACACTGAAAATCTTTCAGTATTACCACCTTGGTGAAAGTCTTTTCTTCAACTTTCAAGCAACTTTTTTCTCTTACGCTTTTTCTATGAAATTGGCTGTTCTTTATAGTCTCCTCTGTGGGTGCTTTTTGTTTTGCTTGGTGTTTATAAGTCACTTGAACCAAGGAATATCTATGAGGGTCAACTTCACTTTTTCCAACATAGGATATACTACATGAAGCTTGCACAAATGTGCAACTTTCCAGAAGTTTTGTTCCTGAGAAATAAACTTTGTTTTCATTTAAGAAGCATGGCAAAAGTGTCATTTTCTTTGAGTTTATCCTAATCACAGTTTGTTGAGCTTCCTGGATGTATATATTGTTTTTATCATATTTGGAAAATTTGGGATCATGGTTTCTACAAATACTCTCTCTGCTTTTTCTGTCCTGCCCTGGGACTCCCATGGTGCATATGTCGGTACTTTCATAATGTCCCCTCCCCCCCGCCTCTGTTCATTTTTTGTTGTTGTTCCTCAAACTGGAATATCTCAATTGACCTATTTACAAGTTCAATGATTCTTTTATCTTCCAGCTCAATATCCTCTTTACCTCTCCAGTGAATTTTTCATTTCAGTTCTACGTTTTCAATTTGAGAATTTCTATTTGGTCCCTTATCATAATTTCTATCTATTAGTATTTTCCATTTGGGGAGACAATGTTTTCATCCTTTTTAATTCTTTGGATATGATTTTCTTTAGCTCTTTGAAATTATTTGAATAGCTAAAGTCTTTATCCAATAAATCTAACATATGGGCTTCCTCAAGGACAATTTCTATTCTATTTTCCTGAGTTTGAGCCATACTATGCTGTTCCTTTGCATGTGTCATTGTTATTTGTTGAAAACTGGATCCTTTACATAATAAAATTGGATAACAATAGGAGCCAGAGTTTCCCTGTTCCCAGGATTTGTTTTTATTGCTGTTGGTTATTGCTTTGTTGCTATTTATTTTTTAGTGAATTCCTTGGACTTGTTCTCTAAAATCTGCGTTCTTTGTCATCTGCAGCTGCTAAAGTCACTGCTTGATAGCTTAATGATCAGCTGATGATTAAACAGATACTTTCATACATACCTTTAGCTAATAAATCTTACATCCTTTGCATAAATGTTTGTTGAAACATGATTTCCACACTTTGACCATTTACAACATTGCCTCGGCTTTCACTTCAACCTTGTATGGAGTCTCAGGCTCAGTCAGAAGTAAAGAAAAATTAAAGCCTTTTTATCTCTTTCCTGTGCATGCACACATCTGCACACGAACATGTATTCTAGAGCCCCAGAAAATACCAGAACTTTCCAGAACCTGCTATGGTCATTCATTTCTCTGGTTTTCCTTTTCATCTTTTTGTGCTTCTATTTCTTTCCCCAAACTGGCATCAGAGAATCAGACAACAGAAATATGATACAATTGACAGTACTTCAAATTTTTTATTTTATTTATTTTTTTTGACACACACTGTGAAGATGGGACTTTCCTCACTGAGTGAGATGAGTCAGATTAAATAATGACAAGGCAGGGTTTCAGGAGCTTTTAGGTCAAAGAGTGACAATTCTCTGGGAATAGGTTTTTTTTGGAGGGAAGCTCCAAACCTCTTTTCTCCATTGGTAGCTAGATTGCTGTTTTTCAGCAATAGCTAATAGCTACTAACAATAGCAAAGAGCTACTGTTGTTTCAAGGCTGTAGGTTCAAGGCTACTGTGAACATGGGGAAGGTGTAAGCTAATGGGGAATTTTAAAATATGGCAATGCTTGCTGTCTTACTGTCAGCCATTTTTCTTGAATAAACACTCATCAGATTGTTGAAAGCCTTTTGTTATCTTCTAGAATTCTGAAAAAGTTGATTTTAACCATTTTTGCCAGTGTTAATACTTTTCTGGAGGAGTGGTTTTTTGGAGGTTTTAACTCAGCCATTCTGGAAGTGCTTCTTTCTTATGTTTGTAGAGTATATATTCTGGACACAGTTCTTTATCAGATATATGGTTTGCAGTATTTTCTCTTTGTGTTTTGACATTTCACCTCTTAACAGTGTCTTTCAAAAAGTAGAGGTTAATTTTAATGATGTCTAATACATTAAATCAATTATTTTATTTAATAAATTATGCTTCTGTTGTCTGATGTGAGAATGATTTGAGTAATCAAAGTCACCAAATCTTCAATTTTCTTTTGAATACTTATGATTTTAATTTTTATATTTGGGACTATTTTCCATTTTGAGTTAATTTTTGCTTATGGTGTAAAGGTTCATTTTTAAATATGAATGCACAACTTTCCTAAAATTGATTTTTGACCAAACTGGACATTTTTATTAATATGTATTTGTATCTTGATCAGAAATAGTTGTTCATAAATATATGAATCTATTTCTAACATTTTAACAATATAAAGTACCTGGTCCACAATTGTAATATATTTCTGAATTTATTTTGTTCTTTGATTTTTCTTAGCAATTCTCTTCAGTTTCCAGTGTTTATGTCTAATGCAACTTCTAATTATTTACTACTAGCATATAAAAATGCAGCCTGTTTTATAATGATGTTATACCCTTCAACTTTGCTGAATTCACTTATTAGTTCTAGTAGCTTTTATTTTTCTTTTAGATGTTTTAGAATTTTCTTTTTTTCTTTCTTTTTTTTTTTTTTTTTTTTGAGGGCAGTGTCACTGACCCTCACATGTGGGACCCTAACCGGGGCCGCTGGCTTCCCAAGCCAGCGCCTAACCACTGCACCACTCGGCCGGCCCCTGGAATTTTCTATGTAAACAATCATCTTGCCTATGAACAAATATTGTTTTACATCTTTTTTTTCATTAAAATACTTTTAAAAATAATTTTATTTCCTTATCACACTGTATATAATCTCTAATACAATGTTAAATAGAAATAGACATCCTTGTTCATGACCTTAGGGGTCATGGAATTTAGTCCTTTACCATCCAATATGACGTTAGTTGTAGAGTGTTCATGGGTGTTCCTCATCAGTTTGCAGAATTTTCCTTTGATATCTGTTTGATACAAGTTTTTTGTTGTTGTTGTTTTTTCCGGATCACATTTGAATTTTTTAATGTGAATTAAATTTTTTTAATGTGAATTTCACATTTCTTAAGATGAACATATATTTTTCTTTTTTAGACTGTTAATATCATAAATTATATGATTGACTGATTATAAAATATTTATTTGCTCATTCATATCTTCTACTAATATTTCTTTTAATACCTGTTTACAGTGTAAGCAAGGCACATTGTAAATGTGGATAACTAAACTGAATTCCACATACACAATTATGGACAATAAAACTACACTTAGACTCCTCTGAGGTAGTATGTAGAGATACAAACTATAGAAAAATTCATTTTTTTTCTATATTTGCATGCCATATTATATTTTCCTTTCATGTATATTTGTTAAAATGCAATAGCATAATTACCAACATCAACTTATATAAAGTCTTGCTAAGTCAATATAGTAAGTAGTGCTTAATTTTTTTCTAAATAAAACATATTATTCATAGATGATAAAAATTTGAAAGCGGTGGTATTTTTACTGTTTTTAAATTTCTAAAATTTGCATCTTGTCCTTATCCATTATTTATTCCAATTCCTAAGAAAAATATAAGTAAAATAGTGTTCATTTTGATGTAATTGATGACTTAGTTGGCAGGAAGAAGCATTTAAAAAAAGAAGGTAGTAAAATGGCCCATTTGTAAGTAAATTAATAAAAGAAAACCCACTAGGAATTAAACTCTTAGATTTCTTAGGAATGGCTCTTACTAAGCAGCAGTAGTTACCAGATAGAATAGGTGAGTAACACAAATTTACAGATGTTTAATTTATTACACCTACTTATTTACAACCTCTTTCACAAATGACACAACTCGGTGATGCCCAAGAAGTTCTGAACTGGTGGTTTCAGTATTATTCCTTGTATTTACTAATCAAATCTATTACCCCTTTAAAAGTTAATCTCCCTTTTTTGCACAAACCTGCTCTAAAGGACTTCACCTATAGTGAAGGTAGTAAAATAACATCACTCTGGCCTTAGCTATTACTACTTACTTAGTTTGCAGGTAACATTTTCACTACAGTATGCATTATTAACATAAAAAGGGACCCCAGTACCTATTTCCATTAGGAGAGGTGCCTACCCTGTCCAGTCTCAGTCCCTGAATACACCTCATTGAATTTCCAACTGTGTTCTTGAACTATTTCACTCTTTTTTGTTGTTTGTTTGTTTTTGAGGGTAGTGTCACTGGGCCTCACAGGTGGGACCCGAACCCTGGCCGCTGGCTTCCCAAGCTAGCGCTTAACCACAACGCCGCTTGGCTGGCCCAGAACTATTTCACTCTTGATTGTAAGATGATAAGTATTGACCATAATGTATTCCTTTTTCATAATAGTCTCTCTTCTGATATCGTTTCAACTGTCTGATTGTAAATATTCTATTTATATTAATTGGACAAATTTCTCCTCCAATATAGTATATTTTTTATGATAACTACAAACAACAATCTGCCTTATACATATGTTTACGGATTTCTTTTCTCCTTATAGAAATAAGACCACCTTTTCATTTTTTCACATCCTCACCAGCTTATCATAACTTTCTATAAAACATGCTTTACACTATCATTCATCCTTTTTAATTTCATCTGTGAAAAACAGTTTTGAATCCCAGTTAACGTTCAAAGTTAACAGCTGTACTTTATCTTTTATCTGGGAAAAAGTAGCATGATTATTGTTTTTGGTTAAAATGTGGTTGAAAAAAATCTGTTTATTAACGAGTATACAAAAACAGAATCCCATTTCCCAAATTGCTATCAAAATTCCAACATACATGCTCTTATTTTTCAACAAATACATTTAAATTGTCTTTTTATATTAATTTATCACAAATTTCCTCGAAAATCTTATTATTTTATTGATTCTCCCATTAAAAAAGGAAAATTTAATTAAAACTGGTTCTCTGGATATAGATTTTTTAAATCTAAAACACCTTAGGGGCCGCCCGAGTGGCTCAGTTGGTTAAGAGCTCTCTTAAGAGTGCGAGCTGAGCTCTGAGCAACAGCGGTTGGATGCCAGTCCGAGATGAGCTGCCCTTGAGCTGCTAACACGTGGCAGGATGGCTCAGCTAAAAAACAAAACAAAACAAAACAAAAAAACACCTTAGGATCTATAGAGTACGTATTTATTGCTGGAAGACTCCTTTGTCACAAGGAAAACACATGTGTAAACTTAAGCATTCATTACCTGGTATAAACTATTTTTTTATTGGGCTTTGTGGGACAGTGAGGCAAAAATTAGCTCTGATCTTCACCAGCAACTTGTACTTTCAGCGGCGAATTACACGTACTACAAAATGTCTGAAAGAGCAGGGATATTTACGTCCTAAATATGTAACCCTGTTGGTATCAAAGCAGCTCACTGGAGGACACTTCAAGCCCCAAAGGCTATTTGACCACATTTCCAGAGGTTCCTTATAAAAAAAGACTTTATGAAATAAAAGATAATATACTAAGGCTTTCATCCCTATCCCCTCAGACTCCATTATAATCACCTTCTGAGGAAGCACACCTCATTACAAAACCAAATTGCTTGCCTCCCAAGAGCTACTTTTTAGTCTGGGTGGATTTTACTTATCCTCCAAACAACCAAAAATAATCAAGATGATTGTCTTAGTTTGACAATGTCTGATGGCTTTTGCATAATAAAGTCAGAAAGGTTTTCTTTTTTTTTTTTTAAAGAAAATTTCTTCTGATAAATGAAGACTGTGTATAATTGATACATATTGAAGGAAATGTTATTAATTCATGTCATATTAATACTTATAACAGTTGTATTAAAAAAGCCGTTTCAGTTTATCTGAATTTAGAGATCTTAATCACATCACTTAAAAATTAGCCATAAGTGTCTACTCTTATATTATTTAATCTACCTTTTGTCCTTGAAATATTTTCCCTCAGTACATGTTTGTTGAAAATGCAACAGCATAACACTTATATGAGCTTATATAAAAGTCTTTTTAAGGGAGTAAAGTATATAGTATTTAAAATGTTTCTTTCCAAATTAAAGGTATTATATTATCATGTGCCAGGGAGAATCTCTAACAACTTCTTGGGAAAGAGCCAAGCAAAACGACTGACCACACATTAAATGTAGCCTATAGTTGATGTTATGTGGATTAAACCAATCGCTGCTTTTCTATATCCTTGTCTGACATTGCTTGGTTCATTCTTTAGAGTTGCCCAGGCTTTCTCTTGGAACCATAGTTTGAAATAATAAGACCCATGTCATCAAGGAAGTTTAGATGAAGTGCTGTAGTTCTCACTTTAAACATGCTGGAAATATCTAGAGGAGCAGTGAGGTAGGTTTATTTGTGTGATGACAGTGGGAGTCTCCTAGTGTGAAATATATCATAAAAGGAAAGGAAGGGAGAAAGGCAGGGAGGGAGGGAGGGAAAGAAAGAGAGAGATTGATTGATTGATTGATTGATTAATGGCAGGAGCTAACCTGTGCATTGCAGGATGTTCAGCTATATTCCATGCCTCTATCCACTAGATATCAATACCACACTCTGTCCCTTCTCCACCAGTTATGATTACCCCCAAAATGTCTCCAGATCACTAAATGTACCCTAGGTCAAACTCATCCCTGCTTGAGAATCACTAATATAATGGAAGGAAGGTTCTGAGTATAACATTACAGTGCATTATTCAGATGGTCATTTGGATTGGCCCGCTCTGCACCCCATCAATCTGAGCAAGATTGATTGTGAAGTGTACACAGACAAGTGATCAGTATGAAATCCATAGGACCTATCAGGGACATTCGTAGGCCTTATATCTACAGCTACTTGGAGGAGAAGGCTATCAGAACTATATTCAAAGGCATATTGTGTGAACCAATGCTGGGTAACTTCTGGAAAAAAAAATACACACACACACACACACACACACACACACACACACACACAAACCCACAAGTGTTATGTCTCTCTGTCTCTTTTTATTCTAGTCTCATAAAATGATTGTACAGAATTTAAATTTATTACGAAAGTGACTCAATTGTGATATAACTCCCAGGCTAGTGTCAACCAAGGAAACGAAGATTATGTCAATTTTAAACACCACAAAATGATCTCTTTTACTTGCAATCTTTGCATCTAATAGTACACCATTATAAGCTGTTGGATTTGAGGGTATATGGGAACTTCTGCGACATTTCAACAGGAACTAAACCCTGAGAGGATTAAATGATAATTTAGGCCTTTTGGGACCATGGTGTCAGAGTGTTATCTCCTGACCAGAAGTATCAGAATCATTGGAAACTTAGAAATGTGAATTCTCGGGTGCCACCCAGACTTACTGACTCACTCTTCTATTCCTAGTTTTCTAAGAGTATATTTTATGAATGGATTTTGAGTTTTATCAAATTACTTTTCAGCTTCTTGGGAGGTGTGTGTTAAGGTGCTCCTTTAAATAGGCTAATGTGTCTTATTTTAAAATACATTTTCCATTGGGAAAATATTAAACAATGTTAAAACAATCTTTGTGTATCTGGAATAAAATCCACTAAGACAAGTTATATTATTCCTTTTATCATTTACTGTTTTATAGTTGGGTTAATTCAGCTAATTATTAGTATTTGACTCAGTATCTATATTCAAGAAAGAAATTAGATTGTATGTTTTGTTTTTTATACTGTCCTCATCTGGTTATGGTATCAAGTTTATACTAGCTTCATAAAACTAATTGGAGAATACTACCTCTGTCTTCTCATGAAATGTTCTTTCTATAGGATTCTAATTCTTGTCCTTTAAATGTGCAAGTGCAATATTCATCTCTAAAGTTGTATTGGTCCAACATATTCTCTATTGAAAAAAAAATTAAAAACCAATTGAAATAGTTCATGATTATAAGACTATTTAGGGTTTATTTTTCTTGAATCATGTTTGTTAATTTATGTTTTTCTAGAAATTGCACTTTTTATTTAAGATTTTCACTATATTGGCTTAAAGTTAATTCAAAATATATATTTCTTCATCCTTTTAATTCCTTGCTACTCAAGGTGCATTCAGAAGATAAACAGCATTAATATCACCTGGGAGCTTTTTAGAAGTACTCAGCCTTGGATCCCACCCTAGACCTACTTAATGAGGTCGCTATTGTGGGATGAGTTGTGTCCCCTTCCCCAAATTAATATATTGAAGTCCTAACCCTCACTACCTTAGAATGTAACAGTAATTGGAGAAAGAGCCTTTAAAGAGGTAATGGAAGGCTAAATAAGGTCATATAGGTGGGCTCTAATTAAATATAATTGGTGTCCTTATAAGAAGAGGAAGAGACACCAGAGATGCATTAGCACGTAGGAGAGGCCACTGGAGGACAGCAAGTGAAGGCAGCCATGTAAGACCAAGGAGAGAGGCTTCAGGAGAACCCCAAACTGCCAGTGCCTGGTCTTGGACATGTAGCATCCAGAACTGTGAGATAATGGATTTCTGTTGTTTAAATCACAGAGTTTATGGTATTTTATTATGGCAGCCTTAGCAAATTAATATCGTCCTCAAGTTATTTGTAAGCCCGTTAAGTTTTGAGAAACATGGTTTAATCTCTCCTGCGTCTGCACTAGCATCCCCCCTTTTCGTTATTAATATTGTTCATTTGGGTCTTGGATCTTTATTTTCTTGGTGAATGTTTCCAGGAATTTAGCCATTGTATTAGACTTTAAAAGAACTAATTTTTGGCCCTCTTGATCCTCAATATTATATCTTTGTTTATTATTTTATGATTTTCTTCTATTACCTATTTATTTACTTTGTTTAAACTTATTCTATTGTTCTCAGGTGGAATCCTTAAGGTTAATGTAACTGATACTATACAAGGGGGCATAATAGTAACTTCAAATTAAGCAGACATGTTGATAGCATATAGTTATTAGTTAAATTATGAGGTATAATGCTGCTTTACAAAAGTGTCATAGCCATATAATGGGAAGCCTATAGTTTGTTCAAACATTAATAAGGACATAATGCTTCTTATCAAAGAAAGTAGAAGGGATAGCTTTTCCATACTAAACATTGATATTCCAAAGATAATCTGCAAATCCCGTTGATTTTACTTTCAGATATTTTTCCATATCTTCCTACTGTAATATGATCCTGCTTGGCTCTGGATCGTTTCAATCTGGTCTTCACACAGAAGTCAGTAGTCACGGCAGAACACATCCTATCACAGTTTATGGAAAACATTTTAATACATTGATTTTGTTTGTCGGACAATACTCCAGATTCTTGCCAAGCTCTAGGGTTCTATGCTCCCATTTATTCAGCCTTATCAGCCTTGCCTCTTAATGCTCTTCTGTTGTGAGAACCACTTTTTCAGGATGTTGGTTTAATCTCCCCTGAGGGTTTTCACACCTGCTGACCTCTGGAACAACCTCCAGTGTACATTCACTCTATAAATTTTTCCTAAGCCTTCAAGGTTCTACCCAAATATCAGGGCCCTGCCTCTAATGACTAGACCTTGCTCGTCAGCTACAAGCTCCAGTTTCATCCTGTATCTTTCATAGCAATTCTCACATTGACAATTCAATAATTGTGTAATTATATATTTAAAGTCTGTCACCTATTAACTTCACTCGGACATAGCAGGCCTGTCCTATTCACCCTTCACCCCCGGTGTTTCAAGTAAGTGGAAATAAGTAGATACTGTTATAATTTAAAGCAAGTATAATAAAAATTTTCAGTACATTTCTTTCACAGCCAACTTTAACAAATAAAATTAAGTTATATTTTCTAAAGTTATGATAAAATTTATAAAGGTTAATGAATCTGATTATAACACATAATGACTTTCTGATAAATTTTTACTCATGTTAGCTCCCAAACAACATCAGAATAAATCCTTATCCTACATTGCAGTGGTATCCAAAGTGTTATTATATAACTCCTATAATGTGAATTTGAGTGTGTATGTATGTGTGTTAAATAGATTAATTTTTAGAGTAGTATTAGTTTCACATCAAAAGTGAGCAAAAGAGATACCCCTTGCCCCACAGACACATAGACCAACCATGGGTTACAATCGATAAGCCTCTATTGACACATCATTGTTACACTTGGGTTGACTCTTGGTGCTATACATTCTACAGATATTCACAAATGTATAAGCACATATATCAACTGTTATAGTACACACACATAGTAGTGTCACTGCCCTGAAAGTCCTCTATTCTCTGTCCATTCATCTCTCTCTCGCCCAACAACTGGCAGCCACTCACTGGGCCTTTTACTGTCTCCGTAGTTTGGCTTTTCCAGAGTGTCATAGTTGGAAACATACAGTATGCAGTCTTTTCCAGATTGGCTCCTCTCATTTAGTAATATACATTAAAGATCCATCATGTGTTTTTGTGGCTTGATAGTTCATTTCTTTTTAGTGCTGAATAATATTCCACTGTCTGAATGTACTAGTTTATCCATTCCCTATGGAACAACACTTAGGTTGCTTTCATGTTTGGACAATTATGAATAAACCTGCTATAAATATTCAAGTGCAGATTTTGTGTGGACATAAGGTTTCAATATATTTGTGTAAATACAAAGAGATGTAATTGCTGGGTCATATGTTAAAAGTGTGTTTAATTTTATATGACTGCCACACTGTCTTCCAAAGTGGCAGTACTAGTTTGCATTCCCAATAACAATGTATGATGTTGCTCCACATCTGTGCCAGCATTTGGTGTTATTGATGTTTTGGATTTTGGCCATTCTGAAATGTAGTGGTATTTCATTGTTTTTTGCAATGTGCAATTTCTTGATAATATATTAAGTGTTTTTGTATGCTTATCTATCATCTATGTATTATCTTTGGTGAGGTATTTGTTCAGGACTTTTGCCTAATTTTACTTTTGCCTAATTTTTAATTGGGTGGTTGTCTGTTAAATTTTAAGTGTTCTTTGTATAGTTTGGATAATAGTCCTTTATTAGATACATGTGATACAAATATTTTCTCCCTCTGCAGCTTGTTTTTTTTTATTCTCTTAAGAGTGTCTTTTACAGAAGCAAAGTTTTAAAATTTAATAAAAGTTAGCTTATCAGTTCTTTCTTTTACGGACTTTGCCTTTGGTGTTTTATCTAAAAAGTCATCACCAAACCCAAGGTCTTCTAGGTTTTCTCCTGTGTTATTTCCTAAGAGTTTTATATTTTTGCTTTTACATTTAGGTATGTGATCCACTTAGAATTAGTTTCTAGAAAGGCTATAATGTCTGTGTCTAGATTAGTTTTTTGTTTTTTGTTTTTTTTGCATGGGAATGTCTAATTGTTTTAGTACTATTATTGAAAGCCGTCCTTTCTGCATTGTATTGCCTGTGCTTCTTTGTTGAAGATTAGTTGTTTATATTTATATGGGTCTATTGCTGGGCTCTCTCTTCTGTTCCTTTGATCTATTTGTCTATTTTATTGCTCCACACCATCTTGATTACTGTAACTTTATAATAAGTCTTAAAGTAGGGTTTGCCAGTATTCCAACTGTATTCTTCTTGTTCAAAACTGCGTTGGCTATTCTGAGTCTTTTGCCTCTCCATATAAACTTTAAAATCAGTTTGTCAATAACCACAAAATTACTTGCTCAGATTGATTGATATTGTGATACATCTATAGATCAAGTTGGGAGGAATGACAACTTGAAAATATTAAGTCCTCCTATTCGTGAACGTGAAATATCTCAGTTTATTTTATTCTTTTTTATGTATTTCATTAGAGTTTTATATTTTCCCTTAGATAGATCTCTTTCCCATATACTCTCCTTTTTTTTTTTTTTGTCAGCATGGCTGGAGGCTTACCAATTATATTTGTCTTTTTTAAAGGACTAGCTTTTAGTTGGTGTTGATTTTCTCTATTGATTTCCTGTTTTCAGTTTCGTTGATTTCTGCTCTGAGTTCTCTCCTGTTTTCTTTGAAATTAATTTGCTCTTCATTTTCTATTCTCCTAAAATGGAAGCTTAGTAGATTAATTTTATTTTTAAAATATTTATTATTATAAACGTTTGATTGACATACATTGTTATATTAGTTTTAGGTGTACAACATAGTGATTTAACATTTATATATCTTACAAGGTGATTGTTATGATATGCCTAGTAACAATCTATCACTGTACAAACTTATTACAATGTTATTGACTATTTTCTCTGTTGTACATTACACCCATGGCTTATTTTTATTTTTTTTTATTTTTTGAGAGCAGTGTCACTGGCCCTCATATGTGGGACCCAAACTGGGGCTGTTGGCTTCCCAAGCCAGTACTTAACCACTGCGCCACTCGGCGGGCCCACCCATGGCTTATTTTATAACTGGAAATAGATTGATTTAGATCTTTCTTCTTTTCTAATATACTCATTTGATGCTATAAAGTTTTCTGAAAACACTGCTTTCACTGTATCCCACAAATTTTGATGAACTATATTCAGTTTAATATAGTACAAAATGCTTTTATTAAGTGTTAGTTATTTTATTTATTTCTAGTTTCCCCTCTAGACTATATTTTTTTCATGTGAAAGGAAACTTTGCCTGTGTTTTTCAATTACAGTTGAAATTCAATATTTTGTATTAGTTTCAGGTGTGCAACACAATGATGAGCCATTCATCTAATTTACTAAGTGACCCCCCCCCCCCATAAGTCTCCTGCCCACCTGGCGTGATACATAGTTATTAGAGCATTATTGACTTTACTCATTATGCTGTACTTTACAGACCCATGATTATTTTGTAACAATCTATTTTTACTTTTAATTTCTTTACCTTTTTCACTCAGTCCCCCAAACTCCTTCCCATCTGGCAACCATCAGTTTGTTCTCTGCATTTGTGAGTCTTTCTCAGTTTGAATTATTTCACTTAGCATAATATCTCTAGGTCCATCCATGTGTCACAAATGGTAAGACATCATTCTATTTTTACAACCAGGTAATCTGTTGTATAAACATACAACTTTTATCCAATTGTCTATTGATGGGCACTTAGGTTGCTTCCATATCTTGACTATTGTAAATAATACTGTAGTGAATGTAGAGATGCATATATCCTTTCAAATTAGTATTTTGGATTTCTTTGGTTAGATGCCCAAGAGAGGAATTGCTGGGTAATAAGATAGTTCTATTTTTAAATTTTTGAGGAACCTCCATACTGTTTTCCATACTGTCTGTACCAATTTACTATACCATAAACAGTGGACAAGGGTTCCCTTTTCTTTACAAACTCATCAATTTCTTGTTGCTTGTTGATTTATTGATGATGGCCATTCTAAGAGGTGTGAGGCGATATCTCATTGTGGTTTCAATTTGTGTTTCTCTGATGATTAATGACGTCGAGCATCTTTTCACATGTCTGTTGGCCATCTGTATGTCTTCTTTGGAGAAATGTGTATTGAGGTCCTCTGTCCATTAAAAAAAATGAATTGTTATTTATTTATTTTGTATTTTATGAGGTTTTTTTTTAAATTTTGGATATTAACCCCTGATCACATGTATCATTGATGAATATCTTCTATTCCGTAGGTTGTATTTCAGTTTTGTTTATATTTTGGTCTGGTAGTTTCCTTTGCCATGAAAACCTTTTTTTTTTTTTTAATTTAAATTTATTGGGGTGACTAGAACACCTTATCACATAACCTTCTTAAACTACAACTTTTTTTATTTGATGCAGTCCCATTTGTTTATTTTTTCTTTTGTTTCCCTTTCCCAAAGATATATATTACTAAGAGCAATGTTACAGAGTTTATGGCTTATATTTTCTAGGATTCTCATGGTTTCCAGTCTTACATTTAAGTCTTTGTTCACTTTGAGTTTATTCTTGTATATGGTGTGAGAAGATGTTCTGATTTCATTATTTTGCAAGCACATGTTCAGTTTTCCAATCATTTATTGAAAAGACTGTCTTTACCACATTGTACATTCTTGTCTCCTTTGGCATAGAGTGATTGACCATATAAGTATGGGTATATTTCTTATGTCTCTGTTCTGTTTCATTGACCTATGTGTCTTCTTTTTTTTTTCTGTCAGTACCCCCATACTGTTTTGAAATTATACCAATATACTGATAGTACAGCTTCGTATCAGGTAGTGTGATACCTCCAACTTTGTTCTTTCTCAAGATCACTGTGGTTATTTTGGGTCTTTTGTGGTTCTGTATACCAGGGGTGCCAAAAAAATGTATATAAGTGGATACTTGGTCAACATTGCTCTAGCAGTAGTTCACCATAATCAGAAGTGTCTGGACACTGATGGTAAACACTTTGAGCACCTCTTGGAATTGCAGAAATCAAACGTGACTTGTATTCATCTTTTGTTATTGGTATATATTATTACAACTTTAATACAGTTTTCCTCTCTTAAAATGTGTATACATTTTTTTGGTACCCTCGCTATGTTTTAGGATTATTTGTTCTAGTTCTGTGAAAAATACCATTGGTATTTTGATATGGATTACATTGAATGTGTAGATTGCTTTGAATATTATGGTCTTTTAACAATGCTAATTTTTCCTATCCATGAGCATAGTATGTGCTTCCATTTATTTGTTTCTTCTTTAAATTCTTTATTCAATGTCATAATTTTCATAGTACAGGTCTTTTAACATCCTATTTAAATTTATTCCTAGGTATTTCACTTATTTATTTTTGATGCAATTGTAAATGGGATTGTTTTCTTAATTTCTTTCTTATAGTTCCTCATTGGTTTAAAAAATGCCAGTTTCATAATATTAATTTTGTATACTAGTGTTTTATTAAATTCATTTATCAGTTCTAATAGTTTCTGGTGGGATCTTTAGGGTTCTCGCTATATATTATCACATCATCTGCAAATAATGACAGTTTTATTTCTTCCTTTCTAATTTGGATTTCTTTTATTTATTTTTGTTTGATTGCTGTGACTAGGACTTCCAATACTGTGTTTAATAAAAGTGGTGAAAGTGGATATCATTGTACTATTCCTAATTGTAAGGGAATCAGTTTTACCTTTTCCCCTTTGAGCATGATGTTAGCTGTGGGTTTGTCATATATGGCTTTTATTATATTGAACTTTGTCTCCTCCAAATTTGCTGAGAGGTTTGTTTTTTTTTTTTTTTTTTTTGAGGCCAGTATCACCGGCCTTCATATGTGGGACCGAACCAGGGCCGCTGGCTTCCCAAGCCAGCGCTTAACCACCACGCCACTCGGCTGGCCCTGCTGAGAGTTTGTTTTTTGTTTTTTTTTCCCCCACAAATGATGCTAGATTTTTTGTCAACAGATTGTTCTGCATCTACTGATATGACCATATGGTTTGTGTCTTTCATTTTGTTTAGGTGGTGTATCAAGTTAGTTGCTTTTCAGATACTGAACCAATATTACACCCTAAGAATAAATCCCACTTAATCATGGTATATGATCTTGTTAATAGATTGCTGAAATCAGTTTGCTAATATTTTGTTGAGGATTTTGCATCTATGTTCATTCATCAGGTATATTGGCCTATAATTTGCTTTTATTTATTTATTTATTTATTTATTTATTATTAATATCATTATTAAATAATGTTTTTCTCTGGATTTGGAATCAGGATAATGCTGGCCTTGTAAAATGAACTTGGGAGACTGGCCTCCTGTTGAAATTTTTTGGAAAACTTTGAGAAGAATAGGTGTTAATTCTTTGAATATTTGGTGAAATTCACTTGTGAAGCCATTCCATCCAGGGCTTGTGTTTGTTGAGAGTTTGTTGATTATTTATTTAATTTGTTAGTAGTTACCAGTCTGTTCAGAATTTCTCTTTCTTTTTGACTCTGTTTTAGAAGATTGTATGTTTCTAGGAATTTGACCATTTCTTCCAGATAGTCCAATTTGTTGTTATAGAATATTTCATAGTTTTTTCCTGATAATCTTTTGTATTTTTGTCATGTCAGTTATCACTTCTCATTCATTTCTATTTTTATTTATTTTATTTTATTTTATTTTTTTTATTTAATTTGGGTTCTCTCTCCCTCTCTCTCTCTCCTCTTAGTGATTCTGGTTAAAGGATTATCAATTTCATTTATCTTTTCAAAGAACCTGCTCTTGGTTTCATTTATATTTTGTTTGTTTGTTTTCAGACTCTATTTTGTTTATTTCCACTGTTATATTTATTATTACCTACCTTCTACTCACTTTGAGTTTAGTTTGTTGTTTTATTACTAGTTTCTTAAGTATAAGTTTAGATTATTTATTTGAGATTTTTCTTGTTTCTTAAGGTAAGCATTTGTTGTTATGAATTTCCCTCTTAGAATTGCTTTGGCTGTGTTCCATATATTTTTTGGTCATTATGTTTTCGTTTTCATTTATCTCAACATATCTTTTGATTTCTCCCATGATTTCATTGTTAACACATACACTGTTTAGTAGCATGTTATTTAGTCTCCATGCATCTGTGTGTTTCTGTTTTCTTTTTGTAATTAATTTCTAGTTTCATAGCATTGTGATCACAGAAGATGCTTGATATGATTTCAATATTCTTAAATTTATTGAGATTTGTTTTGTAGCCTAACGTTGTCTATCTTGGAAATTGATCCATGTGCACTTAAAAAGAATATATATTTTGCTGCTTTGTCGTGAAATGTGGTCTAAAAAATATCGATTCAATCCACCTGATCTAATGTGTCATTTAAGACTGCTGTTTCCTTGTTCATTTTCTGTCTGGATGATCTATTTATTGATGTCAATGAGGTGTTAAAATCCTCTACAATTACTGTATTATTGTCTATCTCTCTCCTTGCATCCATCAATATTTGCTTTATATATTTATGTTCTCCTATATTGGTTGTATAAATGTTTGGAAGGGTTATATCCTCTCGTTGGATTGATCCCTTTGTCATTATGTAGTGCCCTTTATTTGTTGCTGATTATCAACTTTGTTTTAAAGTCTATTTTGTCTGATATAAGCCCTGCTATCCCAGTATTTTTGTCATTGTTGTTTCCATTTGCATGAACTACCTTTTTCCATCCCTTTACTTTCAGTCTGTGTGTGTACCTTTTGATCTGAAGTGGGTCTCTTTAAACTCCATATGTATGTGTCTTGGTATTTTATCCATTGAGACACCTTATGTGTTTTGATTGTAACCTTTTATCCATTTAAATTTAAAATGATTATTGACAGGTATCTAGTTATTGTCATTTTATTATTCATATTTATTTTTTGTTTTCCTTCATCTGAAGATATCTCTTTAACATTTCTTGCAGTATTAGTTTGGTGATGATGAACTCTATTTTTTTCTTTTTTCCACCCTCTGGGAAGCTCTTTATCTCTCCTTTGATTCTGATAACCTTGCTGGGTAGAGTAGTCTTAGTTGTAGATCCTTGCTTTTCATCATTTTGAATATTTCATGTAAGTTTCTTCTGGTCTGCAAAGTTTCTGTTGAGAAGTCAGCTGACAGTCTTATGGAGCCCCTCAATTAACTAACTGCTTTTCTTTTGCTGGTTTTAAGATCCTCTTTTTGTTTTAACCTTTGGTGTTTTAATTATGATGTGTCTTGGTGTAGGTCTCTTTGGGTTCATCTTGTTTGGGCCTCTCTCTGCTTCCTAAACTTGTGTGTCTATTTCCTTCACCAGGCTTGGAACACTTTCAGTCATTATTTCTTCAATTAGGTTTTTAATTCCTTGCTCTCTCTCTCTCTCTTATCTTTCTGGTACCCCTATGATACAAATGTTGGTATGATTGATGTTGTCCCAGAGGTCCCTTAAAGTATTCTCATTTTTTTGTGAGGGGGATTGGGATATATTTTATTTTATTTTATTTTATTTTTTCATTTTTTCTTTTCTGATTGATTTTTTTTTTTCCACTAGCATATCTGCTAAATTGCCTATTTGGTCTTCTGCTTCATCTTTTCTGCTATTGATTCTTTTTTGTGTATTTCTCATTTCAGCTATTGTATTTTAATTTCTGACATTTTTATGCCCTTTTAATGTTTTTTATATCTTTGTTGATGTTTTTACTGAGTTGATCTACTCTTCCTCTAAGTTCATTGAGCATCCTCATAACCAGTGTTTTGAACTCTGTATCTGGTAGATTTCTTGTCTCCTTTTCATTTAATTTTTTTTATGAAGTATTTTTCTGCTCTTTCATTTGGGATATGTTTCTTTTTCTCCCAATTTTGACTGCCTTTCTGTGTTTGTTTCTATATATTAGGTTGTTCTGCTATGTATCCCAGTCTTGGCAGGGTAGCCTTATGTAGCATGTGTCCTGCAGGGTCCAGTGGCACAGCCTCCCTGGTCACCTAAGCCAAGTGCCCGAGGTGTGTCCCTTGTGTTGGTTGTGTGTGCCTTCCTGTTGTAACTGAGCATTGATTTCTATTGACATGCCAATAGGTGGGGTTAAAGGTCAGGTTCACTGATTATTGGGATTGGCCAATGCCACTGTGGGGACTGACCCCATGGAGCAGGATTCAGGTGCTTGATGAGACCACCCTTTGGGTGTGTTGTTTGTGGAGCTAATTGGGCAGTGCTCTGTTGTGGGCTGACGATGGCCATCAGGTATGTTAGTTCTGGACCCTCTTGGGCAGGGCTCTGCTATAGGCCAGGATCAGCTGCTTTCTGTCCCTGGTCTGAGGCTACCTGGTAGGAGCTGCAAAGTGATGCATGGTTGATAGCTGCCTGTACTGGGCCTGGTGGTGCATGGAAGAGGCAATGCTGTGTGCCAAGGCTTCCTGTAGCTCAAAATACTTTTAATTTCTCTTGAAATATGTTTTGTCACCTGTATTACTTATTATTTATTTATTTATTTATTTATTTATTTATTTTGAGCAAGATAAAGCAACAAAATTAAATACATACATATGCATGAGAACCCCTCATACATTTGAGAGTTAGAGACTCCCCATGCAGGGGAAGTACAGAGTTAGAAAGGAAACTTGGGTATATAAGACATCCTGAGATAAGGATGAGTTAAGGTGCCTTGGGGACTTCAAAAGGTCATTGCAGGATGATAAGAAGAGCAGATAATTAGTAAGTAGAAGTTTGTCCTGCCCTATAGATAGGTCAAAAGGTGTTATCTCCAATAATCTCTTATTAGACCCATGTGTTGTTCAGAAGTAACAATTGTGGAAAGAAAATATAGTGGTCTGAGTGCAAACATTGTGTGATTTCTATTTTTTTTTTTAAATTTGTTAATGTTTGCTTTGTGGTCCAGAATTTGGTCTAGATTGGAAAATGTTGCAAGTGAGCTCAAAAGAATGTGTATTCTGATGTTGGATGGAGTTTTCAATAAATGTCAATTATATCCAGTTTATTTATGGTGCTGATGAGTTCAACTATGTCCCTACCAATTTTCTGCCTGCTGAATTTGTCCATTTCTTATAGAGGAGTATTGCTGACTCTAAGTACAAGACTGGATTCATGATTTCTCCTTGTAGGTCTATCAGTTTTTGCTTCACATATATTGATGCTCTGTTGTTAGATGCATACACATTGGGGATTTTTATGTCTTCTTGGATAATTGACTTCTTTGTAATAGAGCAATGATTGTCTTTATCCCTGATACTGTTCACTGCTCTAAAATCTGCTCTGTCTAAAATTAATATAGCCACTCTTGCTTTCTTTTTGTTAGTGTTAGTATGATATACATCCATTTCCTTTTAATCTATAAATGTCTTTATATTTAAAGTGGATTTCTTATAAACAACATGTACTTTGTTTATAGTTGGCTCTTGTTTTTCAACCTACTTACACCATCTCTGTTTCTTAATTGGTGCATTCAAACCACTGCCATTTAATATGATTATTGATATGATTGTATTCATATCTGCTATATTTGTTTTATATATATATATATAGATATATAATTTATTTTTTTTAATTTGTGACCCTTGTTTTTTGTTCTTATTTTTGTCTTCCATATGTTTTTAACTTCTGTGGTTTTAATAAAGCTTTTTACATGATTCCACTTTCTCTCTTAGCATATCAGTCATATATGATAACTTATAATAACAAAATTATCCTACTTTCTCTCTCCTACCCTTGGTATCATTGCTATGATTCATTTTACTTATACATAAACATACATAATTAAAGACATTATTGTTATTTTGAATAAACTATTATATATTAGAACAATTAAAAAGAAGAAAAATAAAAGTTATTATTTTACCTTTACGTATTCCTTCTCTAATGCCCTTCTTTTCCTTAGGTTGATATCAGTTTCTGAGCTATATTTTGTTAACATTTTTTGCAAAGTGATTTACTGGCAACAAATTTCATTAAGCTTCATTTTTTTTTCCCTTCACTTTTGAAGGATAATTTTGCAAGCCACAGAATTCTAGGTTTGTCTCTTTTCTCTCAGTGCTTTAAATATTTCACTCCACTCTCTCCTTGCTCGCATGAAAAGTCAGATGAAGGAAAGTAAGATATACTTCTTATCTTTGATCTTCTGCAGGAAATGTGTTTTATTCCCTCACCTCTGGCTTCTTATAATATTTTTTCCTTATCTTTGTTTTTCTAAAGTATGAATATTGTGGCTTCAAATTTTTTTTCCTGTTTTTCTTTCTTCTCCTTCCAGTATTCCAATTATTTGTAGTTGTCCTACAATTTTGAAGTACTCTGTTCTATTCTTGTTTTACTCTTTGCCTATCAGTTGTGGAAATTTCTATTGAGATATTCTCAAGCTCAGAGATTCTTTCACCAGCTGTGTCCAGTCTAAGAATGAACCATCAAAAGCATTCATTTCTATTACAGTGTTGTTGTTGTTTTTTTTTTATCTCTAGCATTTATTTTTTGTTTCTTATTAGAATTTCTACCCCTCTACTTACGTTGCATGCTGTTCTTGCATGCTGTTCTTATCAATTAGAGACCATAACACTTTAATCATAGTTGTTTTACATTCCCAGTCTGATGAGCCCAATATTCCTAGCATATATGGGTCGAATCTTATGATTGCTCTATCCCTTCTAATTGTCCTTTTTTTTTGTTTTTCCTTTAAGTGTGCCTTATAATGTTTTCCTTGCTATCCAGACATGGTGTACTATATGAAGCAAACTGTGGTAAACAGGACTTTAGTCATGTTAAGGTGTAGGGGGAGTGGAAGCATTTTATAGATCTATGATTAGGTCTCAGTCTTTCAGTGAGACTTTGCCTCTGGACTGTGAACTTCACCAGTGCTTCTAGTAGTCCTCGTCTTCCCTCTTATGTGAGGCAGGATGACTAAAAAGACTGGAGTTGGGTATTTCTCCTCTCCGAGTTTGGTTAGGGTCTGAAACCCGCCTCTTCCCTCTCCCCTCTCCAGGAATTTAGCCTCTGGTAAAATAGTTTCTCTTGAGGGAAGTCCTTATTAAGAAGAGCAAATTGCTTTGATATATTGGGTTGTCAGAAAAGTCATGATGCATTTTTACAATGAAAAACAGAAAAATATGTCATGACTTTTCTGACAGCCCAATACTTCAAAAAGGTTCCTTTTTTCCCTTTCTCTTGTTGAAAGCAAAAAGGGTCTTTTCTTTGACATTAATGGTGAGAACCCCGTTGAGCTCCTGAAGGTAAAATTCACAAAAGTGTGGGGACTCCCTAACCTTTGTCCCCCTGGGGTTTATAATTATCAGGCTTGTCTACACTGAGCCACCAACAACTCATAAATTACAGTTCAGATTTTCCTACCTGACATCAGTTTCCACAGAGATTTCTATTTATGGGTTTCTGGTCCTATAAGTTGCTATTCTCTGCATTCATCTGTTGGTCTCTCTAAGTTGGGGGACAGCCATTTTGCCTATGACTTCTCTGATGGGTATAAGAAGAGCTGTTGATTTTTCATCTTGTTCAGCTTTTTGTTACTGTTAAGATTGAGTGATGATTTCCAAGCTTCTTACATAGTGGACCAGACACCAGAAAACCTAATACTATGAATTTTTAAAACTATGTTTGATAATAGTAGACATAGATGCTTTCATATGTGTCAGGACAATTCTCAAAGCTTTACACATTTTAACACATTTCAACCTTAGAATTACTCTAGGAGATAGTTACTGGTATAGATTCTATTTCACGGGTAGATGATCTTAAGAATATAGAGGCTAAGAAATTTTCCAAGGTCACACAGCTTGCAAGTAACACTAAAATATTAATCTAAGCTGTTTAAATTCAATCTGTTTTCTAAACCCACAGGCCATTGTTCTTTGCATACATATCAACTATTTATTCCTCCATTCCCCTTTCCCTATATAAAGTAGCTTAATTTAGTTCAGTCCACCTGTCTCAACACAGGCAAGCCCTTAATGAGAGTCAGTCTCATCCATCTCTAAATGCGGATGAATCGTACTTGGTCTAACTGATCATGATTTTTATATTCTCCTTGTCTGGAACAGGTTTAGACATGAACATATTACAAAATTCTCGTCAAAGAGACATGAGGGAAGTTCCAGCAGACCGTTTGAGAAGGTTTCTCTTTTTCTACTTTACATTATCCTGTCTTGATATGATATCTGGAATTTCTACAGCCATCTTTTGAATCTAAGAGGGTCAAGTTGACATACTCAAGTTGGCAGATTAGTAATGTGGAAAGACAACATCATCTAGCTGTTGCATTAATCTAATCCTGGAGTAATGGTTGTGATTTGTTTTTATGTGAAACATACATTTTCTAATTATTGAACATAATTTGGAAAATCCTTTCATAAGGGCTTTCTGTAACTTGCTGTTGAGAGTAACTAACAAGATACACTGACCAACAAAATGATAGGTAAATTTAGAATATTTTTTAAAAAGTATATCTCTCACTTATCAAATAGAGAAAATTTCCCACTATAAGATCTGGAAATTTTAGTCCCTAGAAATATAAATGACTGGTAGAAAATTTGAAGTAAGATTTTATTGGGGAAGAATTCATAGAAATTAATATGGTGGGAACAAGTCAAACTTTCTTGTTTAAATTTGTTATTCCAACACTTACAAATTATGACCTTAAACAAATTACATGTCATTTTTCTGAAATATACCATTCTCCACCAATTTGTCTTTGTCTTCCAAGATAATCAAGTTCCTACAAGGGAACTTTACAAAGGAATAAAATTAATTGCAGTTACTATACCTCACTAGGTATGCATAAAAACATTCTTAATCTGTATAATTCTAAGATAAATAATTTAGAATTAGATTTGTTTCAATTAAATCATTTAATAAGTTTCAATTTTAGAATTGGAATTTTATCCTAAGTACACTGTTGATTTTTTATCCTTCAGTATAAAACAGCAGAACAAAAATTTATATGATGTTAATCTTAAGAATATGTGTTGGTCAAAATTTAGTTTTTAATTTATAAGTATTGACTGTTGGACATGAGGTAAAGATTCTGATACTCTGTGAGCTTTCTTAAAGTGATTCTTGATAATGAATATGGTGATGAAATGAAAGTTTTGTCTAAATATCCCATCATGATATGCTGGTACTTAGCATTTGACCCTGATGTGTACTAGAAATATGAAAATAAAATTGCCATTTTTCAAGATATTAATCCATTCCTTTGCTTCCCTTTTAAATAAGCCTTTAAAGTTGCATTTCTCAGAGACTTTTATTCATTTATTTTCCTAATTTTTTTTTAAAGCCATAGACCCAATGATTCCCTCTGATAGCCTTTCCTCATTTTATTCTCAATAATGACTCTTTGGGGAGCAATGCTATGGGGAATGAGATTGATCACCCATCACTGCTTCTGATGTGCTGTTTAACCAAGCTGGTGAACCATAGACTGTCATCATAGAGGGTATCAAATCAACAGTGTGTGCCATGCAGCCTACACTCCTGAGCACCTAACAATAATGAGAATGCTTTTAGTTCATTAGACAGTTTTCATTAGACAGCCCAAGAAACTGCGAAGTAAATATTAGAACAAAAATGTTTTATGTGATTCTGGATAATCTATTCCACCAAAGACGTTGAAAAACAGTGTCCCAAGAATGTGACTTCCTGATTTAGACTATATACATTCAGAGGAATTTTAGCATTCAAATCGTATTAGGCAAAGAAGAGTGTTTTAATTTGAAACTTAATTACATGATGACATTTTTAAAAATTCATAGTTATCAGTAGCAGTATCTTGTTCCCCAAATCACTTCCCAAGCCAGGGCTGTTGATTGAGCTGTTTTGTTCACTTTACTTTAAAATTCTTCTTTGTCTACATATCATGCTCTTGTTCATTTTGGATTTGGGGGAACTATTTGAAAGGAATAAATATTAAATCATCGCCTTTATCAGTTAATTGTTTTGCATATTAACATTTATGTGCCACTGAGACTGTCAGATTTTCAGAGAACATTCATGCTTTATGTTTATTGCATGTCTTATAGTGGTCATACCTTACATGATTACATACTGATATTATGCAAGTAGAATTATGCTGAACTTCTTACCCTATTTAGGTATATAGGATGGGACTAAATTTTCTCAAATACTGTAGATTGGAGTTTATGTTATTTTATGATGATGGCTATTTCTAAAGCAAACCCAGTTGCTTTCATTCATATACAACTTGCCATTCATCCAGTTTTCTCCAAATATACATTGAGTATAATTAAAACACACAGAAACATTCTAAATAGACATAGACTAGCAAAATACACCTTTCATATGCTAGAAAAAATTTCTGTACCAAAACCATATTTTTGTATTGAATAAAATGTTTATTTATATATACAGAAATACCTAAAGATTCAAAATGCCCTAAACATTTCTGAGATACCTATAACATCCCCAATTCATGTAATAAAATAATTATGATGTTAATATAAAATATAATATGGAACAATATTTTCTCAATCTTTTTATGAAAAACAATATTGGGGGATTTTTATAATTTAAAGTTAAACATACATTTTTTTATTTGAAAATAACATAATAGTATTTTAAATTGATACACTAATTCTTAACATATCTGATATTCAATTGAACAAAACCCGCTTTTTCCTTTTTCTGTACTTCCCTGTCAAAACCGATCATTTTTCTCTTCTTGACAAAGCCTCTGTTTGTATCCTTTCCAATTTGTATTCTGATTTTGAAAAAAGTGTGCCTGGAACATAATAGATAATAAAAATTTTAATAAGAAAATCTATTGAATGAAAAATCACTCCATGCACTAACTGTTTTTTTTTGTGTGTGTGTGTAAATTTTATAATGTATTGGATAAAATTGTCAGCATATTTTACAAGATTTTTGCTTGCCCCTGTCTGTATTCAATATACAAAACAGTTTCTGTATAAAAATATAAAAGAAATGTAATGGGATAGATAGAAAGCAACTGATTTGAGCTTCTTTGCTTGATAAGTGCATTTAGACATTGATGATGTTAGAGCTTTTGAAGTCACTACAGGCGGAACTGCACTAAACCTTATAGATAGTCTTTTAACTTCGTATGTGCATTATGTGAGGTAGCTTAATGAAGAAGGAGGGAATATAAGAAAGAATAATATGCACTTTAATAAATCATATATCCTTGTGCTATTTAAATGTTTCTTCAAGGTTGATTGAAACTTTAACCTCAGTCTCAATAAAAAAGAAAAGCTTCAAATTTGCCAGACCTTGAATTTTTACAACACTATGTTGAATTATGCAGTGATCAGTCAATTATTCATCTCCCTCAGCCTGAGATAGCTGTGCTTTGAAAAGCATGCAAAAATGGGGCTACGGAATGTGATGCTGTGTCAACACATTTCACTCAGGATTGCTTACAAGACAAATTTTTGTTTCAACATTGATTCTAGTTTTCTTGATGTTTGCTTCTAATAAGGTACCTGTTACAAATCAATTTCAGTTTGCATGCTTTAGTTTCTGATTCAGGGTGATACACTGCCAAAATGACATTACTGTCTTTTTCATAGATTTCTACACCCATATGAGAAATAGAGATCTTTCATATTTCAAGGTAATCTTAACATAGGACTGCAAAACAAACCTACTTTTCTGCTAATGGAACAAGCAAGAATGGATGAACTAATTCTAAACTCCAGAATAGATTTATCTGCAATAGTTGGGATTCTTAAAATAATATTTCATCAAGAAAATAAATAGAAAAGAAAGATGCGGAAATATAAGTGTGCTGGCCTTTAACAAATACATTGACAAAGGAAGGATCTGTTTGGCAAGCAGAGAAGGGGAGAAATATTACTGCAGTGATGGTGGTGTGGGCTTTGGAATTCGAATCCCAAATAGGAATCATTGGCCAGCTCTTCAACCGAGGGCAAGGAGATTTACCTTTCTGAGTCTGTTTCCTCATTTTTATGACAGGGCAAAATCAGTTATTTAATAGAATAATTATAAAGATTATTTAATAGACTGTATGGTGAGTGTTTAAAACACAATATTTGGCCCAAGATGGGCACTTAAAATATTGTACGTATTTTTATTAAGTGATGGTGAGAGATGAAAAGGGAGATTTCTAGAGATGTTTGGACACCAAGACACAAACTTTATAATACTATTAAATTTGATAAAATCCTCCGTCTTAATTGGTTAACGAGTACTAGACACAGTCTTCTCTCCAAAATCTCTTAGCATATTTACATTTAACAGGAACTATTTGGAGCTGAAAGGGGTATCTTGTTTTAACTCCTTAATCTGATTATCCATAATGTCAGCTTTGTCTGTATCACGTTCCCTTTCGATGCAGTTATCTTAGTTTGTTTTCATAAGATCTTTTCAGCACAACTAGAACATTCAGAGACCCAGCATAAATTATGAAAATCAAATCTCAGTCGATTTCCTGTTAAAAGTGAATATATCCTGGCAGCCCAAAATTGACAATGAAATTGCCCCACATATGCAAAGAAAGCTGGCTGAATAGAATTGAAAACCTGGGACCTATTCAATTCAAGCATGTTGTGTGCAGTTTTAGTTTTAACATGACAGACTTAAGAAGCTTGAGTTTTTTTGTGTTTTTGTTTTTTTTTTTTTTTTTTTTTTTAGTTTCACGGCAATACTAAAAAGGTATACATTGTCAACATGTCTAATTATTACTGCAAAATAATATACAGCTTATTTTAAATTTGGCAAAGAATAAATAAAAATTTAATATATTACATTGCCATATTTAATAAACCAAATTAATCACTGTGTTTTTAAAAATAACTATATAGAATTACAAGTGTTACAAACTAACTTTACGAAATGTGCAAGACATTAAATATTTTAGATGTATGATTACTCCTTGTTAAATGTTCTTTAAATAAAATAAACCAACTCTAATCAGCACAAAAGTTGTGAGACCAAATGCATATCACAACCCACATAGAAAGAACATGTGGGGAGGGGGAAAAAGACAACAGACTCAAGTGGAGCTTTTTTTGCTATATGGGATACAAACTTATATGTATCATTGCTTTCAAAGGCATAATTTTCTCTCATTAGAAATACTAAGTCAAAATCAGTAGAACAGGGGTTAATGAATCTATGATCAGGTGAATGTTAGCATATGCTCCATTAATATAAAAAAAAAAAAGAAACTACCTACGTTGTGTATTGGTATAACATATCAGAATATTCAAGCTGAAGACACTTAATGGCTACTGAACCTCATTCATAGGCCAGTGTTCACCTTGATTTTCCGAACTTCAAGAAATTGTCATTGCAAGTTTTACCACATATATCAAAGTGATTGTTCATGCCGTGTTTGAAGTTAGGAAAGGATATATGAGTTTATTTTGCATTATCCAGAATTCTATCAATAGAAAAAACAAATATGTTGAAGGAGAACAGTAGAGCATGGTAAGCAAACCTACAGGTTTGGGAGTGAGACAATGGGGATTTATATCCAGGCTCTATCACATTCAAACTTATGTGTGATTTGGGGGCGCAAATGTTCAACCTAAAGAAATCTCAATTTGGTAATCCAAAAAAGATGACAATGATCATACTTACCTTAAAGTTTTATTCTAGGATGAAATGAGGTACAGGTTATAAAATATTTATGTTCCTTAGCAGATGATAAACATTCAAATGTGATATTTATTAATCTATTATGATGGCCTAAAGAAATAGAGGGGAAAAGTGATTGTTCCTCTGAAATGTTGCAAACTACTCTACCAACCTGATGTGCTTCTAACATAGAACAATTTCTACCAGCTGTCAATGTGATTTAAACTATCATATTTTCTCTATCCTTTATGCTGTTTCCTTTTTACTTTTCCTTCTTATTTTGTTAAACAACTTCCTATCATCTATCTGTCTATTATCTATCTATCTATCTATCTATCTATTATTTATCAATCAATCATAAACATACATATACAAGTTTACACTATCCTTTCACTTTGAAAATATGATTTATTCTATTTTCTCCAAATATTCATGTTTTAAAAATGGGACAGTATTTCAGATTCATCTGTGGAGATGTCCATGAAATACAGATAAATGGGCCCCATGCTAGACTTGAGCCAGAATTCCCAGGTATGGGAGATAGGAACGTATATTTAAAATTTTAAAGATGTATTTTCCCAAGTTATGCTGATACGGTAAGAGTCACTGAAGTAGAGTATGCGATGCTTCTTTTATGTAGTGCTGGTGATATATGAAGTCCAGTCAATAATCAGGGACAAGAGGTAAAAATTATACAATTCATTAGAAGGAATAGTTTTATTTCTGCATTTATTTATTAATGTCTCACTTATCCTAAAAATGAATCAATCCAGTTTAAAAAAGATAGGCACTTTAGAATGCTAAAATACATTAAATTAAGTGAAGATAGAGCAAGAGTAAGAAAACGAGTATAAAATTAAGATTTATTTGGGATGAAGGTTAGTATAAAATATTCAGTGTATAAAGACTTACGTACTTGCTAAACACAGGCCACAAATTTCAATCTGAGCTTTGTCCAGCCAAAGCAAAGAAAGAAAAATGAGCATTTGCAGTGTTTATACTCCATAACATAAAGCTAAGCTAATAAATGAAGAAACACAATTATTCCTGCTAGGGAGACCAGAGATAAACTTCTACAGCCTGTATATAGATGATAGTAGGTCCAAATAATTGGAGTATATATATATATATACACATATACACATATACACATATATACTATATATATAAATACAGAATTTAGACAAAACAATGCATTTTATATCTTTATATATATAAGAGCATGAAGATCTCATAAATCAAGTCTCTTTGCCCACAAATCAGTCTGAAAGTTAACTTCAATTCTAGCATCATACGTATAACACTATAATGCTAAGGAAAAAGCTTCTGAACACGCTTCTGTAAATTGTAAAGCTAATCTTAAATATCTTAAAACACCTAGATTTATTTTTTTTTCTAGGAAAGCATTTTATTCTTGAAATGAATTACTACCTTTCCTCTAATCATACCAGAGGTAATAACATGGTTGCTGAAAGGGCTTCTTCTCCTAAAGCTACTACAAGTGATGAGGCCATTATAATTTAGGGTGTGTTCCATCCTTTTGTAAGAGGTAATTCCACATAAGATGACTGTAATAGATACAGTATGCTGTGATGTAGTATACAATAATAGAGTGTAATACAGCATTGTATGACTGTAGACCTTAGAATGACAGTCCTGGGCCAAACAACTTAGGGCAATCAATTTGATTTACACATGAGGCTGATGCAAACCAAGGCACATGAACATCATGAAATCCATTTAGTCCTACATGCAGTGATGAAGGCCTAGAAAATAGTCATTTTCTTTCCATCTTTCCTTGCTGTTCAATTTTGGTTGAGTGCCATATAATGTCCTGAAATAAACTGTCAACACACACTGCTGTTGCTCATTGGCAAAAAGCTTTGCTGCTTTTTGGATGGTTGACAAAGTGTCTATGGCATCAACACAGAATCTTTGTAAGTATAAAATTAGATGTATATCATGCTGTAGTGAAATGCCGCTTTGCTGATAACAATACTGTGCATACATACTTTTACACCTGTGATTTTATTTAAATTCAATTCAACACATATTTATTGAGCAGTTTATGCACAAGTGCTATGCTGAGTGCTGTAAATGCAAGAATGAATAATACATGGTCCCTGCACTTGAGAAAATCACAATATATTGGGTAATCCAGGTGTAAAAACAAATAAATTATAATAAAATATGATAAATACTTTTAGAACATAAAGAAAATGTGCTACGGGGGCTCAGAGAAAAGAACAGTTAACTTCCAAGAAAGTTACTGATGAAGTGACATTTAACCTGGGTTTTGAAGGAAATAGAGATTTTTTTTTTCTGTTCTAAGCAGTAAGAAAGATATTTGCGTAAGCCCTGAGACAGGAAACATTTTTGAAATGTCATGGTCAATTGTAGAGTTCAGTAGGGTGGAGGCATGTGAGCTTAGTACATGGGAAGAACATGGGTGAAGGGTAGAATGAGTGGAAGGAGACATGGTGTTACAGATGGACAAAGGGTCTAGACTGTGAATGGCTTTGAATGCCAAGCTCAGGAAGTGGGTTTTATTTTGTAGCCAAGGGTAGTTGTAATGTACTGAAGTAACTGGCTCATTTCTTTAAAAAGATAATCATCGTATTGAAGGGTTTAGAGAGAGGCTGTGACAGGAGACTGCTGCAATAATGTGAAAGAATGATGACGAGAGACTTGGAATAAGACCATGACAGTGAAGATAAGAATAGAAGCCAGACTTGAGAGATATTTCTAAAGAAATAATGCAAAAAGGATTTGGTGAGTAATTACATTTGAATCAGTGAGAGTTGGCAAGATCTGAGGTAAAATCAAAGTTTCCATCTTGGAAGAATATAAAAATGAATGCTGGCCCTCTTGACTAAGAGAGGACATCAGACAGAGTATGTTTTGAAAATATTAGACTGAGCTCAGTTTTGTACATGCTCAATTTAGAGCGCCCTGAAGATATGCATGTGTATGTGTGTTGGTTAAGCATTTGGAAGGATAGCCTAGTTCTCGGAAGGAAAAGCATGGCTGGGGATAAAGGCTTAAAATTCATGTGGATGTAGAATGTAATTTAGGTCATTAAGGTGGATGAAATCTTGTGTCAGGCACACCTTAGATGCCTCCTCATATACTCTTGTTTTCATCTGTCTCTGGGACTCTTGGCTTCTTATCGTCATTGCCATCCATGCCAACACCGCATGACCAGTATTGGACAGATTCTGACCATTTCATGTTCACACCTTGTAACTTTTTCCTCTTGCCTCAGGAAACCCCTTTTGCACTGGGGTGTGAGACACAGGAGGGATCTGCTCAGCTTCTTTGCAAACACAGATTGGAAGTGGAGAGGACTGAATGCCCTGTGGTGCGCCAAGTCAAGAATCACAGATACATTATTTTCCCTTTCTCCTCAAAATGGACTTCATTGCTTCATACAAACTTTCAGAATATGGCTCAATGTAATCCGTCAATCAATTACATTTGATAATAATACATGTTTCCAGCTTAGTTACAAACCCTTCATCCTGTTTCTCCTTCCTTCCTTATCTCACTCTCCCTTTATCTCATTCTTGCTTTCTTCAGATTTGATGACCTAACAGGAGCACATAAGACTTTATCTAAGGCAATGCTCTCTAGAGAAACCAGATTGTATCACATTGGGAAAGGTGTATCATTTCTGAGACCCAATGGGAGACAGAAACCACTGAGCAATTTGAGCAGGTGAAGTTTAATATAAATAATTATTCATTACAACAGGGGCTTAGAGTAATAAAGAATGATGAGGAAGGAGTACAGAGCATTTTAAACAATATAGAAATAGCAGATATACAAAGGAGATACTCCCTCTAGGGTGAGATGCCCCAGACTGAGATCAAGATTTTGTTGGAGCAGGCAGAGCTCTGGATCACTGAATGGCAGAGAAGCTGTTGTGGTGCCATGGTAGTGGAACTTTCCAGAAATGTGCCCTTCAGAAGGCTGGGGAATGTTGTTCACAGGGAGGTGTGTCATCAGAGGCAACCCGATACAAAAAAATCAAGAGGGCTGCTGGGGGAAGTTGTTGGCTGGTGGTACTGCCGGCCCCCATGTGTCATAGGAATGGACACAGCAGAAGACTCAGATGCTGTGGAAGTTGGTGCTGAAGAATCTACGTGTACGGCTTGAGGCCGGTGCCAGAAAACAAGACCAGTGGGAAAGTGGAGTGTGCTGCAGAAGGCGGATGTTGGAGAAGACAGCTGTGCTGCAGGATCACTGAGGCCAGGAAGAAAAGCCTTTCCCTCTGAAATGTCACTCCATTGCTCTCTATGGACAAAGCTAAACATTTTGCCAGTTAGCAAAGGTAATATTTAAAGGGCTCAAATCCACTTTCACTGAGCAAACAAAAAAGGGTAAAAGAAAAATGATAATAAATTGAACAGTGGCACACACATTAAGATGACTACCTTGGAGGAGTATGACAAATAAGAACATAAGACAACAAATAATGTAGCCAGAAGAACCATGACATTTTAAAAGTGGTAGAGGATGGTGAGCCAGAGTGAAAGAGAGATGGAAGATTAGACAACCGAGAAGAAAGGGTGCTGGAAAAACCAAGGCAATCAAAGTTTTCAGAAATAGGATGTGCTTAACTGTTTAGTCACTTTGGAGAGCGGGAGATGGATGAAGAGAAAATGAAAGCTTTTGAATGTGCAAACGTGTAGTTAACCCATGATATCGATGAGTGATATGTCAGTAAATGATTAAAAGAAGAAGCCAGAACAAGGTAGAATGAAGACTAATTGGATGTTGAGGAAGCAAAGATATTCAAGAGATTTTGGGACAAATAGAAAGTGAAGTAATAGAAAGTATTTCTGTTTCATTATTGTCATTTATTAAGTAAAAAAAAAAAGAAAACATCTTTGATGTATTTGTGGATGGAGAAGAAAGTCATGAAAAAAATCAAAGATGGATGGGGGAACCACATATAAAAGCAAAGACAAAGCCCTAAAAGGAAAAAGTAATCCCTTTTCCTTTGAGACAATATGGGAAAGGTAATAATAGTGTACTACAATGACGCGCGGCACCTCTGGAAAAAGCTCAAGTCTACAGTTAGAAAATCTGGGACCTGACTTTTCTTCCGTTTAAGGTTGACCTTTGACAAGTCACGCCCTTCCTGTGTCTCAGTTTTCTATACATTACATTTATGTAAATTTGTGATATAAACCCAGTGCTCTCTAAGGTCCTTTTGAGTATTACCATTCCACAGCAATGTTAGACACTTGATTTTGTAGTTGGAAAATAAGAAGCCAAAAGGATAATTATTTGCCCAAGCTTATCCAAAAGGCAGTGATAAATTTGAAAGATGCACACAGCACTAGAGAATCCAGACACAGGCAAAGTGCACAAAATGTTTTGTACAAAATCAATTTTATATGAACTACCTGAATAAGCCAACTTGTGAAATGTGAGAATAGTGCATCAAATATGTTTGTAATACAAAAATGTAACATCACTGGAATGCAGTCCAGCATAATCACAGCCTATTCAGTAAGTATGATGTACATAAGGAATACAAATCAGATCTAAAATAAAAGCATATTGTAGCATTTGTACCAAGGATAAGAAAGGGGAAAGGGGAACCAAGGGAACTTATGTAAGGATCTGAGGCAACTGTAACCAATCCATAGAAATAATTATTTGGGTAGTTTTAGAATTAATAGTAATGTAGAGGGACTTCAAAGGATTTCCCCCTTTCAGACTCTGCTTGTGATAGACAAAGCTCCTCAAATTCTGTGCTTCTCACACTTAATTGGGCAAACAAGTCACCCACACATCCAATTTAAAATGTAGATTTTGAGTTAGTAGGCCTGGGCTAGGGGTGAGGCCTAAGCCTTGTCAGTTCTCACAAGCTCCCGGAGGCAGACCCCACTTTGAATAGCAAGGCTCTAAGAAATGAGAACGAAAGAGCCAGTATGGAATATATATATATAAACAACTACTAAACATACAAACATTATTTTAAAAAATCCCTTAGGCATAGCATAGAATAATCTCACAGGCTTGAAGGTGATTTCTTTTTTTTAATGCACAGTTTTTGTATTTCAGCTTTAGTTTCAAAATCTTTCATACAGTTACCTTTAAAACATTTAACAGATAATGTTTGCAGCAGATTCAGGAACCTAAGTGCCCATTTAGATGAGTGTTTCTCATAATTTTCTGTGCAAATCAGCTGCTATCAGATAAACCTAAGTGATTAATTAAAAGCAGATCCTGAGGGACTGTTACATACAGACTGGAGAAGACTAGGGGAGATAACTAAGTGTACTGTGGAAACCTTGAACAGAAAAAGACGTGAATAGAAATATTTCTGAATTTCACATAAAGCTTGTAGATTACTTAATAATATTGCACCAATGGTAGTGTTCTAAATAAAAAAAGTCATATATTCTGTACATGCAAAAGAATATTAGAGGAGGTGGAGTGAGGGACATAATGGAACTATACAATTTGTCAGTTTTCTGTGTCAAATGAGCTTAAATTTAAAAGTTTATTATCAATAAAACCATATTCCTGTGCCCTATTCTAGACCTACTAAACCAGAATCTTTAGAGGGGAGACCAGGAATGTGCATTTTCAACACGTTCTGGGCAATTATTTTGCACTCTGAAGTTTGAGGAAAACTTACAAAACAGATTCTCCTGCGTGGGTCTTGTTCTAGTCTTCCCTGACAGGTGGAGAGGGAGAGTGGGCAGTAACAGAAGGAATGACTTCTCTACTGTCATAGTTTGGTTCTGCACTGCAGAATTTGTCAGCCCTGACATTTTAGGTTATTGGTCCTGCACTCACCTCCCTCTCACTGGCGTCATATTCTAAAGCAGTCTCATATATCCTTGGACTAAAGATTTCACTTGTCAGAATCTACTTGATATTTTGTTAACATACATAAAAGCCTGCCTGCAACTTTTATACGAAAGTGAAATCTGCTTTAGAGTATATTGAGGCTCTAAAATATACTTCTAAAAGATTCCACATTATAGGAAGTCTACACATTGAAAAGAAATGTTGGATTTTCTGAAGTTGGATCTAAATCAATCACAAATCTAATGCTTAACGCTGCTGCTATGTCAGTCATTTGCCAGAACGGTGTGCCATTCATACTGTTAAATGAACATTTTCATTTCCCAGAGGAGTGATCTGCTGTCCATCCTTGTAATATGGAGCATTGTTCCCAGGCTATTTACATCAGCACTGCTACCTTACAATGGACCTGTTTCACTGGTTTACATAAAATGAAGGATGTCTTTAAATAAACTAGAAAAAGAACAAATCAACATACTGCTTGTGATTAATCAGAGCTTGTGTGACAATGAGATACATCAGAACATAAGAGGAATATTATGGACACCAACTTTAATAATGTATAGTATACATTTAAACAGCCTTATTTGGAAAAGATCCATATTGACTGTATGCATCAAAATGGTGATTTAGAAGGGTTTTTCTTGTGCATTATGATTATGGGAATAGAAGCAGAAAATGATATTTGCAGTTTCAATCATCTAATGAGGGCTGGCCTAAAATGTAGATCTTTCAAAGTGTACTTTTTAGAGATATATTTATAAGAATTTTTATGAGCTTTAATGGATAGGTTTAGAAGCTAGTTGTTGTTTTTTTCAAATCAAGGATATTGAGTAATTTTTATCTTCCTTTTTCATAAAGTAAATATTTCACATAAATGACAAATTTGTAAATAGAAATGACTGGATTTTCCTCATTCTTTCTCTATTGCTACTGAGTAGAAACCAATCACAAAACATGTGAAAATAATTCTGAGACATGTTCTGAAATCAAATTTCACCAAAGCAAGAGAAAACTATTTGGAGAGTCAATCATTCTCATGTGCATGGATTAAATATGAAAGTACTAAAATGATTAATTATAGATACTAAAAAATTGGTGCATTTTTTTTTCTTAACTCACCATTAAATGAAACAAAAACTAGTAAGAGTTTGTGTGCTTATGTAGACATACCCAGTGCAAACACACAAGGATGTACCAGAGTGAAAGCTTTAACATATCCTCATTATTCAGGTAGTTAAAGAGCAAACCAAATAGCAGTGGCAACATGCTGTAAATCCTCAAGGCTGACAGAGAAGTGGTTATGACAGCTTTCACATTATCTTACTACAGAATCGAGGCAGTAGTCACAGCTGGCTCATATGTCAAAATGTGTCAGGACTTAAATGGTAAAACAGGAGTGCAACAGCAATTGGCTTTTCAATCAATAATACAATCAATATATTTCACAGATATTTTCCCATATCTAAATTACTCTGCAGAGAAGAGGGAGCCCGACTGAGTGTTTATAAATCAATAAAACACACAGCTAAAGGACATCTGCTTCTGTTCTTTTACTTCAAGGTGCTGTTTGCCTTTTCTTTCCAACTCTCTTCATATTTAAGAATGTACTTTTGAGGACAAACAGCCCTCTTGTGCACACAAATCAGCTTACTGCTGCATTTTGTGCACATGATGTTTTTTAATAATTTTGTGCTTGAACATTCCACTAAGTGGAAGGACAGCTTTTCTTAGCTCAGAATGCTTTGACTGTTAGAATTAATAAAGTAGCTTTCAAATTTCAAGTAATAGATGCTACATAAACTTCAAATAAATAATATGAAAATACAGTCTCTAGACTTGCGAGTTGAAATAATAACCCAGGGCATTATTTCTTTCCTCACTTGGAAAAAAAAATATTCTTGCTGAAAATTATGTATTGTAGTTGAGTAGATATGTCACAAATGAAAAAAAAATGCTGTCCTCTACAGATCTATCTTCTTTGCAGAAAGATATGATGGGGGCAAAAAAAAAAAATCTACAATTGAATGCGAATCCTAATACTGACATATAATTTTATTTTCATTCTGTATATCAAAATGAGGTGAAGTATGAAGTATGCTTTAACAAAACCTGTGGTATTTTGAGTTAAAACTGCCATACTCTATCAACGGTCTCTATAACACAAAATAATATTTCACACTGTCAGTGCTTCTTTAAAAACAGAAGGCCATATTGTGTTACAAGTAGAATGCAAATTAAATGCATTAATCCATATACCTTTTCTAAGCCTATGTTGCTGAAGGAAACATTTTCCAAGTAGCTTACGCTAAAACACAGACAATCGAGGCACTGTGGTGAGGACATTACTTCTCTGTGAATTTGGGACATGATTCAAAAGTGAGGCACTAACATGGAAGAAGGTCTTCTTAATCAAAGCTCAGTTTTACCAGGTTTTTTTCTTTTCTTTGAATTTATAAGTAAGAATATTTACTTCTTATTCCAATGGCTAGAGTGACTGGTTTGCCTATCAAGTTGGCAGTGCCTTATGAATATAGATAGAATTTCAGTTCTTCTGCCAATGTTATCTTCTGACAAGTAATTATCTTCACATTTGTAATTGGTTAATTAGAATGTAATTTCCTTTGTCAGGTCCCACCCTTTATTCTAGCCTTATCTCCTGCTAACTCTGTCTTTATACCTTACATATC
This sequence comes from Aselliscus stoliczkanus, assembly GCA_033961575.1. Classification (NCBI taxonomy): domain Eukaryota; kingdom Metazoa; phylum Chordata; class Mammalia; order Chiroptera; family Hipposideridae; genus Aselliscus; species Aselliscus stoliczkanus. The sequence goes on along the minus strand of CM066727.1, from coordinate 23,468,891 downwards.
AGCTAAGTTGGAGCTCACTCTATCCCTGAATATGCCTTGTACTGCCAAGATTTCATGCCTTTTTTCAACCTGCTAGAAAATTCTTCAACTCATGAGCCTATTGAATTTGTCATTGTTGAGAAACGCGTTTGAAATCCAACTCTTTTGTGAAGCCTATCTCATCTTCCAATCAGAATTAGATGTTCCTTCTTCTAAGTTTGTACATCGTGTCTCATGATTCCATGAGATACTTAACTGCTGCCTTTTTAAAATAATTGTTTATTAATGATTGCTTTCCAAAGAATACACTGTAAAACTCTCCAATGTTTGGAACTTCCCTTGACCATTTTTTGACTTCTTTCTTCTGAAAAACATTGAATTGCTTCATTTATTTTTCTTTAAGGAGGTATGTGTTCAAGGTGTTTAAAATCATTTATAGAAAACAATACAAATAGACTGTAAGCTCCTAGGAAAAAAATTAATATTACTCTTTATTCACATAAATATTCATGAGTACCTCTTTAATACAGGCACTGAAATATAGCACTGAACAAAACAGACAGAAATTCCTGCTTTCATTTTACCTACATTTTGTCTGTAATCAAATAATTGTAAACTAAACCATGATGGATATAATTTTTATCTAACTTTTTAAAAACATTTAAGACAGATTTTAAGGCCCATGCATAATATATTGTCATGGATTTCTCATGATTGCATCCTGTGTGATATTTGGTACATAGTTATATTAAAATAATTTTTTTTTCTTGTTTATCTGATATTCAAATTTAGCTAGGTATTCTGTGTTTTATCTGGGAACCTTACTTAAATGTTATTTATTAAGTTAATAATAAATAACTTTAATAAATTGAGCTTTATCCATATACTATTAATTCAGACATGAAAATGCTGTTTTAATGACAAAATAAGGTTAAGTGAAAATAAAGTATTGTGATAGTTTATTGATATCATGTTAGGTTTATCTTTTCAAATACTCACGTGTACCATATGACAATTGAGTTAACAAACTCATCCTAGAAAAAGTGTTACATTCCTCAATTTCAAATATCACTATGGTCACCTTCAAAGTCCTCCCCTTGGGAAACTATGCACTGACACCAGTGCCTAATCTACACTTCAACATGATTTTGGAACTCTTTTTTGGGAATGGCCATCAGAGCTGTCATTGTATCACTCTTGATGTCCTGAATGCCATCAAAATGTTTTCCTTACAATATTTCCTTTACCTTTGGGTAAAGAAAGAAGTCTTTGGGGGTCAGATCAGATGAGTAGTGAGGATGTTCCAATACAGTTATTTGTTTACTCGCTAAAAACTCCCTCACACACAGTGCCATGTGAGCTGGTGCATTGTTATGATGCAAGAGCCTTGAAGTGTTGGCGAAAAGTCCATGTCGTTTTCATCCTTCTCCTGCAGCCTTTTCAGCACTTCCAAATAGTAAACTTGGTTAACTGTATGTCCAGTTGGTACAAGTTCGTAATGAATAATGCCTCTGATATCAAAAAAGATTAGCAACATTGCTTTGACTCTTGATTTGGATTAATGGAACTTTTTTGGTTGTGGAGAGCTGGCTGACTTCCATTGTGCACTTTGACACTTTGTTTCAGGGCCATATTGGTGCACCCATGTTTCATCACCAGTAATAACAGGGCCCAAAACATCGTCTTGCCTCTCCAAAAGTCTTGGCAAACTTCGACTCTCCTTTGCTTTTGTTCATCGGTCAACTCCTTTGGTACAATTTTTGCATATACCTTTCTCATGCCAAGATTTTCAGTTAAGATTTTCCTAACTGTTTCTCTTTGTTTACTTACTCTGCTATGCTCCTCATAGCAGTCGATGATTTTGATGTAAAAGTTGACAAAATTTTGCAGTGTTTTCATCAGTTCTGCTTGTTACTGGCCACCCTGTCCTCTCTTCATCAGTGACACATTCTCTCCACTGACAAAAATGTTTAACCCATTTGTACATTGCTGTTTTCTTCATGGCATTATCCCCATAACCTTGAACTAATTGTCATGCAGCCTTTTCAGCACTTCTAAATAGTAAACTTGGTTAACTGTCTCTGATTTCACTTCCACTCTTGCCAAGTTTAACAAGAAATTGCACATTTGTTTGATGCTCTAATTCAAGCTCAGACATTTTTGAAAGGGCACACAATAACAATAATGAGCAGCAGTCAGCAAGACACCGCCACACCTCAACACGAACACAGCTGTGAAACATTGATATAGCAAGGTTATGAAACCTTACCAAACCGTTTGTACAGTGTTGTCAATGTAAGCGCATGGTGGCAAGTCTGTGAACTTAATTGTCAGACCGTGTGTGTGTGTGTGTGTGTGTGTGTGTGTGTGTGTGTGTGAAAACAGATAAGAATTTTTGGAACTATGGGACTATACATGAAACTAAAACAATACACACGCTTACCCATTGGGAGTTTATCAACTAATTAAGTTACAACATGAACATAACGTGTTGATATGGTCACATTGCATGTGCAAATTGACTTCTCAGCTATTTTCTTTTTTGCTTTGCCAGTGGCTTCAGAAAATCAGTCTGCTTTTTTTCTCCCTGAGAAAAATTTCGATTAGGAATTTGGAATTACATACAGAAATAAGATTTATAAGGTTATCCACAAACCTTTCTTTCCATGAGCTTCTTAAATGTTCAGATAATTAGCCTTCAAATCCACTTCTTTCCCCCATTGTTTGCGTACTTGCTGTGGTAACAAATATCCTTAAAGCTCATGAGGTAAACCTAAGAATGGATACTAAATTAATTCAGGATGGAAGCTCATGCCTTCAGGTTCGTTGTGGAGTGTCTTCCATGTGCACAAGTTTTGAATTAATCCTGAGGAATTCAGGCAGCATAGCAAGCCTTGGACTGCTCTTGAAGACACTGACAAACAAAAATTTCTATGTCAAGTTTTTAAAACATACCATGGACTCAGTTTGGTATCTCATTGTCAGGAAATTCTATACAAAGTGAAACAGTTCAGAGGGCTCAAAAATATTAATTGATAATGACAAAGAAGAAAGATTATTGACTAAATGTAGATTCGATTTGATTCAAAGGCAATGAACACATGAAAGTTATAAGTAGCAACAAAGGAGTCATGCAAATAAACATTGATCCATATGATCAGTGCCTAAAATAAAGTTAGTGTACTTTGTTCACATTTCCTGTCAGCTTGGTTTTTAGAATAAGTTATAGTTTGTTGGAACTCTGAGAATATTCATTGCAGGAAGGTGCTTGTCTTCTTTTAACTTTAAGCTGATGACTAGAACACTACCAGAGAATGGTTGAATGGACGGCTGAAGCAATGGCATTTGTCGTTTAATTTGGGTCAATGAACATCTGAGGAACCAAATATAACTTTCATGGTCTAATACTTCTTGAAAATCTTTGAAAAGCTGGTTTAACATTCTTTTATATACACTTGAAAACAACAATGAAAATCCTTTTTAAATATTTTAATGTAATGTCAAACATATATAAAGATACAGAGGCACGTATGCACACACCACGTATTGGGTTGTCAGAAAAGTCATGACGCATTTTTCGCAATGAAAAACATAGAAAAAATAGGTCATGCCTTTTCTGACAACCCAATAGATTGATATTTTGTTACCTTTGTTTCATAGTTTAGTTTTTTTAGAAATATTAGAAATGCTTTTGAAGTAACCCTTTCGGTTTCCTTCCACACCATCCATTCCTAAGAGAAAACGAATATGCTGAATTAGAAGTGTATTCTTCCCTTTAACATGCCAAAATATTATTATAAACTTGCTTATCCCTATATAACATATTAAGTTTTAATATTTTAATTTCCGTAATTATATCATATTATATCACCATAACTTGATTTTTGCAAACAACAAATGTATGGGATTTTTATCATTTTGATTTTTGTACAACTAGTTTATTACATTTGTTGCTTAATATTCCAATGAGTATACAATTTATTCATTCTCTCATTGAGTGACATTTTAAATTGTTGTTTTGCTGAAAAATGCTACAATCAGCTTTCACGCATAGATCTCCTTATACATATGTGAGTGTTCTCTAGAATATATAGCTCTCAATGGGATTGCTACATTTATGTAAATTTTCAGCCTTGCTAGGTATTGCTACATATTTGTATTGAAACTTCTGTTGTTTGCAGAATCAAATTTTCTGTATGTTCTAAAATTATTTCTTAGCTTTTCGTATATACTTTAATTCTGTATCAGGTAGTTATATTTGTACATGTTTCTTATAAGAGTATTACTTAAGGTATTTTTTTATAATTATGTATGGGTTTTTCTTTTTTGGTATTTATTGAGATCATAATGATTCTTTAATCACCAATTTGATAAAAATCAGTAAAGTTATGTTTACTTAATATAATATTAAAGACAAACCATTTCTGCATTTTTCAGTTTAAATATTACATTGTTAGATTCATTGAATTATTAATTTATTTACATATAAACCCATATTTTGAGCCCTATTGTTTTTGTTTCTCACACTCTCCTTTAATTATGGCATCAATGTCATATAATCCCTTAACATTATTAGCATTAATGTTCTCTTTTTCTATTCTCTGTAAATGTTCTATGCAATAAGTGTTATCTGTTTTCCATTTTCTTAAAAATCATTCATAAAATCATTCAGGTCTGATTCATTTCTGTGGGTAGACTTTACAGATTCGATTTCTGTAGTGGCTGTAAGTTTCACTCTCCAACTATACTCTTTTATTTTAGAATGAATATCTGTGCTGCATATATTTCTAGACAAATGTCCATTCTTCTAAGATTACAAATATATGGGTGTAAATGGTTCATGATGTTCCAAATGATACCTAAACCCTGTATTACCTGTATTATATGTAATGTTATCTAGTATGGCAAAAGTCTACCTGAGGCTTACTGTCCATTCTTAGTAGTCTTCTTACAGGTATTACCTCTAATATGTTTTGGCCAATGAAGGTGTGAAACAGGAGATCCACAATTTCCAGATCTAGCTCTAGACTATCCCAACACATCATTATCATCAATCTCTTTGTTTTCAGCCAAATAAAATGAATGCAGCGAAGGATTCTAAGGAAGTTCTAAAGGAAGGTTAGGTCCAAAAAAAATAAAAATTTCACTTCAATACACACAAATGACAATTTATTTTATATATTTTACTTATAATTTATTCTGCTTCCTGAATCTGAAAGTCCCTGGCTTTAGTTAATTTTGTAAAAGACACGAAGATCCTGGATTTTAAGGTACCACTTAAAAGAGAGCTATGAACGATAGCCACACTTGCTGTATTAGACGGTGGGAAGATAAGATATAATCATCACCCCCTTTCTCTTGTTAAGCCACTAAGAGCGTCAGGTGTCTTTTACTAGGTTATGTATAACAGCTAGAATTAAGGATCTTGACTGTTAGACTATTTAAAAAACATTTCTCGTATTATTTTATTGTTATTTTGTGACCAATATCATAGAAGTTTTTTTCTTTTTTCTATTTTTTTTTCCTAGAAACGTATTTTGTTTTGATGATCATCTCATCCTCCAATATATCCTTCTTACTACTAAATTAATATCCTGTTTTCCACAGTCTTTGGGATTTCTTTATTATATATTTTCTACTTTCTTGAGCCAATCACTATTAAATTTATATCTATTCTTTTTTAAACATGAAATTTATACTATTAATGTTCCTCTAAGAACTGCTGTAGCTAAACCCTACAAGATTTATTTTACTTGAAATAGTTTCAATATCAATCTCCTTTAAAGATTTTATGAGGACTATTTTTATTTCTTAAACCATGATTTATTTCAAATGATTAAAATTTTCAACAAATTACAATTTTTTAATTACTTGTTTTATTGATTTATGAGTCAATGTCATTTTAGTCATGATAGACTTATTCTTTGGTATTTGTTAATATAAAATTCTAGGCTAGTACCTGGCCATTTATTTACTTATTATTGTGAATAATCCATATGTGCTTGAAATAATGTAAATTTTCTTGTTGCTACCAAGAAATTATACAGAGGTCATAATTTCTAATATGTTAATCTAATATGTTAATTGTTACAATCAAACCTTCTAATATTGATTTTCACTGATTAATCTATCCAGTAATGAAAAGGTTTTATGAAAAATTTCCACTATAGTTCTAAAATTTTAATTTTCCCTTAGTTTATATTTTTGCTTTACATATTTTAATTTCATATAAATTTTATAGGTCCATCTAAATTTTAGTCATTTTGATACCTCATGGTTAGAAATCATTATGCAATGACTGGTTTTATTATCACAGTAATGTATTAGTCAAAAGACTATTATGTCTTAAGTTAAATTAGCTAAAGTAGCTGTCTATTGATAAATATTTTTCCAATATCTATTACCAAACTTTTACTTTCAATCTTTTTGCATCTTGTTTTTGGTCTTGTTTTTAGTAGTTTGTTACTGATATAATTTTGGAGGTCTAATTTGATATCTACTTTTAGTTGTTGGTTTGTAGTATTTTATATTTATTACGATTACCAATATATTTATATTTATTTCTTGGATCTTATGTTTGCTTTCTTCATGTCCTATTTTTCCCTGCTTCTCTCTTTTCTTTCTTTTCCCTTGTTTGGACTGCTTAAGTTTTTAAGTTCATTTTTCTCTTCTGCTGGTTTAGAAGTTATATTTCTATTCTTTTAGTCCTTCTCTTTATATTTCAGGTATGCATAGTTTACTTAAATTTTAAAGTTAATTGATCTCTTTCTTTCTTTCTTTCTGTAGAACTTAACGTATTTATACATGGATTAAAGGGGATACAAAATTGGTGGGCAAGGGCAATTGCTTTGTTTTGAGGAGGAAGCCTTTTCTCTACCCTATAAAGTTTCTTTCAGCTGGTGTAATGATTAAATTGGCATGATTGACAGGGGTAAAGCAAATTTAATTTCCCACATACAGAGACCCCACATGCATGAGAGGTTAGAAGAAATAAAGGTAAAATGAGGATATACTTGTATATACGCCATCTTTAGCCAAGGGATAGAATAGGGGCGTGGGACTTCGGGGGGGGGGGGCGGTAATTCACAGGATAATAAGAAGAGGAGATGTTCTGTAATTAGATATTTGCCCTGTCATACAAATAAATAAACATGTATTTCTGGTAATAACACTTATTAGGGACAAAATTAAAATTATTTAAGGGAGAGATGAAAGTTTGTCTTAAGCTTGCAAAGGATAGATTGCCTTTAGCTCACAATAATCCTCATGCCAAAATGACACATCTTGAGGAGGCATCTTCTGAATCCCTTCATTGGTGTTCAGTGAAAGATCTGAGTATGCCTCTCAGGCTGGAAAAGACATTCCTGGGATTGTGGGGTGGAAAAAGGACAGGTTTCCATAGTTCCTTTACCTCAGGAACCCAGTGCCTGCTCCAGAACCATCGTGAATGCAGCAGCTGTAACCTTCCCTTCTCTATCCCATCCACTGGGATGGATGCATGATGTCCTTGGCAAACAGAATCACAGACAGGCTCATTAAAAAAAAAAATAGAAAAATTCCCTTCTCCCTTGTGGACATTGAATCAGTAAAGACTCACCGCATTTGAAGCATAGATGAGGGCAGAGAAAAAAAGGTGTTTTAGTAGTAATTTAGTGGACCCATGGCTGGCACCTTCCCTCTCGTGTACTGGCATCATAGAAGGCCTCAGATGGAGAAACAGAATGACTTCTAGAGTCGCAGAAGTGAAGTTTTCTTTAGAGCAGGAGACATGCAAATTTGGAGTCAAAAATGAAATAACAAAAAAAAAACCTGCGTTTTTTACACATCTGAATTTGTGAATTAAAATTTAAAAAAAATTCTGTTATACATAAAAATGAAGTATTTGTCTGGGAAAAGAGAGAATATTATGAAAAGATACTTAATATAAAATGAAACATTTTTGAAATTATATACAAATATATTTAATATAATATTGTTTTTGTTCTGAAAATAAAGGGAAAGACCCCAGATTTCATGTCATTTAGTATTCTTGTTTTACCAGGAGAATAATAATCCTCAGGGTGTTGAATGGCTTGCTTACATTTACCTAGTTGACAGGGGGTGAAACGACTAAATTTGTCTTTAGTGCTCTTCTCCCAGCCCTCTGCCTCATCTGGTAATGGCAGGGAAAGTGGCATTGAAACAATCCCATCAAAACGGTAATACTTCTCAGCAGTGGAAAGGTACATGAAGGGCAGAGTACCCCCAAAATGTGCTCACAATTAATCACTTGCTACATCTATTGTATCAACCTGACTAGTAAGAACCATTAGGTAATAGATAACACTTCTAAAGCCATATTGTATTGAATCGCCTAACAGCTGCTGTGAGTAAACATGTAACTACAGTTATTCTGTCATTTTCTAAATGCTGTAGGCACATGAAGAAAAATTCCACAAATAGTTCTTTCAAATAAACAAGTGTCCTGGAAAGCTACAGCAAACATATCTGTTCATTTCAAAAAGTGCTTACTGTATTCTGTGTGAATGCTAAGCTATTTTACCATTCACATTGGCAAATAACTACGTTTTATGCCACTCTAGAAGCGACTGAGGGAGCTATTTTCCTCCAAGTAATTCTGACTATTTTAAAACGCTCAACAAGCCCAAACCTCATTTGACACCAACTGAAGTTAGAAAACATAATGTTATGGAAGCTAGAAAATCCTACTATCGACATAAGCAATGCTTTAGGAAAAAAACAAAAACAAAAAACATTCCTCTTATGTAATACTATAAGTTGGAGGAGTAAGTTAGAGAGCCAGGTGCAGATGTTTGTGTTAACGTAGACATCTCACTTCTATCAATCAAACCATGATATAACACTTATTAAAATACCTGAATATAGAAACAGATGATAATTGATTCAAAAGAACAAGTGTGTGTGTGTGTGTAAAATAACCCGATATTCATAAAATACCTGTGAAAGTCAGTATTCCAAAAATTTAATCCAGAATTGAACCATGAAACTTAAAATATTAAATCTTGCATTAAATCATCAGTGGTAATATTACCAGAAACAAACATTTCTATGATCTAAAATATGTACTAATCAACATATATGTTTTACATTTGTAGGGCCATAATTTGAACAATTATGTTCAATATGAGGGCTCCAAGACCCTGCAAGCTGCATTAAATATATATTAATATATTGTGCTTACTTGGAATTAAGTTGGCCCAATACATTTTATAGTGATTTTTTTTCATACACTGAAAATTAAAGCATAAATGATACTTGCATTAATTAGAAAATTTTGTGAATTAGAATACCTATTTTAGTGACAATCTCAGATAAACTTTATTACGTGGTATTTATGTCTCAGAAAATTTTTGTTTTAACAATTAAGATTCTTATTATTGTTTTAGGAAAATTAGATAACTAAGAGAGGAATGGGGTAATTAGTGAAATGTTGAGTTAGGAGATGGTTAATTTGTTTAATCTTACTTTTATCTTTTCCCCCCAAGTTTTTGCAAGTATGTAGATTACATTGTATATTTTCAAGGCAGTTCATGACTTCAATTTTTTCAAACTACGTGAGTTCTAATTTTGACCTTCCCATTGATTTGATTTGTCACTGATGTCCAAGGATAAATCATTAACCCCATCTAGTCAAACATCAAACATTCAGTCTTTCATATGCTGAGCAGATGCATTATGTTTTAGAGGAATCCCCTGGGTGATGCTCATCCCAATTGCCCTTTTGCTTATCCAGTCTTTGTCTGACTGTTTTCTCATAAAAAGTAACAGTTGGAACTTTATATAGTTCACCCTTTTGTCTTCCAGTTTTCCTCTTAGAGCAAAAAAGAGAACATTTTGGCCTCAGACTGTTTAATTATTCAATGGAAATCAAACATATCTCTCATCAAGATTATTTTTAAACTGCAGACAAGCTAATAGCCTCGGTAGTGCTTAGTCAAATACATATGCTATTTTTTAATTTGTTTTTTGTTTGTTTGTTTGTATAACAAGACTTATTTAGGCTGTATTCATAAATTTCTTAGTTCATTTCAAAGATGACCAATACTTGATCAAGGAAATCTCCCAGAAGAAACCATTTCTTGCACATCAGTGAAAGATCTTTCTGCTCCCCAAGGTATTTCTCTTTTTAAACTCAAGGCAGGATTAAGATCACTGATTGTAAAATGATTTTTTAAATATAAATCAATCATTAATTTTACTAGTTTGTTTTCTATAATTTGAGGAGATGCATTTAATTTAGAAAACATTAAACACAAATATGTAATATAGTCACGTGCTAAAATGTAAAGCACATTATTAATATGGTAATGGTTAAACCAATTTGCTTCTTTCTTCTTTTCTAACTCATTTGTAATAATATCTACTGTTTTGGGATTCACAGGATTAGATATTCTTGTGATAAAAAGCATGCTAAAATTTTGACTTTGACCATGAAATTTGTTCCACTCTTCCAAAGAAACATCCCCAAAATGTCTTTCAAAGTCAAACAATGCAATTCTTATACATAGAAGGGCACACTGATTGGTAAGGTGTGAGAAGTTTCAAATAGCTTGGTGTAGGACCAAGTTTAATATAATTATGGACCAAAAACCCCAAGAAATTATTCACTTTCTTAACATTTGAACTACCAGCCTACAATAAAAGGTGGTCTTTCAGTCTTCAGTGCACTGATTCAAAATGATCTATTGATCTGGACCAAAGAAAGATGAATATACTGAGGAACTGAGGATGCCTCCAAGTGATAATGAGCAGAACCCAGGGAATGTAGCTGTGGAATGGGGAATCTGCTCCCTACAATAGGCTACAGCAAAAGCTGGGACTTCAAAGAACAATGACAAAAATTTGTAGAGGAATGTTATTCTCATGGGCCCTGAGAAAATCCATTAAAAGGATGTCAGGAGCAACAGAGAAGAATCCCACAAGTGACTAAAAGATGGGTTCTTTGCAATTGTGGACTGAAGCAGGAGCCAAAGAGAATCACACAACTGCAGGAATGGTGGAAGCTTCACTAGTTTGTCAAAATTTATTCATTTTTAAACTCAGAGCAAATGAAAAATGGCAAGGGAACAGGCCTGTCAAATCTTTCGGTCATGGACATTTTTGTGTGTGTGCTGATCAAGATGCGATGATGTTGACCTAGTGCTTCTCTGGTCTAGCTAGATGTACCTTCTCACTTTTGATTATTCACTTTTGGACACAGATATGAGCACAGACATTTTGCAGATAATGTCTCTAATAATTGTATATTGGAAAATAGTGCTTATAAATCTTTTTGTATTATAAACAAGCTAGCTTTAGGGCCGGCAGAGTGACGCTGTGGTTAAGCACTGGCTTGGGAATCCAGCAGCCCTGGTTCAGTCCCACATGTGAGGGCCAGTGACACTGCCCTCAAAAAAAAAAAAAAGAAAAATTTTATATATATATATATAAAAATAAAGCTAGCTTTAAAATATCGATGTCTAACTTTCAGCAACCCTTTGTGTTTGAGGCAGAAAATGTGTTGGATAGTAAAATTTTGAATGGTTCTATTTGCATTATAAATTCTGTTTTTTCAATTACGTGTGTGTTTAGGTTTAATGAATTTTGTCTCAATCACATTCTTCAGTGAGAAATTCCTTAGTTATAGAGGAGAAATTATTTTAGCTCATCCTCTTCCCTCTAGCATAACAAGAAACATGCAACAATATTTGTTCTTCTTAAACATCAGAGTAGGTATTTTGTAAACATTTATTTTGGTTGGGATGAATCTTATTTACCAGTTATTTATGAGCATATTTAGTCAGTTAAGAATTAAAAGCAATAAGCATGAAATATTTCCATTGTCTCTCTCACACACCTCAACCAGATGTGCCTTACCATTCCACAAAGTTCCAGTTTTGTCACTTCTCTTCTCCGCCCCTCCTGGAATATTTCACAAGGAACAGTATTGAGGTATATATGACTCCAGGTCATGTTCCTGAGAAAACACCAAGCAATCATACTTTTAGCTTGGAATACAAGGCCTTAATTGAAAATGGGGAAGAAAGGAATAATCGCAATTTGGAAGGAGTTTGTGTTACATGGTAGGAAGTATATTGCCCAAGGCTCAGGAAAACTCAAGTGTAAATCTTGGCTTTGCCAAATATTTAGCTAAGGTTTTAACTTCTCCAAGTCTCTCCCATGCAGAATGGAGAGAAAAAGATCTACCTCAGGGTGTTATTGTAGTATTTTTAGTGTCTATATTTTTACTATCTATATATTCAGTATTACTGATCATATATATTATATATGTAATATGTGTGTATATATCACATACGTCTATATGTAATACACACACACACACACACACACACACACACACACACACACACACACACAGCAAAAGGCATGTAGCCAAAACAGCAATCTAACAAGCTAGCTTTAAAATATCGATGTCTAACTTTCAGCAACCCTTTGTGTTTGAGGCAGAAAATGTGTTGGATAGTAAAATTTTGAATGGTTCTATTTGCATTATAAATTCTGTTTTTTCAGTTACGTGTGTGTTTAGTTCATCCTCAGTTCCTTGAGTAAATAACTTTTAACATTCTTCCTTGTTTTTCAGATATTAAGCTCCATATTTCCAAATAATGAGCGTATAATTCTATTTTATAACTTTTCAACTTAAAATTATCAAATTTCTGATGTGGAAGATGAAGATTTACCTCTTACCTTCCAATGCCTACTGATGTACTTTCCCCTTTCACATCTTCTCTGTATAATTATATCATGAAATTTAGGTAAATCAACATTAGTGCTTCCTTTTCATGATTACATAGTATTATTTGCAGGCCAGTCACAGAATTCATAACCAATAAATTAACTTCCCATGCAAACATTTTGTTTTCTGAAGTTAGCAAGTATCACATTTTATAATTTTATAATTTGGTGATATTCTAAGATATTAATAGTTCATCCCTACATTGTACAACCTAACTGTTAACATAGTGTTTATGTTAAAACACATAATTTATTTACTATTTCCTTGCGTGTCTGTATGACTGTATATGATTCTTTTTTTTTTTTTTTTTTTTTTGCATCTGCTGCTTTCCTAGTGTGTTGATGTGAAGTTGTCAGCTCCCTCTCTACCTTCTCTTTCACTAGGAAATGCCTTGCCTTTCTCTTGGTTGATCCTTTGTTTCTTTCTGACTTTGTTTACCTGTTGTTTTAGAGAAACAAATCTTCAAGAAGCTTCCTGAATAAAGTGTGCTACAACTTTAAAATCTTGTTTTGAGATCTTGCTTGTTTTAAAATAGTTGTTTTAACCTCATATCTGAGTGGGTTTTTTTTTGTTTTTTTGTTTTGTTTTTTGTTTTTTTTTAGGGCAGTGTCACTGGCCCTCATGTGGAACCCGAACCAGGGTCGCTGGCGTCCCAAGTCAGCTCTTAACCACCGCGTCACTCGTCCGGCCCGAGTGATACTTTTATTTTTATTTTTATTTTTTTATTAGGGATAATTCTCTCTAGGTATTTCAAAGGCATTTTCATTGTCTTTTACTACAGTGTTATCACTCTTGAGTTTTAAGCAATTTGGTTACTGGGAATTTGTATTTTTTTTGTTTGTTTTTAATACCTCCCATCCCACTCCTCAATCATAGAACCTTTTAATTCTTCTCTTATTGCCATTAGGCTAATATTTCTCAGTGCTGTGCCTTAATATGGATTTTTTTCCCATTAATTTGTCTGGCTACTCAGTGGGTCCTTACTATTTAGTATCTTATGTTTTTGAAACATTTTTTGCATTATTTGACAGTGTTCCTCCATCTAATTTTTCAGCTATTTTGGGTATTCCTTTTGGTTGGGTCTTGGAAATCATGCATTTACCTTTTGATTTCCCTATCTTTAATCCTTTCATTTTTTTATTAGTTTTATCATTTTAGGAAATGCCCACAATTCTTTTAATCCATTATTTTTCTCAAAGTAATGTTGTGATCATATTCTCTAATTACCAACAGTCCTTGTGCGCCTGTATGTCTATGTAAAGATGATCTCATGGCATCTTTTTTTTTTCTTTTGTACAGTAATCTCTTCTTGTTTGTACTTAGTGCATCTCTTATCTTTCTCAAGAATTTATAGCTGGTAAATATTTATTTTTCTTCCCGCATTACATTATGTTTTAACTCTCTTATTTTGGTTTGTTTATAATGGTCCCCATCTTTCATGTTAGAGATTTTCTTTAAATGTTTGGTAAACTTTGGCTAACAGTGCATGATCAAAAGTACATGCAGAACTAAACAGTAGACTGCTAGCTTATGCTTGTGTGGGACTTGCCGTATGGTGAACTTCATGATGGAAGAAAGAGGTGGAGCATTTCACTATGAAACCCTCATGACATATCTCAGTTTTTTTCTCCTGGACCTAGCAGCTTCCCCAAGTGAAATCATTAGACTCTTTCCTACTTGATATAATATGTTTAGCTTCCTGTATTCAGTTCTCTCCAAATTGACTAGAAAAAGGAAGCAGGGATCTCACAAAGTGAGGTGTAAAATTTCCCTTATTACCTTTGTTTTCAATATCATGCCTCACTCTTGTGTTCAACAGTGTCTGGTTTCCCTATAGTCTGAGCTTCTCTGCTTTAATTTCCCTGGGAATAGTTTTTTTCAAGTACACATCTCACTATTCTAGGTAAGAGAGGACACCTGGTGTAGGTTTGTTCACAGATTTATGATCTGCCCTCCTGTGTTTGACTGAGTCCCTAGTATTTACCTTTACAGATACCTGCTGTCTGCAACACCTGGGCCTTTCAGGATTCTGCAGTATAAATCACACTGCATCTTGCTGCTCAGGTACCAGCTTTCTTATCTTTGTTAGGTTCAGTTGCCCTGTATTCATCCATTCATCCACCCTCAATTTTCCAGAATGTTGAAGCCTCCTAACTATTTGTGTCTCCTCTTCCATTTTTTTTTTCTAGGTTTGTACATTTCTACTATCTTAATAATCATTTTACTGCCATTTAAGTTGGAATTAAGATAACTATTTATTCAATCTGTATAATAAGCCACTAGATTGCCGGTCATTTTATACTTATTTCTTCCTTTAAAAATAGGATAAGTTTATTTTAAAAAATAACCTAGTATGGATTGTTAACATAAATAAAGAGTGAGACTTCTCTAGTTGCAATGGAAGCAAGGGAGATAAAATCCCACCAACTAGATTTATCTTTCTTAGCAGCCCCAAAGAAAATGTCAGCAGATGCCAAAGACTCCAAACATTGATTACCACACAATATTGGTTAAGGTTTAGTTTTAGACTACAAAAATCACTTTCCTATTTTAAGTACAAATGCTTTACTGCCAGGGAATATTTTTTTCACAAGCTAGAAGAATGCTCCAATTTCTTACAATCTGAGTGCTTCTATGATGATTGGGAAAACTCTTATTTCTAATTTAGGAAAATACAAAATTAGGAAACTCTTGCTACAATCCGAACCAACAACATAAATTACCATATCCCACAAATTCTCTCTTCCCTCCTAACTGTGATGCAACTTAACATTTTGAGCAAATGTATTTGATTGGTGAAACTTCAATCACATGTGGAAATCAATGGCATGACCTTCTGAGAAATATACTTTCCAGCTTCCTTTATGCCTTCTGGAAAAAGGCTGGCCTGGGTGTGAAGAAAGCTAATCTATTATCTGCTATCTATCATCTATCTATCTATCATCTATCTATCATATCTACATACATCTACAGTAACTTGATTTTTTCATACAATTTAACTTGGATATTTTAGCTCTGTTTTCATTTTGAATACATATAATTTAAAATGACTGATTGAGTCCTTCAATAATGATCACCCACCCAATCTTAGGGGTGAATAGATCAGATGCTTGGATTCATTCATGGTATAGGTTTTATATAGTGACTATCAAAGCATAATGCAGTTGACCTCCTTACCTGAAGTTTTGCTTTCTGTGGTTTCAGTTACCCATGATCAACTATGCTTCAAAAATATTAATGGAAAATTCCAGAAATAAAAAAGAAATCATAAGTTTTAGATTGCACACTGTTTTGAGTAGCCTTATTCAACTGGGATTTGAATAATCTCGTTGTCTGGCATATACACTCTGTATATGCCACCTTAATAGATATTTGAGTTTCAGATCACCACTAGTAGTATCACAGTGATTTTGTTAGTTAGCCTTTATTTTACTTAATAATAACCTCAAAATGAAAGAGTAGTGATGCTGGCAATTTAGTTATGTCAAAAGAAGCCATAAAGTAGTTATTTTAAGTGAAATGGTAAAAGTTCTTGATTTATAAAGAAAGAAAACAAAATTGTGTGCTGAGATTGCTGAGATCTGTGTTAAAAATGAATCTTCCATCTGTAAAATTGTGAAGAAGGAAAAATGAATTTATGCCAGTTTTGCTATTATACCTGAAACTGCTAAAGTTACTGCTGTAGTGCCTGATAAGCGCTTAGTTATGATGGTTAAGGCAGTGAAATTTTGGGTGGATTATACGAACATAGAAAGACCATATTCACATAACTTTTATTACACTATTGTTATAATTGTTCTATTATTAGTCACTGTTTTTAATCTCTTACTGTGCCTAATATATGAATTAAAATTTAGCATAAGTATATATGTATAGAAAAAAATACATTGTATATATAGGGTTTGATGCTATTCTCAGTTTTAGGAATCCACTGGGGGGCTTGGAACATATTCCCTGGGAACTACTGTAAGCATGCAGTCAGCTGAGATAAGTTGTAGAAGAATCTTTGAAGAGAAGGAATAGCCACAAAATACTGAAATCATTTTTAAAGGGCTCAGGTTATTGACCAGCTTATTAGATAAAATCCTTACCTGCAAAGAGTAAAAGTTATTTTTGGTATTGTAAGAAGGAAATTATATAAAATTTTATTCAAAAATGTATAGAACTCTTTCAGGGGCAGAATATCAGACATGAAATCTACCCTACCAGAAGGAACTGAATTACATTGAAGAATTGCTTTAGTGGAAACCTTGTTGCTTGGATTTATTTGGTCACAGACCCTGCAGACAGCATTGCTGATGCTGGGTACTATGCAACCCTCTTTAAGATTCTGTCATTTTGCTATGGAAAGCTGGATTCCTGTGTCAACATACTCAATAGAACAGATTCTAGGCAACATCTGTTTCTTCATGATGCTTCTAAATTAACAGACTTTAGGTGTCATGCCTGCATGTTTGCTGCAAGATAGCATTTGGATTTTGAATCTGAAAACATTGGAACAATAAGGGAGGGGAAAATCCAATGTCCTCTATGATAGGATTGAAGAGAGGTTATAGGAAATCAAAGAAACTAGTGAAATAGGCTGTTGAAATCAAATAAGATGTTGTGTTATTGGAATTTAATATTCAATTGATGTAGCTATTACAGAAAAGGGCAAGTAGTTAGAATATGTAGACACTAAATAAGGGTAGAATAGTTAAAGAATGGTGATAAATATGGTAAATATATATAATAGAAAATAACCTGAATGTGTGGATGAATAAAAAGCAATGTTTTCCACATTTAAACTAAGATTTAGAAGAGTTTTGCATGTAATACCAACACATAGGAATTATACTAACAGTAGAAAATCAATGACAACTTAACTTGTTAATAGCTTGATACTAGATTTTTTAATAACTCCTGAAAAATGATAAAATATTTTTTAAACTATTTCGAATCAGCCAAAAATATTCCAGATGTTTGATTTCCTTTGCCTGCTAGAGTATTTTAAGAAGTAACACACATATATGTGATACAAGGTAGTATAGGTCAAAAATAGTCTTGGAGTATAGTTTCTAGAAATTAACATATCAGAAAATATCTTTTGTTTTTAAAAATATAATAAATGACCTTAGTGTAACACACATCTCATATTACTTATGTATTTTGAAATCAAAAATAAAGTGTCTTCAGAACAGCAGTTTCCGTGCAAAACTAAAGTTCTTCTTAGTGATTTAGTTATGCTGGTAGCACAGACACTATTCGACAAATTTGATCATGTAAATATCTCTTTCTAAATAAACAGAATCAACATTTTCTACTAGGATCACTTCAAGTAATGCTTGATATAACTATAACTTTAGATCCACTGTTTTTATAGCATATTTATGTTATCTCAATGGAAACTACTTATATTAATGAAAGATTGGCATATGTGCTTACTTTTGTTTACTTGTATTTATTTTATTGCAATGTTTACAATTTTTCTAAAATTAGTTTATTTATTTTGAGATTTGAGTGGATCATGTTCTTATTTCATTATAATAAATTATGAAATCCATTAAAAATAAATTACCTACGTATATTTTCTATGTAGAGTGTAAAGAGAGGGTTGCAGATAAATGGTTAGGAAGAGATAAAGGGAGTTGGAAAGAGGCTAATAATAAAATAAAAATGAGGCGATGGAAAATTTTTAAGAGAGCTGGAATAGGAAAGAGAAAAATGTTAGATATGAAAAATGGGATAGTGGAACGAAATTAGAAAACAAAAGAGAAAATAAATTTAAATTATATTATAAAGGATCTATGAGAGAAATTGCATCGTTAGTTTGTTAATGGAGGAGAAAGGAATAACTTTTCTTAAATGTTTATAAAATAAATGAAGTATAATCATGTCTTTAGACGAGTAGGGTCATGTGGATCGGGGATCTTATAGAAAGAGTGTGAGAATGTAACTGTCATACTGAGTCACATCAACTCTAAAGATCCAGCATAATTTCTTTGATGTTTTTTCAGGAAAACATGTTAGTTGCCCTGCACACCTGAACCTTGGGGAGTCTCTGATCCCTAACTTCCTTTTGGTAACCCATTATAAACTTTATTCATTAATTCATCTAAGCCTTTCCTGAACCTATTTATATTTTCAGACTATATAACCTTCTGGGGTAATGACTTGCATATGTTTACTACCAACTATGTAAAGTACAAAGCATAAATCCCTTTTATCTTTTATGCAACACTGGGCATCCTCTAATCCCGGTGCTCTTTAATTTGGTGGAAGGAATTCATCTTTACCTTTCATGATTTGGCAGTTTGACTCTATGAAGTCTCATCTGTAGATTTATAAAAACTTATATTTCTACCCTTTTACAATACTCAGACACAGAGCCACATAATGGTTGTGCCCCATCATGTAAAGAGCTTTGCTTTTAATTAATTGCGTGCTCTGAGGGAAATTATCTTATATTTATAGGTCTCAAAGTTATCTGTAAATCAAAGTGCTTGATAATCTCTAAAATTCCTTCCACCTTCCTCTCTTGCCTTCCTACCACCTATTCCAGCCCACCTGCTGTGAAGGAAAAACAGATGTGGAAGACAAGGAGAAACCTACAGTGTAGATACATATGTACTCTTAAGAATTAAACTACCAGAAATTAAATCCCTTTTTCTCCATTTCTTAGCTCAGTGCTCTTAATTAAATTTCTTACTTATCCATACCTCAGTTTCTTCATCAGTTAATCAGGAATAATAATAGTTTGATCTCCATAGAAATATTTTTTATCATCAAATTGTGTGTGTGTGTGTGTGTGTGTGTGTGTGTAACGTAAAACAACATTTGCCATATAATAAGCACTACATAAAATTTAGTGTACACACACACACACACACACACACATACACACACACACATGTACACACAGAGAAAGGGAATGAAAGGGAGCAACCACACCACCCAACACCTGTGCCCTTGTGTGACCCCACTCTGCATTGACTCTGGGCTTGCCCATATGACTTGCTTTGGCCAATGGGACATCAGAAAATAGGAAATGAGTCTATTTTGACCAGTGTTTTCCAATGGCTTACCTTGTTGGAATGTTTTCCTCAGACCACCATGTAAAGAAGTCCAGTGTAGCCTCCTCAAGGGCACATGGAGATAGAAATTCAGCCATCCGAGCTGCAGCCCAGATCCCAGTTGATCTACCAGCTGAATATACATATGAGTTTGCCCAGGTGAGACAAGCAGAAGGGCTGCATAGCCAACCCATAGAATCATGACAAATAAAATGATTGCTCTTAAAAAAAAAATCACTGAATTTAAGGTAGTTTGTTGTATAGCAATATATATCTGATAGTTGGATATTCTCTGTTTCTTTTCTATAGGCTAGTCTTGAGGATTAGTGACAGTGACTGAAAATTCACATACAACTAAATTAACAAATACTAATCCCACTCCCTATTATAAGAAATACACACTATAGATACAAACTTGACAAAAACATGTATTGCATCACCGGGAAAGCTATGATGTATAGCTTTCCAAAGCAAAAATGCGTCGTGACTTTCCCAACTACCCAAGTGTTGCATTAAATAGAACAGATAAGTGATGTTGAGTTTAGTGTTCCCAGGGAAACAGGCTCAGAGACAGAGATTCACATAGAGGCAGTTTACTGGGAAGTGTTCTTGGGATTAACACATGTGAGGGAGTGAGGGAAGCAGGAATCGGCAGTAGGGGAATTCCACTGCAGTGTATGGATGCAAGGGTCTCAGCAGACCACACATGGACTCTGGAGCTGTGATGGTCCTTCTCTTAGTCATTCCACATTTAAGTGAGGAGGTCAAGCCTTTGTATCACAGCTTTGATTGGTCACTGATAATGGCTGCCTTCAGGGAGAGAGTTTCAACTGTGGGTGAGGGCCCTCTTTTTTTTGGGGGGGGGGCATTTTCCCTTTATTTACAAGTGATATATGCAGAGGGTGCCAAAAAAACCATACATAAGAAAGGAAAAAAAAAGCTGTATTAAAATTGTAATACCCAATATACACCAATAACAAAAGATGAATACAAGTCATGAGTAAACATTTGTTTTTGGCAACCCCGGTAGTGTTTACTGAAATGTAATATACATATAACATGTTAGTTTAAGGTATACAACATAATGATTCTACATTTGCACAGATTTTAAAACAATAACCACACATAGTAACAAATTTTTGTCTTTGTGATGAGAATTTTTAAGATGTACTCCCTTGGTAACCTTCAAATATGCAAAATAGCATTAACTATAGCCAACATGCTATACATTATAGCCCCCTGAATTATTTATTTTATTAATTTTTTTCTTTAATAAAAACATGGGTTTTATTAGTCAACTGCAATCATAGTATGATTATTATAGGTTTCCCTCTTTTATTCATTCCACCAAACACAAACCAAAGCTGTTTGCCAGTCTAATTTTCTGCATGTAGGCCCCAACCTTGGTCTGTCAGGTAAATCTCCTTTCTCAGCTTCATAATTGATAGAGACAGGAAGTGACTCTTCTTTCTCAGATGTGAATATCACAAGCCTTGAAATGATAGAAATGAGGTGATTCAATTGTACTGTGGAGAAGGCAAAGGTGAAATTGAAGCAGGGCTCAGCATTGTTTTTCATTTGAAGTTGGTATATTGTGTCTAGTGATCCTGTGACTGCCATTTTTCAGTGATATACATATGCTTCTCACAGTCACAGCTAAATGTGTGGCACAGCCTATTGGAATGGGCCCAGTGAGACTCAGCTTCTACAGCTCCATGTCATTTACACCAATGTAATGGAAGTAATGACAGAATTTTTCACCTGATAAGCCTCCATAGATGAAGTTTTGTCCCTGCTGTCATCATCACATGATTATACCCAGAAATATTATGGTTTTTTTTAAGTGGAATTCTGGCTTAGCCCAGGTCAGGTCAGAGGGTCTGTCCCAACACACAAGGCTTCACTCCTTCCAGGGTTGCTGTCTCACTCTCACCCATGAAAGAAATACATATAGCTGATTTCCTGAGGCTTCTGACAATATGTGGAATATTTGGGGACATAGTAGGGGTGGGGGTGGCCATCCCTATCGTGGTTCAGTTCCTAGTTTCAGGATTTATGACTTATAGATGATTTTCATTTCTTGGTTGGCGAGTGCCACCAAATACCCAGATGTAAGAGCTATGGGGTACACATCTGAGAAGTTCCTATTAGGATTTAGTTCCCCAACAATGAAGATCTTTATTTCTTGAAATCACATTAGGAGTAAACATGAATAGCTGTGGCCAATCCAGGTATGGCAGCTACCTCCATGAAAGATCAATATATACCATGTTGCTTTTTTTGACTTCTCTCTAGGCTCCAAGTCTAGCAGTAGCTTCATGGTGTCCCTGCTAGACTAAATATCAAAAGAGGCAGTCCTATTACATTTACCTAGATGTCTCTAAACACCCAGCATACATTAGAAGTCAGTGAACAATGAATGAATGAAGAAAAAAAATGGATAAACATATAGATGGATGGATGCATACAACTGGGTAACTAGGCCACTGACTGCCATCCTCAAAGCCCAGAATTCAGCAATGAAGGCTTCTTGTAGGTACAGGGGCTACAGCTGCCCCTGTTACAATCATACACCTACATGGAAGCCTTGGAGGGAGGAGAAAGCATGGGAAATAATGGGCTGGTTTATTCACCTCAGTGTTTCTGGCCAGAATTCCAGGAGGCCTTTTCTAGCCCCTATCACTGGGCCCAGGCCCACTTCCTTCAATAACTTGGCTTCTGGGGTAAGAAGCTCCTTGATCTTTTGGGGGAGAAATCTGGGCAGCACTCCATAGAATTGACTATCCATGGCTTGCCATAACATATAGCAATATAAAAACTTTGCAGAAAGTTTATTTATGGAAGTTCCTGAGAGACCAAGGAAACAGTAAACATTGGAAAATACGCTTTGCATGGAAGCATAATGTGTTTAAATATCCATTGAAAATATTGGAAAATTAAAAGACAAATACAAAATTTATTTGAGCATGAACACTAAATAGCTATACATTTACAATTAGATAAATTACATAAATTTTGAAAAATAGGAACCTGTAGGAATATCAAGGCAAACTCTTTGAATTCAGGCCATTACACTGAAAGTGCTTGGTATGTAGCTTCTCAGGATAAATGTGTTTCCTCCCCACACTTTGTTTTTAATCTTGGTGGGGAGGGGAATCTCCAATAAAATTACCCTCACTCCCAATTTCCCTTTCATACATGTAAGATAATATATTCATTAGATTAAGTTTATCCCATTAAACACACACTCGCACGCACACATGCATGCACATACACAAGACCACTAACTAATGATGACTTAAGAGAAACTGATTTCTTTCAAATAAAGTAAGCCTAAAATAAGTAGAGCTGGTATGGGTATGGCAGTGTCTCGCTGTCTTCTTTATCTTTCCTTGGCCATCCTTAGTTATGATCCTCATTGACCTAAGGTGACTGCTGGAGCTTCAGCCAGTCCCATGTACACCCGGTTTTTAGGATAGGGTAAGAAAAGGAGGAAGTGCCCTATGTTCTTGGAAAAAAAATCCTTAAGCACTCAGTCCTTTCATTTACAACTTCTTGCCTCGAACTTAATCACATGGTCACAGCTAGCTGCATGGTAGCTTGTCTAGCTATGCAAGTACGTAGCTCAGTAGACAGGGACTCTTGATGATTGCTGATTTTATATCAGATATAGTAGCATTTTATTATTTTGTGACTTACTAAACTTAAAGACAATTATCTGCCTGATACACACCTAGAAGAGAAGGAACAGGGAGAATGGCATAAAAATTCCATTTAGAACAAATGTAGCAAAGAAAACACTGACATCATAATCCTATTAAAATCTGACATCCAGCTAGGTGGGCATAGTGACACCCCTTAACCCAGTGGCACAGTAAATTCTTTGGTTACATTTCTGTTTGTTGAATTTCTGGTTTCTAGAGAAATCCTTCTGCCATTGTCCACTCCAGTGCCTTGTACAGAGGGAGTTCTTTCTTCTTCATGAACCTCCATGGCTATTTTTATTGTAGGCAACAGAGGGTGTCTCTTCATGGAGCCGCAAAGATTCTAAAGCTCATTTCCTTCTAGTGCAGGTTCAGGTATTATTAAAGTTTTAACAGTAACAGACATTTGCAGTCCAGGTTTGCGGTTTCTTTTGGCTTCCAGATCAGATAAAGCCTGATTCTACCTTGAGACCACTTAAAAGAATATGGTTGGGTGGGAAGACAACATACTTAATTTGATCTTTGCTGCTAGCTTGCCTCCCAATGTCTGACAGAGAACTATTAATAGAAGGCCTTTTAAAAGCCTTGGGGCCAGTGATTTATCTTCTGCTAAGACTACTTCTTTAGAGCATCTTATGATTGCTCCGGTTTGGAAACCAGTGCAGTTGTCTTTTTTTTTTTCTTTTTTTTTTTCTTTTTTTTGAGGGCAGTGTCACTGGCCCTTATATGTGGGACCGAACCAGGGTCGCTGGCTTCCCAGGCCAGCGCTTAACCACCGCGCCACTCGGCCGGCCCTTTTTTTTTTAATCTTGAAAGTCTCCATTTAATGCCTTTAAATTTCAGGCCTCAGAGAGAGAACACCTCCCTAACATCTCTACCTACACATAAGCTGATTTGAATCTGAGTTAATCAATCCTAGAACTTTGTTGAAATCAGCAAGAAGCAGCCAGTACAGACATCATCCTAATTTTTTCACACTTTCCCATCAGGCCATTTACTCTGCTTTCCAGACAGCCTTTCATCTGCTTCCCAGAGGAAGACAGGCAACAGTTTGACCAAATGTTTTAGCCGACAGTACTGGGGCTGTTAAGGTAAACAGATTAGTCCTTAAATGGAGTCTCTTGGGGTAACGCCCACATCAGCAAACCAATATGTGTAACTAAGTTTTTTATGCCCAGCTCTCCCAGAAAAGGGAGGCCAAGTTTCATCAGTCAGTGCTTGCCTGTTCAGCACAAGTTACCTGACTTGGATCAAGACTTCCCTCTTCTCTGTATAAGGAAAGGAGCAGTGCTCTAGCCAATCAGCAAATGCCCAGTGTACCGTCCTTGTTTCTGATCGGTTCTTCCTATTAAACCTCTCACTTGATATGTCTCTTCAGAGCTCCTTTCTCTCTGCTAAATTGGAAGTTTCTCAATTCATGAATCTATGACTAAAGCGCATAAGATCTTGAAAATGTACTCAATTGAATTTTGTTCTTTAACAGAGACACAACGCAGGCTCTGATATTTTATGTTTCATGTGCATGCAACGCATTAACATTATGACAGACTGAGGATAATAGTTGCTTAAAAACATGAATTTGAATTTATTTCTCTCTTTGATATTCCAAGCAGCCCAGGGCTGGTAGGTAGGACCCTAACACCATCAGGAGCCCTGGTATCTATCTTTATTGTGCACCATTTCAGGGAATGGTGTTTAGGCCAAAGATCACTTGAAGACCCAAGGGGGCTGCTACAGTTCTGATCATCAAAATTAATTCTTTGAAAAGATCTAAATTTTCAAAAAAATCCGAGAGAGAGAGAGAGAGAGAGAGAGAGAGAGACAGAGAGAGACAGAGAGAGACAGAGAGAAAAGAGAAAGATCAAAAATAAAGTAAGAAAGAAAATTAGGGGCATTACTACTGAATTTACAAAAACATATAAGAGAATACTATGAATAATTATACACAAATAAATTAGATAACTAGATAAGTGGTGCAAATTCTTAGCAACATGAATTACCTAATTTACTCAAGATTACAGGAACAGACTAATAGAAATAGACACCTAAATATGTTCAACTTTCAAGTGTTAAGTGAATTCAATGGGGGAAAGCATAGTGCCTTAATACTATGCTTAAAAATGAAAATTAAGCTCTAATTCACAGCATACACACAAAAAAATTCAAAATTTACTATACAATTAAACATGAAAATTGAAAGCAAAAAATATTTTAGGAGAAAATATACAAAATCTTATAGTAGAATTTTTAAAAATTAGATATTTTAAAATTTTAAAACTTACAATGTTTATAGTAAAGTGCCTTTCAAAGTATTAATTCATGTAGATACATGCCTATATGTATTCACTGTTTTTAATCGATGTTCACAGAAATATACCTAAGTAAATCAGCGTTCCAGACTCATTTTATATATTGTTTAGGAACTAGTCCATGTTTGCAAGTCCATATGCAATGAGAAGAGAGAATGGGAACAAACTGATAGGAAAACTGGCAGCCATCATAAAATTTAGTTCTATATATTTTAAAAATAATGAATGCATTGCTATATATCTGGCTAAGCTTGTTCTTGTAACATAATATTCATAACCTATTAATATATTAACAAAGTATCAACTTATCAATACAGATTAGGAATTGTAATTTTAAAAATGAAAGATACAAGTTACAATAATACCTATACAATACCATGCTCCAAAATAAGAAGAAAACTCAGTATTACAGATGGAGAAAAGAGAAGATTGGAAAAAAATCAAAACATGAATCAGTTATTTCAGGAAGTTATACTTATAATGTTAGTTATATCTGGAGTAAATATAATATTAGATATATATAGGTTAAATATTCATCCAAATATAAGATGAATTTTGAAATGACAGAACATAAAATATTTTGAGTTTCTGAAAATAGAACAGAAGCATATGCTTGCATCAAACTCGAGATTTAATTTCTTGCAAATCTCCTGGTAACAGAATACTTGGAGAATAAAGTGAAACTTTCTAAGAAATAGGGAGAGGCATATTTGGCATGATGTTAACAATGGTGACTTCAGAGCCCCTCACTGGCAAAGATACTTAGCCTGGATTGGGGAGATGTCCTAGCAAGGTTTTAGGTGGCCATATGAATAAAAAGAAAATGCCCCTATTATTTAAGATTTAGGACCACCATCTGTTCTTGGAAATAAGTATAGGGAGCCTAAGAAAACAAATGGGCACATAAAGGATTCACAAATACTTTACGTTTCTTTTGCTTTTTGAAAACATTTCACAACGTCCCTGCTTTTCAATCTCAACAAAATGTTAGTAAATTGTTTCTGCTTTGTTGCAGAGAGTGTGCAATTTAAGGGCATTCTTTTCATTTTCCCTTTATCTAGTCCTGATTCCAAACATTCAATGCCTTCCTGATTTTA
The DNA here is from genome assembly GCA_033961575.1 of Aselliscus stoliczkanus. Lineage (NCBI taxonomy): Eukaryota > Metazoa > Chordata > Mammalia > Chiroptera > Hipposideridae > Aselliscus > Aselliscus stoliczkanus. The sequence continues at coordinate 23,441,993 of CM066727.1, read as the reverse complement.
TGGCCTGGTTTTGTTGACTCTTGTCTCTGGGGTCCCACTGTGATCCTGAAACTGCCGAGTAACTTGGATGCTTGAGATGGAAAAAGCATTGTTTAAGCTTTATTTAACCTACTCAGCTCACCAAAGTTGGATAGGCATTTTTCAAAAACTCTTTTCAGTATACTCAATAAGGAGGGCTATGTAGCCCTCGAGCAATTAATGGTAACTTTATGCCAGCCAGTGTCAGAACTCAATAGAGAATTGTAGCATGGCTCTGTCAGGACTTTCTACACACACCCGCCTGTTGTACATAGTAGATACAGAATAGTCCTAAGACTTGGCGATATTTTGGTGTGCCTTCCTTTTTGTTTTGTCTGTCTTAGCTGCAAAACTCACTATCTTATCTAATTTAATCCCATTGTTTCCTCTGTAACATTTTTGTTGTTGTTTTTAAAAGATGCAGTTCACAATTTCTGTGCAGTGCAGAAGTAATCTGAGACATTCCCTACCCTTGATCAGCCTTAGTCATTCAGGCTCTGAAGTTAGCCAGTACATAAGAAATTCAATGGTTGAGTCTGATCTTAATAAGCATAGATTGAAGAACTGAGTGGTATTGAACCCAGTTAGTAGAACATATGAGATGTGTTGGGAAGAAAGGCAGTCCAATATGTCCTGTATGAGTGCCTCAGTGAAGGGTCACTTAATAACCAGATTCTAAGGCCTGGATCACTCACATTGGTAGATTTTATTTATCTTACCACCCACAGGTTTCTGTCCCATGTACTAGAGGTATCCTTTAAAAAAGATATATAAAGGATATATATAGGTTGTGTATATATATATGTATATATATGTATATATATATATATGTGTGTGTGTGTGTGTGTGTGTTATGGAGAGCAGTGGCAGGGGCAGGAGTAGGACTTTGAAGAAGTGAGATTTCATCTGTGGTGAGAAGAAAAAGATGCTATTTTAAGTGATATTTACTGAATTTTTGGATAACTTTCTTTATGACTATATCTTAGTAGGTGTGTTTGATTATGAATATGGTCTTGAAGGAAATAAACCTAGGCAAAGGGAACACCTCTGCCAAAAACATTAAAAGGAGTTTCTTTTCTTGAGGGTAAGAGAATAGAAGAGAAAGTAGGGAAAATGAGGGAACAGGAGGAAACAGGAGAGGGAAATGTTGGTCAGTGAGAGATTCCTGAAAGTGAGAGAGACTAAATGACTTCAGAAGTTTGCTTAATGCTGATCATGATTTATTTTTTTTTACTTCATGACAAAGTAATTCATTATCTCAAACATTCAATAAAGGCTGTGTAAGGTATATTCTCAAATAATTAATTAAAACAGGGTTTTATTTTGTAACTGAGTCAATGTGGTAGAGGAAAAAAAGACTATCTTCTAAAGACAGAAATGGAAATCAGATCAAATTTAGCAAAATGAGGAAATACAAGGTCTGACAATTAAGGTCATGACCTTTTTGCAAAGATTTGCTAACATTTTTAATATCAGAGGGATTATCCATTACAAATTTGTACCAACTGAACAAACAGTTAACTAAGTTTACTATTTGGAAGTGCTGAAAAGGCTGCATGAGTAAGTTAGACAACCTGAACTTTTCGCCAACAATTCATGGCTCTTGCATCACGGCAATGCACCAGCTCACACAGCACTGTCTGTGAGGGTGTTTTTAGCCAATAAACAAATAACTGTATTGCAGCACCCTCCCTATTTACCAGATCTGGCCCCCGTTAATTCCTCCTCTACACATAGATAAAGGAAATATTGAAAGGAAGGCATTTTGATGACATTCAGGACATCAAGGGTAATATCACGACAGCTCTGATGGCCATTCCAGAAAAAGAGTTCCAAATTGCTTTGAAGGTGGACTAAGTGTTGGTGTTAGTGCATAGTTTCCCAAGAGGAGTACTTTGAAGGTGACCACAGTGATATTCAGCAATGGGGTATGTAGCACTTTTTCTAGAGTGAGTTCACAAACTTAATTTTCTGAACTTATAGAGCAAGAAATGGAAATAAGATTGCATGTGTTTAAAAATTAACAATCCTCTCGGAAGTGTACTGGTGCCAGAAAATGTGATAGAGAATAATACATTTTATTTAAATATTAACAACTGGGTTTAAATGAGATACCACCTCACTCCAGTCAGAGTGGCTATCATCAATAAATCAACAAACAACAAGTGCTAACGAGGGTGTGGAGAAAAGGGAACCCTGGTGCACGTTGGTGGGACTGCAAATTGATGCATCCATTATGGAAATCAGTATGGAGGTATCTCAAAACACTGGAAATGGAATTGCCATATGACCCAGCAATTCCACCCTTCGGTATCTATCCAGAAGAATCCAAGAAGCTAATTTGGAAAAATATATGTACCCCTATGTTTATTGCAGCACTATTTACAATAGCGAAGACTTGGAAACAGCCGAAATGACCATCGGTAGATGACAGGATTAAGAAACTGTGGTACATTTATACAATGGAGTATTACTCCCCTATAAAGAAGAATGAAATTGTACCATTTACAACGTTATGGATGGATCTAGAGAACATTATGCTAAGTGAAATAAGTCAGTTGGAGAAAGACAAATACCATATGATCTCACTTATATGTGGAATCTGAAAAATGAATGAATGAGCAAAGTAAACAGAAACAGTCTCATAGATATAGAGGAAAAACAGGGTTGCTAGTTGGGAGAAGGGTGGGAATGAGGGAGAAGGGGAAGGGATTTGACAGCATAAATAGGTAACTACAATATTGCCACAGGGGTATGAAAGACATTTTGGGGAATATAATCATGTTGTAAATATTTTGTGGGGTGTCAGATGGTCACATGTCTTGTTAGGGAGACCACTTCATAGATGGAGTAGAGGCCTGATCACTGCACTGTACACCTGAAACTGATGTTGTATAATATTGTATGCCAACTGTAATTGAATATATAGATAGTCGCGGGATGTGGATTATATGGTGGAAGGGAGTCAAAGGAATTGTAATAGATATGTATGATATGGGGGCGAGGAGTGGGGTGGTGAAGTGGGGGAGGAGGTTTCACTTTGAGGGGTAAAAAGTATAACTAGTGCACTGTGTTGTACACCTGAAGCTAATTTAAAAAATGTTTATTTCACAATAAAAGAATACAAAAAATAACTGGGTCTAACAAGTAATCAAAACTTTTGTGTAGTATTGTATCAGTCAAGAGAATGTATGTTAGTTGTTTTAAGAAATAACTACACTTTTTAGTTGCTGAATATAACAAAGTCGTCTTGTTGTTGTTGTTGTTGTTGTTGTTGTTGTTTTGCTTTCACCACAGCCTAATGTAGATTAGGCTCTTTTGGGTGGCTCTCCTGCAATCATTGCCTTAGGCGTTTCAACCATCTCAGCACCCTGCCCTTTCAACCATGTGAATGGGAGATGCAGAGACTAGAGAATTACATGGAAAATTTTATGACTAGGTCGGGGAAGGCATACATCACTACTACTTCCATTCCATTGGCCATTCAGTCGTATGGCCCTAAATGAACTGAAGTGAGGCTGGGAGATCTGTTTTGTTCAGGGCGAACTTTGTGTACACCAAGCTGTCTCTGTTCCAGGTGTGCCTACAGCTATTGCTATAATTGGAGCAAGAAAGGGGGGAACCTGGAGTTTGGGAATGAAACGAGCTAAAAGCTCTATTTGTTGGTAGCGTCGCTGGGTTTGGAGCAGCTGCCGCGGAGCCGCTGGACAGGCGGCCTGTTGGACCCACTCACCTGCCATGGCCGAGAGCGACTGGGACATGGTGATGATGTGGCACCAGAAGGGGGTCCTACGGCCGCGCAGGCCAAGTCCAAGCAGGACATCTGAGCAGCTCAGAGACGAGGGGACGTTGTGAGACTTCCAAGAAATGGGCTACTGGACAGAACAAACTGTATTCAATCCCCAAGCACAGGTCAAGCTGGAACGGGAGACCGAGGGCCTGCAGCAGGACCAGGGGAGCCTGGAGCTGGGCAGGGGGTTCCAGCAGGGCCCGCAGAGCAAGGGGCTGACACAGGAGGACCTGGCAACGAAAATCAACGAACAGCCACAGATCATCGCAGACTACAAGAGTGGACAGGCCATGCTGAATAACCAGGTTCTGGGCAACATTGAGAGACCCATTGGCCTCAAGCTCCAGGGGCAAGACACAGGGAAGCCGACTGAGAAGGGACCAAGGGCGACATGAATACAGAGCCTCAAAATCAGTGCGTTCCGGCCGATCTCACCTGGCTGGTTCCCTTTGACCAGCAGCGCCAGGCGGAAACCGGGTATCAGCCCTGCCCAGCAATCCCTTCTCTCTGAACCTGCTGTCAAACAAAACCTGGCAAAGTGTTTACCTCTCCAGATTGTTTTACCTCCCTAACCCCGAGCCTCAATTTGGGGTGCAGAACGCTGCCGTTCTCTCCCAGGGTGTCAGCCTAGCTGTGGATGTGGCTCCTGGGGGAACAGAGTGGGAGGGTATGGGGTGGGAGGGTCCAATCCGGTCCACAGGGGAGAAGGTTCGACCTCTGGTCCGGCAGTTGGAGAAGCTAACAAACTTTCGCTGCCCTTCCAAAAAAGAAAAATAAATTAAAAAATAAATAAAGAAAAGAAAAGCTCTATTTGTTATAATTTCTTTAAAATCATACCTTACATTTTGTGTTTCTCATCTCTAGATTGGGATCAACAGAGTTTAAGGTTCATGTTTTAGCTAATCCTTAGAAAAACCCATTTTGACACCTATGTATTAATGTACCTTTAAAAATATGTAAGGTATTAATGTACCTTTAAAAATATGTAAATCAGGATTTAGCATTTTGGCATACTTTTTCTTAAAGGGGCTAGTAACTGTTTTAAGTTGCAGACCTGTTGTGTATACATCAGCTACTCAGTAATGTCAGTGTACCCCTAAAGCAGCCATAGACAATAGGAAACAAAAAGGTATGGCTGTGTTCCAATAAAACTTTACTTACAAACATATGCTTCTGGTCTGAGGATCATAAGCATACTCATTTACAAAGACATGCTTAGCCAACCCCCGATTTAAATCATTGTTGACCTAAAGAAAAAAAAACAAAAAACACGGAAGTAGCTTATTTGATGCCATATATTATGAATTCCATAAAAATCAAATCCTATAATTTATGTATTTGTAGAAGCCCTTTGAAAGTTGTATAACTTCTAAGTGGTAAGTTCTTTATTTAACAAATAGTCTCCCCTTGAGGCACACTATTACTTGAACTATTATTTAATGATACTAATGTTCACATTCTTTGTTAAACTGAAATCTTTTCATAAATGTGACATATGTCTGCTTTCCCAGTGTATACATTAATTTGCATTAAATTCAGGGCACTCCTGTATAGTAAATTCGATGTTTTGACTCAGTGAAAAAAATGTAAATTTTTAAAGTTTTTTTTAAGGTTTTGAGGAACCCTTAAAACATAGGCATGAGGGTCAGCCAAGTGGCTCAGTAGGTTAAGAGCTCGCTCAACACTGTGAGCTCAGAGCAACAGGGTCGCCGGTTTGATTCTGGGCCCGAGCTGAGTTGCCAACAGCAGGATGGCTCACAAAACACAAAAAAACAAACAAACAAAAAAACAAAAACAAAAAAACACACATACAAAAAAACAACAAAAATAAAACAAAAGAAGAAAATATAGGCATGAATGGTTTCTTTAGTATAGGCAAGGGTTTGGAAGGCAGCATTGCTCTGAATACAGTTGAGGCAAGCTGTAAGCCAGAAAATAGATGGGGCACTGTTGCTGTGTTAAAATTGGTCCAAATCTCAATTCTTTCAATAGGCTCAGATTTACTAATCCACTAGAAGTTAAGGAAAGAGGTGGGAAGTTTCAGTAATAGAGGGCCACATTTTCTTCTTTCATTACTTACTTGCAGACCAGCTGACTTTTGGTTTATATCTTGTGCAGGATATAGCAGAAATCTCCAGGAAATAAACAACACATATCAATATTCTGGATTTTCCTACTGTTTCCCAATAACACTAAAGGTTCAAGAGAGACTTAGTATCCCAAGGTATATCAGATGTTTACTGCTTCATAAAGACCACCAACATTCCGGCCTGGAACAGTTAATTCTCAATTCTGTAGCCTCTATTCTGTCAAGTACTTGTTTTACAGACTCTTAATTGTATCAACCCATTTCACATTTTGAAATAACTTATTTGTTAGCATGCTTTTGGTTGCAAGTAACTGAAAACTTGTCTAAACGGCTTAAAGACTGGACAGATTTTCTCACCTAACCAGCATCCTAGAGCAAGATGGCTTCAAAGCTGTCACAGGTCTGAGTTATTCTCTAAAATTAACTTTTCTTTCTTCTTAAGGTACTTGAATGTCTATAGAAAATCTATGCAGCACAGCCTCAGATTGCAATATCAAAACAGAACGAGAGAGAAGATCGTTTTTCTCTTAAATACTACTTTATTTATTAGGAGGGAAAGCTTCCCAGGAAGCCACCCGGGTCACTTTCTAAATTTCATTGGCAGCTATTGAGTCATTTGTCCATCTCCTAGATGAAAGGGAGGAGGCAGAGAAAATGAGTATTGGCACTTTCAGTTTCTAAATGAAAGGTAAGATCTCGCAGCCAAGAGGAGGGGTCCCACTGTGAATTGCTTTTGGGTAAATAGATTTAAAAAAAAAAGAAAGAAAGAAAGCATCTGTCACAGCTCCTAAGTGAATAGTGGTATTTTGGTTTCTGGTAGGAACTTATAAACATGCAAAATTACACCCAATATCTGACTCAAATCTCCTATGCTGCCTATAGCTCAGTGCCAACAAGAATGCCCATCATGTGCTATGAGAGAGAGAGAGAGAGAGAGAGAGAGAGAGAGAGAGAGAGAGAGAGAGAGAGAGAGAGAACCATCTTCAGCAGTTGCCTAGCTGGTTGTATAGCTACCTGTTCATAGTAATGACAAAAATATACTCCTGAATAGCTGTGTTTCATAGCATTGCTATATTAGGTTTGTTGATTTATTGATCATGATTTTAAAACAAAATGCTTAAAAACATTTTCCTAGAATCAGTATGCTCACATTGGACCATGAGAAACCAAGGCTTGAAACAGTGTGGTGGAATTTGTCATTCTTGGGTTCTTCTATTAGCAAATCAATCTCCCTTTTCTAGGCAATCCTAGATTCTGTGTAGCCCTTGTAGGAGGCAGTAGCCACCCTCAGTCTGAAAGCTAGAGGAGTTATGTTTACTTTCCTTCTCCTGGCCCATCGGCAGTCACTTAGGTGATTTAGGCTCAGTCTCTGAAATGCTATCTCCTGTGATTTTGAATCTTTTGTGAGGGACACATGGGATGGAGAGATGCCGTATTTCTTGCAACCAGTAGAATTTAAGTGCACTTTGCTATACTTCCTGTTTCTAGATTTCTTTTCCCCTGCTCATTTTCTAAACCTTGTTGTCCAGGTTTTTTTGTTAATTTTGTGATCTCCTGATTATAGTTTCCATAAATTAAGATTTGTTGAGACCTGCTTAAGTTCGATGAGGCAAATTTCTGTGCTTACACTTAACATCCTGAGCTCTTACTGGCATGTGTTAGTATTCGACACAAGCCCTTATGCCACTGCCCATGACATTTGTAATACTCTATTGTGAATGCCTGAGGCTTTAGCGATGCCTGTGGCTTAGACTTGTGCTTGCTTCTCTCAGGCTGAGCTATATTTCCCCATTTCTAGGTAGAGTTTAGCAAGGGAATTGGCAGTGGAAGAGTTGAGTATGTGTACCATAGGAAGGTTGCTTAGATAAATTATGTGAGGTTTTTTTTTTTTTTTTTTTTTGGTCTTTAATTTGATGGGTTGATAGCTCCCAAAACATTCCTTCCAATAATGTCTAGGCAAGTCTTAGTGACTTGAGTTGCCTGAAAGTATTAGAACAAGCACTCATTACTCTTTAAAATCTAACTATTGACTAACTTATGCACTTTTAGAATAGGGTCTCTCCAAGGACTGGCAGGTGACCTGCATTGGGACAACCTGTCTCAAGAGCTTAAACCATGGTACTCAAGGTCACGAGCTGTGAGGGTCTTGCTTCTTACCTTGCCACCCAAAGAGTAATTTCTCTGCCTCATTCTCTTATTACATTGGCATATAAATAATGTGACCCAGGGTTCCAGATTATTTTTCTCTCCAACCATCCTCACCAGAGAGAGATAGTCTTTAAGACTAGGTTCTCCTGCTTATAGGATAATTGACAAGTAATTCACAATGCCATATACATAAATATAACCAATATCTTCTTGGTATTTTATTGTACAAAATGCAGGCCATTATTATAGTTGACTCTCACAGGAACTGGGAAGGTAAGGAAAGAGGTATCATGTTATTTTCTTTCTAAAGAAGATAAAAACATTTCACAGAGTTGAAGTAATTTGTCCAAGGTTGCTACAAAAATAAGTAGATTCAGGATTCAAAGCTAGATCTCGCTCCAGATGCAAAACTCTATGTTCTTGGAGAATAATCCCTTGTGGTAGAGGAAGAAATGACTTCTTTTGACAACTGAATCAGAAATATCATAGAGATTCTGCATGTTTTAGTCAAAGCTAAATTATGTTTTAGTCAAAGCTATTAATTATGCTCTGAGGACTTGTGACTGAAACCTGGAAATGGCTATAAAGAAGGAGCTCTGGGAAACAAAGTTGTTGGGGAGACAGGAGAGAGAGTGCATAGATGGGAAAACATATAAAAATATATCGATATTAAAAAATTGAAATACACCGTAGAACCAGAGAAGATTATAAGAGACAGGGACCTAATGCCATCAAGTCAAATGTTTATAAGAGGAGAAACAGTTACCAATACTCTGTAAAATTTTGGTTGCACTGTTGTATATTTAAATTCAGCATTATTTAAGCCACCCTATGTGCAAAATTTTAAAATGCCAATTTAAAAATTTGCAAAGCAGGTTGAGACTCAGAAAGGTTTAATGATATGCCCAATGCTATTGGATCTTTCAAAAAGCAGACAGTGAACTAAAGCTATATACAATAGATACCAGACTATGGTTTTGCCAGAATCCATACAATCACTTTAGAATTATCATCAAATATACTGTCTTCAAAGGGAGTGAGTGAAAATATAGTTTATTTTTCTCACAAAAAAGGCTTATTTCTGGCAAGATGAATGAATCAGACACTTTATTTGATTCATTTAAAGTCCATAATTCAAAGAAAACTAAAAGCACAAATGTTTTGTTTTACAAATTAACTCTAAGAACAAAATATTGAATCTAGAACAATTTTGTTCATAAGTAGTTCAGGTTTGTCTAACACATACAATTAATTCTGGGCAATAAAGGTCAATAAATAGTGTGCAATTAATAGAATTAGTACAGCTGGGACATGGGTACAAAATGTTACAGCAGATGGAGGATATGTATACTTCAAACAGAGCACAATTGGCAAGTGGAATAGTTAGTAAAAGCAACAGAAAACTATATAAACAGTGGTCCATTAGTCATATTAAGATGAAAAGTAAACCAAACAGGCTTATTGATGTGGTAATGAACACAACTGGAACAAAGATAAAGTGTTTGTTCAAAGGAAAGGATACCAGGAAAAGACTAGAGTGTTATTATTATTATTATTTTTAAACAGAGCCTTTAAAGAGAAAGGAAAAACTGAATATTCATAGAGGATATTTGAAAAGCAATCTCAAATGATAGTCCTGATTTCAATAATAATATAGTATAGTAGATTAAATGTGAAGCAATATAAATATATTATACATCTATATATCTTACACTGGGTATTTTATAAGATATAAAAAATCTTGTTCAAAGCTTTCTTTACATCCAAACATGGTTTTTGCTATACAAGTCAACTCAAGAACAGTAAAGTTTAAATATATACAATAAAGTTATATGAAGTACAGAGTAATTCTTAAAGCACAGGTTTGAGGTGGTCCACCTGTTTTTCAGGGAAAAAAAATTGCATAGACTATTTACTAAACACTGATAACAACACTACAAGACAGGTTGTACATTATTACATTGTTTTAAAACTGAAAACAGGAGAAACAGAGAGGTTAAGCATTTTGTCCAAAGTCACACAGCTATTAAGTGCCAGAATAGAAATCCAATTTTTCTAAGACAGTTATCTTGAAATGGTTTTATTCTGTTTTCTCTGTAAAGAAAAACTCTAAGCAAGGGTTGAAGGATATGTAGGCAGTTATATAAGTCTTAATAAATCATTTTATGCATTTAGTTTTTCAGTCTTCATTATGAGTACATTGAATAAAATGGCTCCTTCTGATTTTTGGAAGTTCTCTAATGTGAACTCTAAGTTTTCTAGTAAGATATTAATAAACTTATCATTTTAGAAAAATAAAAGAAGCAATTAATAGTCAAAAATTCAGATGCCATTTAATAGCTTATTGACAAATATACAGAATAATACATGAAATAGTTGTTACTAGATTTTTTTCTAATTATTATTTTAAAAAAATTAGCATCATGGGAGGTTGTTACAAGATATAAGAGATTTTCAGGCAAGTAAATATAAAGAGTTCTATGAAATACATGATTTGTTTTGAAAACTGTACATTTTAAACTTAGTTCAAAAGAGATTTTAAAAAACAAACAGACAAAAAAACTGAGCAAGTTCATTCCTCAAAAGGAAATAGGTACATTTAAAAATAACTAAGTACAAAAGAGCACTAGAACGAAACATTTTTGTAGATCAATCTTACAAAAAATTAAAAAAACAGAATGGCATACTATTTGAAAATTTTAAGACGAGAGAGAATGAAAGAAGAATGGGCTCTTTAAGTTCTTTTTCCTAAGCATGGCATACTGTTGACATCCACAGGTAGCAATCTCAAAAACACGAAATAGGCTGTATGTATGTATGTATTCATGTATTCCTCAAGAATACGATATTTTATTTTGGAAATCCTTTGCTATCAACTTCATACACTGCATAAAAGATTAGAAATTTTATGGCTCAAACTTTCTGTTTTGGCCTCTTTGAATGTGGTTAGTTTTTGTTTTCATAGATTAAGTAACTTCTATGTCCATAAATGTGTTAATTCTATACAGATAAGCAGCATTTTAATTTTTGGTTTTACTAACATGATAATTTTCTATAGGTAAAAAGGTACAATTACATTTTATTTAAATTAAGACCATAAAACATATGTATTTGGACTTAGAGATGCATTATTTTTTATTACTTTATTATGTTATCTTTTCCGTTTAAGGGCAGACCATCTGGGATTGACTTCTATGAGTGATACAAGGTCAAAATTCATCTGTTTTTTTCAATATAGACGTCCATCACAGAGTCCCATTTATTAAAAAGTCCGTTATTTCTTCAAAACACTATGTTTTCACATCTGAGTTAAATCAAGTGACCATAATCATGTGGATCTATTTCTATACTATTTATTCTGTTTCACTGGTCTATTTGTGTATTCTGGTACACTACCAAACTGTCTTAATTGATGTAGTTTTAAAATAGGTCCTCATGTCTGGTTGTGTAATCTTACATTTAATGTTTAACATTTCTTGATCATGGAGTGACTTGCCCAAACAATATGGAAGCCATCTTTGTACATTCAGTGAAACTTGGGGAAGAATGAGGCAATAGAATTATGCTTTTCATTTTTCATATGATGTTTCAGAGGAAGAAGACTATGTAAATGGCTGAGTGTGTTCCCCAAATTACCTGATTTCCCATAGGCTTATTTTCTGCATGGTAAAGTCAGTTGGAAAAGTATAGACATGATATAGTTGACTACATAATATGCAATTTTTCTATTTTCTTCACTTTTGTTTTATGTATAATGTAATTATCCAAATAATTACATTTCCCAGTTCTGTAAAGACAGAACTGGTTATCTGCTACATTCCTAGAAAAATGTTTTGCCCCCCTTTTCTTGCACACTTACCTTCTTCTTCTTGCTTAAAATGCTGTCATGATATCTTGAATATTGAGCAAACATCTGTTTACAATGGCTTAAGTTACACTTGGAGGAAGCAAACATGAGAATAAATATCACCACCCAAGAGAAGTAAAAAAGAAAGATGGAAGTATGGATGTGGTTGACACAATTAAATTAATTAGACTTTCTTAGACACCAACCTCTGTATTTGTCTCATGAGAAACAGCTAACACTATTCGTTGGTCCAAGATAGTCTGGTGTTTCATTTCATGCAGCCAATGAAGTCAGAATAGGGACAACTATATATGTTTCACTGCCAGCTTCTTTCTTGAACCCCTAGCAATTATCTCACAAAATATACTTATTAGGGGAATACACAGTTACTATATTAGTGCTAGATTGATATCTCAATATAGTGGTGTTACACTTTTATGTAAAGTGACTCACTTTTATCAGTTACTAATAGTAATTAAAATACCAAGTTTTAAAGAATGATTTTGGACATGAGGAAAAATTCTAGGCTATCTCTAAAATATGATTGCTCTGACAGACTTGCATTCTTCTACACTTTTGTGAGTAGTAGGTAAAGAGTGTGTTTAGAATTAGCAAGTAATTTATCGTATAAAGCTGCTAATTCAGCCAAACCAATGCATAGTTACCTCTGGGTGGGTGGCTGGGAGAAAACAGATTTAAATAGCAAATAAAAAAGCATCAGTAATAATTATTTTTTTAAAAAAGTTAAAATCACTGTTAACTTAATTGAATTTTAAAATTAAGATAAAATGTAAAAGGTAGATAGAAGCTAATATTCAAATGAAGTACAAAGAACCAGTAGATCAATCCATTTTTAACATGTATAATGAACCTCAGGTTGTTAATCTACACCACACATACTCATTAAGTTACTGTTTCATAAAACACAAGTTTTTTTTTTTGTTTTTTTTTTTGTTTTTGTTTTCCTTTTTAAATTTAGGAAAGAAATGGAATGAACTGCTTATATTTTCTGTTGTTAAATTTGGAATATCTCCACCTCCAACTTAGTGACACTGATTTTCTTCCATCTGTTGGAGAACTAAATAAAATATGAGCTGTTGTACATTATGCTTCGAAGAAATTGCAAATGCAAATCCTTAGCCCACTCTTTTTGGTGTTTAATATTGTGCCTTTTTGTTTTTAGCTCATGTTTATTTTGAACAAACTTCAACATTTAAATTAAGCATTGTATTTTTAGTTTTAAAATCTATTAATTTAATTAGTAAGGTAACTGATTAATATTTAATTTCAGATATTTTCCACCATTTCTTTGGATTTGATATTACAGCAAGCCAAGAAATTAATTCCATGGAAAGGAAATCTTAACACCGATTCACTCAGTGTTCAGTATTTTAAAATTAGTAAAATAAATGCATAAACACAGGCTTGGTAATACTGAAATACTATACAGATAAAATACTCTTCAGATAAATGCATTAAAAAATAAATGAGATAGTGATAGATAAAGTAAAATCATGTGACAGAAAGTGTCTGGGAAAGACTATTTTTGATAGTGTGCTGAGGCAAAGTCTGAATTGTAATTGAGAAAAAAATCCTATATTAGTTGGGATAAATATAAAGTTCCTATAACAAAGTCTGAACTGAATGATAATAGTTTAAATAATTTTTTTCTCTGTCATGTAAAAGTCCTTGAATAAGCACTCCATGTTGGTGAGGTCAATTTTTCTTCTATTGTTTGGCTTTTCTCCATTCCCATACTCTCAGGATATTGTTTTCATCCTCATGTCAATTAGTATTCAATGTTATATCTAAAAGTTTCATATTTTAGAAAGAGAGAAAGAGAAAAGGAGGAAGGAAACATATGCCATTGCACTGCAAGGCCATCACCTGAATTAGTAACTCAAATCATGCCTATTTACACCTCATTGGCCAGCATAGGGTCACACAGCCACATCTGGTGCAGGTGAAGCTCAGAAAGGATGCCTTCATTTTAGCCAGGTACAATATTTGAGTTCCATTACTAATAAAAGACTGGACCTTGGGTGACACACTTTTACCTGACATCAAAAGAAAGATCGAACTCTGTTAAAATTTTGAGAGACAGTTTTCAGGCCATTAATTCTTCAAACATTTCCTTATTCTGCACCAATCACTTTGGCTTCTCTTTCTAGAATACTAATGAAATAATTATTAGACTTTCTCATACTGTCCCACAGGTGCCTGAGCTCTGCTTACATTTTGTTTAATCTTTTTTTTTTTTCCTGCTGCTGTTAAGACTGGTAAATTTCTGCTGATCTATCTTTAAATTCACTTTGTTTTCCTATTTCATTCCTGTGTATATTATTCAGCACGTGCAGGGGAAATTTTATCTCTTATATTATGTTTTTTAGTTATAACATTTCCATTTGGCACCTGACTTTTTCATTTCTATTTCTCTGCTGAAAATTTCCTTCTATGAATATTAAGATTGATCAATTTCAGCTCATGGATCATGGTGATAAACTACTTTAAGTCTTTGTCTGATAATTTCAACATCTGAGTCATTTTGGGATTGGCATTTTTATTATTTTTTCCCATGATGTTGGCCAGATTTTCCCAATTTTTTCAATGTAAAGTGATTTTGGATTATATCCTGGGCATTGTGGATATTGTATTGTAAAAAGCCGAATCCTGTTAAATTTCTTCGAAGATTTACTGTACATTTTTTTCCTGTTTATTTTAGCAGAGAATTGGCCTGGTTAGATTCACATAAAAAGTTTTGATTTGCCTTCCCTAGGCTGTGCTACCAAAGCCAGTTCAGGTTTCAAAGTCTGTAAGGTGCTGTTTGAGTTTCCTTGTGCCTGTTCACTCAGGGATTTGTCTAGGACTTAGGTATTGGTGTAAACAGTAATTCAGTTCTCAAAGCTTTTATCATGTTTAGTGATGTCTTTTGTATCTGTGCACAGATTGCAGTGAGCCTGGGTTTCTGTCAGTTCAGATACAGTCTTTGGAAACCCCCTTCATCTCTCATCTCTGCAGTCACTCTGGGGCCCTGGGGCCGCTTTCCCCAGGCTTCTGATTTGGAAGCCAGAGTTTCCTTCAAGGTTTCGTCTTTGTGCCCGTGTGCAGTTTTGCAGTACTGTGGCCAATCTCAGGCAACGCTGAGAGAGATAAAAAAGAGAAAATAATGGTGATCCTCACATTCTTTGGACCATTGGAATCCCTTTCTTGATTCCTCCAGACAGACGGATGTTTGACGTTTTTAGATAACCTGCCATGGGAGCAGGGCAGTGGCATGGCTGGGGCTTCCTCAGGGCAGGAGTGAAATAGAAAAGAAAAAAAGGGAGATTCTCCTCCTAATCTACTCATCAGCTAACAGAGGTTCTTTTGTCGTGTTTTCTGCCTTGAAAAACAGATTTTTCCTTGTAATTTTATTGAACTCTCAGGTAAAAGCCAGGAGATAAAGGAGGGAGGAAAAAAAATCAAACAAACATAAAGTCATGGCCACTTCTTTCTTCTTCAAGTTTTACTTCCTTCCCAATTCATCTGCTATTATTGACTTGCCATAGTAAATGTAGTCACTCTTTGTATTCTGTCCAGGTTTTCTTTTTTTTTTTTTTTTTTTTTTTTTTCAATCACAGGGAAAGATAGGCTATAATGAGCTTATTCCATCTTGGTCATCATTGGAACTCTTTTACTAATTCTTAATATTTTATCATTAATGATTTATTCATCATGCCACATTTTGGTTTACATGCTGGCATATACTTTTCCAAGTTTTTTGTTTGTTTGTTTGTTTGTTTGTTTGTTTGTTTGGACTTGAGTGAGGACAAAATAATTTGAAATATTTGGAAAGTAGAAAAGAAAGTCATGGGGAAATTGAATATAGATTTCACTTACTTTAGACCTAATATACATTTAACTTCCATTATACCCGGTTTTCAGGGATAGTGTATGAAAGAGGAAATCTATTTCTAGGGTTTCATTAGTTCTTGATGTTTATTTGTGATTAATAAAATGGTGGCATCGTGCCTCTATCTCACATTCTTTTTTTTTTTCTGGTATCCCTATGATTCGATCACATTACTTATTAATTCATTTCAATGCTGATTTGGCATGCATAATATGTTTCTTCAGCTTTACTATTTGAAGTTTATTCTCTAGAATTAAAAATAACTTCATAGAAAAAAACCAGTGATAAAATTATATTAAATGGTTCTTCCATTTAATAAGGTATTTACCCACCTGACCATTTTTGAACTCCCTTCAGACTTATATAACTTTTTAATATTTCTTTAAGTATTATTATGCTTCATAGCTCAATAAGCATATTCCACTACACAAAATTGACAATAGAAAAGTAGAATAATGTAATGTATACCACAGAAAATACTTTTGATAGTAAACTAAAGTGCAATTGCAAAATTTTTCTTGTGTATTTTAACATTTTGGAGGATGCTTTCATAACTAACCTTTCTTTATTCCATCTCCATGGTAACTATGCATGAAGTAGTTTAATACAATGAGAACATTGTCTAAACAATTACTTTTTCCTGTTGGTAAACTTTGCATGACTCTATTACTCATAATCTAAATTTGGACAAAGCAATGGATATAGCAGACATTCAATACTATTCTGGATGGATATAACCCAATCTATATAGCAGTATATTTCCTGGAATTGTTATCAAGAAAAATCATGCACTTTTTCATGAACAGTAGTTCTCATGTACAATGTTAACCTCAGAACTTACAGGTCAGGCATTCCTATCATCTCATGTCATTAATGCTGGTGAAAATCAGAGTTTAAATTAAGTTCAGTAAACTCCTGGTGAAAAAAACAAAAACAAAACAAAAAACAAAACAGAATGTTTAAGAAATCATATAAATTTATAAAATTAACTATTATGATTATGATTATTGATCAAAATAATTTAATGTGATATTATTAAATGCTAACTTTATGTAAGGACTGCACAGAGACTACAAAGATAAGTGATGCACAGGCATATCAGAATGAAAACGGTTATGTTCAAGAGAGTTGTAATTTTATACAAGTGTGTTTAAAAATTAAGAGTAATATCACCAGTGGTTGTATAAGAAAATTAATATTTACTGAGAGCTTGCTATCTACCTGGTCCTATTTTCTGTACTTTAAAGTTTTTATGCTTTTTTATATGGAGTAAGATTGTTTTCCCCACAGTACAAATATACAGATTCAAACATGTTTAATAAATTTCCAAAACTGATTCAGTATTTAAATTCCTGTTTGATGCCTGTGAAAACACTATGAAGCCTCACACAATTATTGGGGATATTTCCATTAGAGTTGCAAATAGAATGCTTCAAGAATTGAGAAAAAGGGAAAATACACGTGTTTGATCCACTGTAGTTCATTGAGAGGAAGAATGAAGTCATCGTTTATCAAGATAAATCATAATGTCTTATGTAAAATATAACATGGAAAAGACAGAAACTGGAAGGAATGAGTCTGAGTAGAAAACTATTATAAGAGTTTAGGCAAGATGAGATTAACAAGCAGACAAATGTGAGAAATATTGGAGGAGATAGAATCTATGAGATTTAAAAACCTGCTAAGTATATTTCATAGATGGGAGAGAAGGAGGCATTAATCTAATAGTAATGTTTGGGATGTTATAATTGAGAGAGCAAAGGCACCCTTGAGGGAAAACAGGATATATTGTTTTGAGAAGATATATTTTTAGTGTTAAGTGCATTCAGTTTGAGGTGAGGATGGAGTATCGATGTACACCTATTTATTAAGACATGGATATTTTGGGGGGATTGGGCTGAAGATCTAGGCAGGCCCGAAGCATCTCAATGTGGAAGGTAACCACAGACAAATTATCATTGAAATTCTCAAAGTGGATGAAATAATCCATGAATCAACTGCAGAAGAAGCAGGGAAAAGAAAAAAAAAATTAAGGCACAATAACTGTAGGATTTCAGAAAATAAAAAAGTTCAATAAAAAAGAAAATTAAAAGTTGCATTCATACATATTATGAATACATATAAGCAGGATTCAAAAAGCAGGAAAATAATTGTAGCTCCTTTTTTTTTTTTTTTTTTTTGAGGGCAGTGTCACTGGCCCTCACATGTGGGACCCGAACCGGGGCCGCTGGCCTCCCAAGCCAGCGCCCAACCACCACGCCACTCGGCTGGCCTTCCCTTTTTTTTTTATGCATAAATACTATTACATATGATCGCATTTAACCTCAGCAACTTTCATGTGAAGCAGGGCTATCGTTTTTCATTTACAGAAGAGAAACCTGGAGCTCCGATGGGCCAAGGAACCATGATCTCGTTACACAGACAATTCATAGCCGAGCCAAGGTTCACACCAAGCAGCCTGCATTGAGGTTTTGTGCTTTCAATGTGTATGTTGCACTGTCTCTTGGTTTCGGAAAATAACTTGTTTTAATATAACTATTTTATTTAACAAAGATACATAGTTGAATATATATAGTCTTCCTTGTTTGTAAGTCCTTACATTAACTCTTGTTATCTTGATAATCAAAAATGACCAAGAGGCAAAGAAGGGTTAAAAGTCAAGTAGGAGAGATCGCCAGGTGGGGTGATTACTGTATAGGGTGATACAACATCACTAAAATAAATACAGATATGGTGCTCTTCACTCTATCGTCCAAGAGAGACCCCTTATCCAACTGATATAATTAAATTTGTTATACCCGTAATCAGTGCATGTAATAGATTTCTTAGTTTTAATTTATTCATGTCACACAGACAAAGCCTTCAAAGAAGTGTGGATATTCCTAAGAGTTGATTGTTTTTCTGATAGCAAACAAACTTTATATTTGGCATGATGACCTTTGAGATGCGCTAAGACAATGTTAGTGAGTATATGGGGATATCTATACATTACAAAAACATTGAGAAAAATCACAAGGCTCTTTGCTACATATAGAGAGAGATTTAGGTAAAAATTTTAGGGATTCAATAAGAGGATACCAGGAGCTTCCTTGGAAGGTGAAAGGCTACAGGTGAAAAGAGAGTCAAGAGACCTAAGAACTATATACAATCCTAGAAGAGGTACTTGGAAATATCTCTAAAGAAATGCTGTGCACTCTACATCCATTATGCGAACAGAGGAATCAATGAATTTTAAATGGCTCACTTATGTTCTGATGATAGTGGAGTTTGCTTTTAGTTAGACCTATTGAAAAAGACTATGGGATTCTCATGTATGAGTCACATGCCTAAAGAAGCAGGCCTTTGCTTTTACTAATAGAAGCCAGAATAGCATGGAGGCTAAGTGTGGTCTCTGGATAGAGACAGATTAGGTTCAAATCATGGCTTGGGTTCTCACCCTACCCATGTGATGGTAGATAAATCTTACATGCCTGGTAGGGTTTTTTGTTTTTTTTTAATGAGGCTTCCATTCGATTATCTACATAGAGTACTTAACATAGTGCCTAGTGTGTAGTAAATATTCAATAATTTTTCACTTCCCCTGATAATGAATTTGAATAAATATTTAAAGAATATTTGCTTAAAGTGGGGCTCACTTAATCATCTGCCTGTGGCAGTCCATTTCATTAATTATTTTGTCTTGATGAGCTCTGTTTGATTTATTCTTAGTAATTTTTATTTAGTTACTCTAATACTTTTAACATGAAATTATATTACCTTAAAGTTTTAACCTCCTTTATTACACATCCTTTTTAATTTTAATGCTATCTGTTTCTTGTTACAATTCTCCTTTATTCAGATTTGCAAAGTGTGTCTATTTTGTTAAATTTCTTCAAAGAACCAGCTTTTTGTTATATTCATGAAAACTTTGTCCTTATCATATTCCTCTCCATTAGTTTTTGTTCTTATCTTTATTTTTAAAATTGTTTTTGCTTCTTGTTATTCTTCTACATTTTGGATACCTTTAATTTAAGTCTATCTTAATTTTAAATTAATACATTTATATTTCAACATATTACAAGTAATACTTGGTTATGTCATACAGATGTTTTTAAATACGAAACACCATTAGTATCATACATTTAAAATTTTTAATAATTGCCATTTTTATTTCATCAGTACTTTTATTTAATGATTCCTTTAAAAAATATTGACCATATGAGTGAATTACAGAGTAGAGAAATATTATCCTTTACTATTATTGTCTTACATTGCCATCTGATGTATAGCCTATAAAAATGCTATAAAATAATTAAGATTTACTTTTGACTCAAAGGTCAATTTTTGTGACAATTTCATGTGTTTTTAATAAATGCATTTTCTTTTGACATAATTAAAATATTCAATGAATATATTACTTCAACACAATTTTGTTATTGATGTCTTAACATCTCTATTTAGTTTTACCTTATTATTTGGCAATGTGATATATCAGTTGCAGAGGGAAATTTGCTGTATTTTTCACTATATAAATTCTGCATTTGTCATTGGCTCTTTCTCACTATTTTTCCCATTTATGTTTTAAAATACATATTGGTGACCTCTAAATTTTAACAAAACTTAAAAGTCAATCCATCAATTTTTGACTTGAATCCTATTTTGCCTGATACTATTAGTGCTAAAATTGTTTTGTATTTTAAAACATTTCTTGTGTGTGTGTGTATATATTTCAAATTAATTATATAAATATGTTGAAATATTGAGTGCAATTTGATCATAGATTTTCCTTAAACAATGTTAGGTAATCTGTGCCTTTTAATAAAAACATTAACCTGATCTTATTTGTTAGGAACTCCCATAAATGGCAGTTTATTAATATGCTGTACTATCATGTCTTTATATTTTCTTTTAGGGTTTTGAATGTTCATCATCTTCTTCCTTTTTCTTTATTTTTTTCCTAGTGGTTGAGGGGATATATAGATGTCATATTTCTTGTCTTCCTGTCATTATCTTTGATCATTTAACACACAATTATTTTTTGATCAATCTGTAAATGATGAATATATATATATCTTTCTTCTGACTAAGACAAAAACTTTACTATTAACCTCCTCCCCAGACTTTTCCCCATATCCTCCCACAAATGCCACTTATTGTAAGATCATCTGGTGAGTTAGTGACAGAATTATAATGTTTAAACATTATAAGGAGTATCATCCTTGAGTATTTTTCTTTTCATCTTAAATAGCTTTACTTTGTTGTTTTGTTGTTTTGACATATAAGTGACAGTTTAAGTAATTAATTAAACTTAGATTTAGAATGTGGTTTCATACAGCTTTGCTAAATTATTTTTTCAAATTCAGAATTTTAGAAAAGCACCCTTTATCACTCTGTAAGCTTTTAGGATGTTTTCTTTATTCAGGTGATGCTGGAATGTCATGATTTGTCTAGTTGTGTTCCTTTTCTATTACTCCTGTACACTATTTAGTGTATTCTTCAGTCTGAAGACTTACATTTTCAGCACTCAACAATTTTTTTCTATTATTTTCTTTTATTTCTACTCTGTCTTTTACTTTTATTCCCTTTTGGAACTTTTGATTTTTTTATTTAATTTTTAGAGAAGTTTTAGGTTCATTGCAAAATTGAGCAGAAGGTACAGAGATTTCCATACAGTCCCTGCCCTCACTATACATAGCTCCTGCCATTTTCAACATCCCCTACCACAGTGGTACATGTGTTACAATTGATGTATCTACAGTGACACAACATAACCACCCAAAGTCCATAGTTCACTTTGGGTTTCCCTCTTGGTGTTATCTATTCTATGGGTTAGTACAGATATATAATGACATATATTCATAATTATAGTATCATGCAGAGTATTTTCGCTGCCTTGCAAAAAATCTGTGCTTCACATATTCATCCCTCCTCCCCACTCATCCTAACCCCCGGCAACCACTGATCTTTTCACTATATCCATTATTTTGCCTTTTCCAGAATGTCATATACTTAGAATTACACAGTACTTAGACTTTTCAAACTGGCTTTTTTACTTAGTAATATGCATTTAAGGTTACACCAAGTCTTTTCAGCACTTGATAACTCATTTCTTTTTAGCAGTGAATCATATTCTATTGTCTGGATGTACCAAAATTTATTTATCCATGCGCATACTGAAGGACATTTTGGTCACTTCCAAGTTTTGACAATTATGAATAAGTGGCTATAAACATCTGAGTGCAGATTTTTGCATGGACATAAGGCTTTGATTCCTTTGGGTAAATACCAAGGAGTACAATTGCTGGATTATAGGGTAAAAGTTCTTTCAAACTTCTATGAGGCAAATGTTAGAATAAATGGTCTATCATGATCTCTATCCCTTTGTCCTTCAGAATCATTCCAAGATAATACAGAATTCTGATATATCATCAAGCTGCCTGCTAAGAGATACTCTGGGTCAGATTATTTAGGATCAAATGCCATTTAGTTCTCTTACTTGTTAGCTGTATGACCTCAGGATTATTATTTAGTCTTTGAAGCAGAAAATTCCTCATCAGGAAAAATAAAGTAAAACTACTGATATTCATTATGAATTATTTTAGAGATTAAATCAGGCAATATATATAAAGTACCTAGCATAGTGCCTGTCACGTAAGTTTTTTATATTTGTTAACTATTGTTTTGGGTTTATTTTCCTGAATTTTTTGGGATTCTTAATATAGGTTAATAGTCTCTCGTGTAAATGTATGGATTATCTTTTCGGGCGATAGTTCCTAAGACATGGTCCCACCACTTTTCACCAAATGCTATATCCACTGCTATCATTTGGCTATAAATATTGCTAACCCTAATTCTGAGGACAATAAGGGAAAGGAGAGCCTGGCCCACCTCACTGCTCCAAATACAACTCTCTGGAGCCTTACACCGAACAGCCAGAGACACCACTGATTGACTCAGGACCTGGTTTTTCTCTAATGTTTGTACATCTGTCATATTTCAGCATGCATGTGTTTAGTGCTCATTCTCCAGTTCTGTTTTTCTACATATACTCATATTTTTTAACCTTTACCCTTGGATATGTGGACTTTTATCATGGTTCCCAGCTCAATCACAGGCATCAGAGTTCCAGCAACATCTCTGGGGAGGGATAGTCTCCATTGCTTGAAGACCAATACAGAGCTACTCACTATCTGATTTCAAGGAATCAAATACATTCCTAACGACTCTCCTGTCCTTCAATCCTTGCTGTTCCTTTTCAAAGACATTAATGTAGCTGCTCGACATGAGCTCCTTAACATGAACATTCGCCACAGCTCGACTGGCATTAGGCCACGTTTCTTACAAGTCTACATTTTCTCTCTTATGGTAATCTTGAGAAAAAAATACAAACAGCCCTTCCCTATTGTAACAATATAAGCTATTTTCTAAATAACAACTTCCATTTGAGTTTACTAAAAAAAAAAAAAAAAAAAAAAAAAAAATCAATGTCACTTATTTCTGAAAGGTGAAATAAAGGGACTGACAAGTATTATTTACAGGTTCTTACTTTACTAAGCAGTTTAACATATTTTCTTTTTTAATCCTTAAAATAATTTTGTGAGGTAAGTGTACTCTCATTTTACTAAAAAAATAGTTGAGATTCAAAGAATATAAGTAGCTGTCAAAACGTCAAGAAAGGCTACATGATGGGTCAGGAATTTAAAGTGCTGGACAAAAAAAGTCCATTCATTCAATTTCACATAGGCAATTAATGAATGAACACTTTAAGGAAAATATGTCCCTTGCTTTTTCTTTTTTAAGATTTACATAAATGTCAAATATTACAACATAAAAAATATATGTGACCACAAAATAGACTCAAAAAGAAATGATTAGAGAGTGATATTTCTACATTAAGGATGGGGCTTATTTAAAATGTAAATGTAGGGGCTTGTTCAAAGTTTCACATAAATCTTGGGACAAAAAAGAACATTGTGTTAATATTCTAACACATCATTTTCTTAATCTAGTTGCCTTTAATGATAAAACTCTAATATGTTTAATTCACTTTTTAAAATTGAAATATATTAAAAAGATTAATAGTTTAAATATCATAATACATTTAGATTTTTCCATTGCTCCCATTACAAAAATAAATTTCAGAATATAGGGGTTAAAAGTACAATGCCTGTAAAATTAATTTGTATTATTAAGCAAGTTATGTTTTATCTAAAGCACGGAGTGATGTTAATACGTGCAGAATTGTATCATAATATTTATAGCAAATGGAGTTGAGCTTCGGTACAAAGAGGGAAATGAGATTCCCAGATCAATTTCAAACTATTGTATTGTTTGAGTCATTTCAGATGTCTCCTCTGGGACTTTTTAGATTGTGGGTTCAGAGCAACTATGCCTTCAATAACGTGGACATTTTCAGGATACGATCATTAGTAAACATGGTTTATATGATTTATCATTAGTTAGGGGAAATATTCATTGGAAAATCAAATAATGAAAATGCCATGTGTCTCTGTAACTTAATAACGTCAGTACAAATTAGATAATTTGGTGGCAATTACCTATGTGGATTAACACTAAAGAAAGTCATCCCAGGCTATTATTTTAAAAATTGCCATATACTCAATGGAGTCAAAATAGACTTACTGAATGAGTTTAGTCAACAAATCAATTGTGGTGACACATTCTTTAAAATTTATTTTGTTTTAAAATTGTATCCTTTAATAAATGAGCAGAAATTAAGATAATGCCTTCCAATCACACAGTTTGTGGTTTTCAATTTAGATGATAGAAATAAAGACTTGAGTTACAGTCATCCAAAGAAGAAAAAATGTTTTAGTGAGAAATGTTTGTCTCATAGGGTAGAAGGTGGGGATGTTTATTTACAAACATCACTAAGAGCATCACTGTGTTGGATGATGGAAGTGATTTACACTTTGGGCTAAAGGTTAGCTCTTTCCATCACATCTTCAAACAATTACTCAATTTTCCAAAAGTTTGAAATAAAGCTGAAATAAGATATAAATATATTTGTAACCAGAGTTTTTGTTCTTCTATAGTCTAATTTAAACTTGTTAATATTACGTACTTGAAGCCATTGTTAACTCTAGTATATGTTCTAAAGTACTGAGGAAATTCTGTTGAGTTCCAATCAACCACTAGGTTAATCTAAACTTAAGAAAGTGAAAGCATTCTGAAAAATAACATTGCCAGAGACTAAACTGTTAACTTCCATTTCATCTGGCAGATCCTGTATTTGATTGTTCTCAGTGTACTAATGTACAATTGTGTAACTGCTTTCCCTTTGGAACCTCTATAAAAATAGATGCATATCTTAAAAAGCCGTCTAAGGAAGTAGGGTTTTAAGTAAACAATATAATGACTTGTCTTAAGGCTAATCAGAGTTCCCAAATAGAGAAACAAGAGAAGCAGTTGGATTGAATTCTTAGTTACTACTTCTTTAAGTAAAGCAAATATTGCCTAAATCTTTTGAAATGTAAAATAATATAGCTTATTTGAAATTCTCATAATTATGAAAGGTTAGAATTTTATGTGTATATCTCAATTCTCCTCTTAAGTGTCTCTAACACACACTTTAAGTTAATGGATAATACTTTTTTGAATGCATGGAATCACAAATAATTTAGTAAACACAGAAAACATTTTGAGAAGAATTGAAATATAATAGAAATGTAGATAATGACACATTTCAGCCGAGAGTTTCCAATAGTTATACACCAAGCAAAGTGTAAAGCTTGATTGAACAAAAGATAAAGTTAATACTATCTAATAAGAACAGACCATTATAGATCAGTGAAACTGCAGAACAGAATTATAAGACAAGGGACAAGCCACATTATCTAAATTAACATTTTTCCAGCATGAACAAGAAGGGCCACTGTAGGAAAGCAAGAGCTAAATAGTATGGGCTGCATTTAGTCAACCTGAAGTAATTATTAATTTATGGTTGTCTGTGATTTTAATGAAAATGAAAGCTGTGAGGAAAGAATTGAGAGAGATAATGTGCCGTGAAATTGAGTTTCATTTATTTAGGGGCCACCTTTTCTTTTTTTGTTGTTGTTAAAGGAAAGAAAGTTAATGCAAGATGTCCACATTAAAATTTCACTAGGATTATATAACCACTGAGTTAAATGGTAATCATTATATTTGAGGCAGAGTTAATGCAAAAGAAATTGAAGCCTGGATTGGCAAGGACCTATTGGTAAGAGCAAAATAAAAACCACCAATGGGTTGCAATTAATGTCAAAGTTATAATTATTGTCTTTATAAATATGATAATGCCAATAACTGTATCATCAGGCATTTTATTCTTATTTTTATCATAAAAATGGCACTTCTGATGATGACATTTATGGAAAGAATATATTTTAAGAGTAAAGAGGAAGCCACAGGAGGCAAAACAAATCATCAAAATGCAACCTCTTTCTTTGACCTCAAACAGACAGAAGAGTGACAAGCTTTCCAGAGAATCACAGGCATGTGTAGTGTAATAGTGTGGAAAGAACAGCAGCTCATAAACTGAATTTTGTAGCTTTACTCTACAACAATAACAACTCTGTCTTCAGAAACATCTTCAAACTAGAAGTGAAATGATAGGTCTAAATTCCTCTTACTAATTACAATAGAAAAAACAGAGCTCACGGATTTCTAAATAGTTTTTTTTCTTCTTTTTCCTTTTTTTCTTTCATGGAAGAAAAACTTATTTTTTGATATTTTAATTTCCAATGTTAAGAAATAATAAGAAAATAATCTAAAATTGGTACAATGTCAGCATTTATTCCTTTCTTAGATGTGAAAAGAGTTTTAGAAAAACAGGTGAATTCCATAGAATAAAATGCATACAAGACATTTATTTTTCCTGATGATATTATTGTAAAATATATTTTACCTCATATATGTTATGTCATGTTTTCTAGATCGGATACACATTTATCTATTAAGAATGTATTGACTACAAGATACGTGGGAAAAATAGAAAATACCTGTTGACTTTAAACAGAAAGTCAGTCAGATATTTCTCTAGCAATGTGTGTTCATTTGGGTACAAGAAAGAATTAGAATCCAGAACATTCAACATTGGTGGACCATGTGCAAGTCCAATGACCCAAAGGAGATTAAACTCTTTTACACGGGAAGATGAAGTTAGATGGGATGTTATAAACAAAGAGTTCTTTCTGTTGTGCTTGTCAGTCAACAAGGGCATGGAGCTACCCCTCTGACACCCTACTTCATTTTAGCTAAAGTTTATTTTTGCTAATCTTTTAACATTTCTCCCTTTTGATTACAACCTTTCACTAGAAAACATTGCTGACCAAGAGTCAGTTGTTTTACAGCTAGTGAGTGGCCTTTCGTACTTCCAGCTAGAGAAGATCTTTCCTTGATGTCATGTCCCACATCGGAGGGAAAGTGCATGGATTTAGAAAACTATTGTGGTCACATTTGAGTAAGAAGGAGGGGTAGATGCAAGATCTTTCAGGCGCTTCTCATTTAAAGTCTGTATCTTAGAAAAGAGAATATGGAAAATGCATATTCAGGACAGAAAGAATTAAACAAGTAATTTGGAAAGACAATATTGGAATAACACTTGAAGCAATTAAACAATATTATCTCAAAAGAAGCTGTTTGGAACAAAATGTCTGATCAATAATAACAGCCTATAGGCCACAAATTCAGAGACCAGAACATTTTGTATAGGAGCCCAGAGTCAGTTAACACTCTAGATCAGGGGTTGGCAAACTTTTGAGACAGAAGAGCAAATCCTGTCCCTCACAACAATTTAAAAACTTTTCGAGAGCCATAAAACAAATGAAATCACCATTATGTAAATAATATCCTTTAAACATTTTATAAATGAAACTATGATAGTTTTATTTTCATTTTCAAATTTACTTCAGAGCCACATGTACGTACCCAAAGAGCCGCAGGTGGCTCATGTGCCGCAGTTTGCCGACCCCTGCTCTAAATAAAAGACAGACTTCTGTGAATTTTAAGCCTTTAAATCTTCAGCAAAAGCAAGTGAAAAGACTGATTTGTCATGGGATCATGATGAGACTGTTTCTGAAAGATCATAATCAAAAGAAGTATTTTTCCCCTGTTGCAAAGGATTGGGAAATATGGACATGGAAATTGTCTTTCCAAGAAAGAGAAGGAAGAAGCAACAGTGACAAAAAGGTATACATTTTTTTCAAGATGTCTTGATCCATATATCTTGGGGAAATGGTCTCATCAGATGTCAATGCTTCAATTCCAAGAAATCTTTAATTTCAGGTCAACAGATAGTGTGCAAGTCCAGCCAGGGTTAGGTGCTTGCTTTAGATGTGTCACATGAATCCAAGAATCTATTTGCTGGAGCTTTGTGACACAAGGGCTGGTTATCAGCACTTGATAGGAGCCCTTTCAGTGAGGTAGAAAAGAATCTTTCTGGAGTTGTCTTTTCTAATAGACGAAATTTCCAGGTTGCAAAGTGTGATGCATTCTTTGCCTCTCGAGTGTTCATTGTGAAAAGACTGCTCTACCAAAACATGGTTACTTTTAATAGAAGAAATTAGGCCTTTGCAATATAGAAGCATGTCTCCTTTAATCAACTGTGGGTTGAAAGAAGCAGGAGTCAAGTGCATAGGACATGTTATTATTGTCTTAAAGTGTGAGAGTTTATGAATTCCAAAGGGGGTGGGTCTGAGATTTAAAAGGTTTAGTGGCAGTACTTTTGGCCAAGGTTATCTGGTAGGTTTCTACAAATTTGTCAATTGAGTCTTAATAATGCCATTATGGTTTCACTAAACCTGAGGACTGAGGTAAGTAAGCTAAATGAAACTATTGTAAGATCAACCTTAATAATGCCATTATGGTTCCACTAAACCTGAGGACTGAGGTAAGTAAGCTAAATGAAACTATTGTAAGATCAACCAAACAGCACAGATTTGTTGAAGTATCTGACTGCTAAAATCCATTTCCTGATCACTATGCATTCTGAGAAGGGTTTCCCAGGTGGAGATAATCTTTTCTAAAGGATTTTAGTCACAGAACAGGCAGTAGCTTATCTACAAAGAAAGCTTCAGTCCAGTGAGAAGACATACAGAACATGAGCAAAACACATTTATATCCGTGAGACAGTGGAAGTTGTTTGAAATTCATCTATAGGAACTTGAGTAGTCCATTAGGCAATTCAGAATGTCCAGGAGCAATGAAAATAGGCTTTCCTCTGCTGTACTTTAAACAAGTGAGATAGGTGATTTTTGTGGCCTTATTTCTATTCCCCCAACAGAATTGATTCATGAATACTCTTATTTTGTTAGTGGACCAATGGTTAATGCATGCACAATACTTAGGAGTAGGAATTTTAGAATTGCTGGTAGGACATGCATTGTTATTTGGCCCAAAACAGAGCTTTCTCTTTTTATCAACACCCATATTGTTGGGTTTCCCATCCTGTATTTCCATTTCTGGGATCTCTTGTTGGGCTTTTTACTTTGAAGGGCTTCTTTACTTGTATGGTATTGATTGATTTTGGGAAAGGGTTTTGAGGGATCTATTTTAATCTTAATAGGAGGTACACTGTGGATTCTGCCAATATCAGTTGAGGATTTTGTCCATCAAGAGAATGGTAGCTGATCTAATCAGGAAAATGACCTGTGCTCCCATATTCACCTATAATGTCATCAGAAATGGAGCAAATAAAATATTTTGAGGGGTCATTTAATTCACCTGGTTGGTGACTTTGATGGCTACTGACAAATTCTAGAACTATTTCCCCCTTTTGGGAGAAAGAAATCTTTTTTTTTTTTTTTTTTTTGAGGGCAGTATCACTGGCTCTCACATGTGGGACCTGAACCGGGGCCAATGGCTTCCCAAACCAGCGCTTAACCACCACGCCACTTGGCCGGCCCCTGGGAGAAAGAAATTCTTGCATGATACTTTTGTAGAAAGTCTCAGCCTAAAAAATGAATGGAGTGGAGGAACTAAGGAGAAAAGGGTGATATGTCAAAGAGCCTAAACAACAAAGAAGAGGTTCAGAGACAGGAACCTGTTGAGTTTTATTAACGATCCCCACAATTTGAACTATTTTAGTACTCGGGCTGGGCTGCTTTACAGCAGTGGGGTTAAGAACTGAGAATGGACTCTGGTATCAATAAAGACAGATTTATTCCCAATCTGGAATGGATTCTCAAGCCAATTAATCCCTTTCAGAATGTTCCCCCTGTGAAAGCTTCATCCAGTGTTAGACTTGGCCCTCACCAACAAGCATGTAAATTAATTGATATAAATCTCAGAAACCAGGCTGATAAGTTTGAACAACTATGTTAAGTTCTTCAACAGAAGTATGGGTGTCCTCAATTACTTTAGGAAATTCTTCAACTGTGATTGCAATTTGGCCTTAGTCCAAGGAATGTAAGAAACTTGGGGTTTGTTAGAGTCCTCAGAAGACTTAACGTTTAAAGGACAAGACTGATACGTACAGAAGAGGGGGAAGATGGCATTGAAACCTGAAGCAAAAGAGTCAAGGGAGAGGAAAAAGATGGCACCAGAGGAAAGGAAGATGAGGCTTTGAAAGCCGATTTGTCCTTTTCAATTGTTTGTTTACCTCAGTTAATATTAAGTTTTTATTTTGCATACAGGTAATTTTAGACTCCTGGCAATGTTTGGAAGCCTCAAAATATGAATTGAAATAGGTGTTCCATTAAGTTTTGCAAATTTCAGAATTAATGTATGTTCAATTTCATTTTAAGGAAAGTAAGTTTGGGGATTTTTTTCAAAAGTTCCCCATAATGACCATTGATATCCCAAATTAGTTTTGTTCAAATCAGTTCATTAAGTTAAAAATATGCATGGAGTCGGGGAATTGGCTGGGATTCCTGAAAGAGGGGGTGTCTTCAAAGTAATTATGTAACTGAGATCTCATTTTTGAGGGGGTGTTCTCCAGAGCAAAGGCCCAAATGTATGCCGACCAAATACCAGCCACACAGTGGGAACAGTTTGATACCAAAGGAGTCAGGCCAGATGCTGAGTGGCACAGTTAGCCAAAGGAATAATTATAGAAAAATAAGATATTTGACAGGAAAGGTTAAAACCTTTAAACAAATCCCAAATAGAGCCTGAAGAACTTCAAAATGCAAAGAAAGTGCAATCTCAGATCCAAGAGAAAACATACTCTGAAACTCCCTAGTCTGCAAGGAGCAGTGAGCTCAATGGGTCTGTGGATGTCACACCTACGAGGTGTGATAAACAATATGAGAATGCTGCTGCCGAGTGCCATCCAGTGGAAAGGCAGAGGCCTTCAACATGGAAAGTGGTGTGATGAACCTTAGTACCAGTGTGTGACAAGTTTCAACTAGTTCGGTGCAGTCAACAGAATGTGAGCTATGGTTGAGAGAAGATGTGTTTTAAAGTATGCCATAAATCATCTTCTTTCCTTCCTTCCTTCCTTCCTTCCTTCCTTCCTTCCTTCCTTCCTTCCTTCCTTCCACTGAATTTGCAAATATTAATTGGGCATTTATTAAGTGCTTGGCATTGTGCCGAAGTGTTGGGAATACACCTTTAAATAAGCATTACTTATACTATTAAGGAGCCTACATAATGATTCAGTGCTGCATATAGTAGGTTTCTGCAAAGAATAAATATCTAAATGAATTTTAGAGGATGCAGAGTCTTGCTTTCTGAGGTGAGAGGGAAGGATTCATGTTGGTGTTAGCATTTGGAAAGCACCTTGATGGGTCTACCAGAGAGTGAAATAATTGAGAATGTTTTCAGAAGGAAATGGAGAGCAAATACTTACTGCTATATGAGAGAACTGGAATTCAGAACAGCATCTTCCAAAATTTACCAGAGATTTGAGATGTTGGGCTTATTGTTTAGAAGAGAGCACTAAGAAAGTTACAGTCACATCTATAGCCTAGATTTTGAGAAACAGTTATAAGGCTTACCACCTAGTGCCTGAAAAGAAGGTCAGTGAGTTTGAAGAAAACAGGACAAGATGAAGGTGGGTAGAGGTGGAGTATAAAGTTCCTCTCCTAACTCTCCGTTAGGTGCAACTGATCTCACAGATTCATTGCATACAAATTTTCAAATATCTAACAATGAACTTAAATATCATGACTCATCAATTCCGTATCTTCCCCCTCTACCGTAACCTATCTACTGTCATGTTTGTGACACTACAGTAAAGATGTATTTCATAGAGGCATCTTTGTGTGCAACGAATCTGTGAGATCAGTTGTGTCCGACAGAGGGTTAAGGAAGAAAAATATAGACATTAGCCAATTTTTGTTTGTTTTATGTAAATTATCTACTGGGACTGGCAGGAAAGCTTTGTGGAAGCAAAAGAAGCAAATGTATGTTACTCTGTGAGGCAATGACAACTCTGATCCCCAACTATCCTAGTAGGACTCAAATATCCTAGTAGGACTCAAATAGCAACATTCTTGATGATTGTAAAATCAAAGATCCAAGGCACCATGCCTACATGGTGTTCCATCTCAGAAAAGTGATTTAGGTTGTATTAACATGTCCTTACATGTTAATTTGTATATCTGAACAACTTTCTTTCTTTTTTTGTGTGTGTGTGTGTGACTGGGTTCTTTCTTTCTTTTTTTAAAAATTTATTTATTTTTTATTAGTTTCAGGTATACAACACAATGCAATAGTTATAGTCTATACCCCCCAAAGTGAAAACCCCCCTCCCCTAGTTCGCCACCCCCCCCATATCATACATATCCATCACAACTCCCCTGACTCCCCTCCACAGTATACTCCACATCCCATGACCATCCACATATTCAGTTGCAGTTGGCATACAATACTATACAACATCAGCTTCAGGTGTACAGTGCAGTGATCAAGCCTCTACTCCATCCATGAAGTGGAATTCATTACCACCAAGCCAGCATTGCAAGAAATGTTAAAAGGGCTTTTTTAAACAAAAGAAAGGGGTAAACAAGCTAACCCAGAGAGACAATTTAAGAAGATTGAAGTCATATCAAGCAGATAGAAAGGAAAAACTGATGGTTGCTGGCTGGGAGGGAGTGGGGAAGAGGGAGAGGGGGAAAGTTTTGGACAGTGTATGTGGGACTACAATGTTGCCGCAGGGATAAGGGGGCAGTTCTGGGAATGTAATTGATAATGTTGTGAAGAGACTATTATGTTGCAAGAAATAAGTCAATTGGAGTAGGGCAGGTACCATGTGATCTCACTTGTGTATGGAGTCTGAATAGCTGAGTGAACGATCAAAGTAAACAGACTCGTAGATGTAGAGGAAAAACTGAGGGTTGCTAGTTGGGAGAGGGGTGGGGATGGGGGGGAAGGGGAAGGGATTAGACAGCATAAATAGACAACTACAATATTGCCACAGGGATATGAAACACAGTTCAGGGAATATAATAATGTTGTAAAAATTTTGTGGCGTGTCAGATAGTCACATGTCTTGTTAGGGTGAACAACTTTCTATATAAGATTGATATTTAAAGTTCTATATAGACTTAGGATATTTAGCCAATGACTAAATATTACTTCAAATATTACTCCAAAATTTTAGACATTAGAATCTCCTGAAGTAATAGCTTCCTGACCTAGAGAAGAGTGTTATATGTGATACAATATAAGAAGAAGATAGCCCATTTGAATGAAAAATATTCCTTTGCCTGTGTACATGACATAAGAAATAGGACCTCTCCCTTAAAATGGAAAAATGGTTTTATAATACCACCTGAGCTGAACTATAAAGTGCATTGACTAAGATAGAAACAAACACACAAAAAATCAGAAACTTTGCAGTAGTAACAGAAAAACTTACAACCTGTCCCCCAAATCCCTTCATGTCCTTATGCCATATCATTACCTATCTAGTAACATCTCTTATTGCTAGAAAGGACAATTCATGATTACCTTTTAAAAAATGCAATTTGAGCCTTGCCTTTCTGCAAAATTTTGAACTGGGTGCTTTTTCTCCATCACTTATTTATTTTGAACACGTCCCTGGTAAAGACTTTTTTTTTTTCTTTTGAGGGCAGTGTCACTGGCCCTCATATGTGGGATCCCAACCAGGGTCCCTGGCTTCCCAAGCCAGCACTTAACCACCATGCCACTTGGCCAGCCCTGGTAAAGACTTTCTTAATACCCTCCCTCAAATTAGAAGCTTTCTCTCTTTGTCCACTTTCTTCTTTCTGAAAATGTAAGTCTATTACGTTTTGTTTAAGGTAGTGGTAGCTATGATCCTTCAAAGTTTCAACCATGCTTCATTCATTTCAGGGTAATGGCTCATGTTATCATTTAAAATAGTGCAAGATGGTCGTTGAATTCTGGTTGAATGATGAAAACTAAGGGAGCCATGCCACAAAAAAATGTTTTGAGGCTCAAGATTTCTATTGTCTAGATAATTCTAAGAAACCTAATGACTCATCTTAAAATAAATAAATGAATAAACAAACAAACAAACAAACTTAAGAGTTGTCATCATTCCTATAAAGACTAAGTATATTTGTTCATCTATAAGGGCATGACAGTCTAGGAAGAGTAAAAATTTCTAACACAAAGACATTCAGCAAATTTAGTATCTCCATTTTTATCTCTTATTCCACCAAGTTTCATCAAGAAAACAATAGAAAATGAAATGAAAAAAAAAAGCAAAAAACTTTTTAATAAGAAGTAATAACTGAAAGACATTATTAATGAAAAAGTGTTGAACCGTTTGTTGGAAAAACATAGCATTGATTTGTACTAGCAACATGCAATTTCTTCAGAATAATTTCTTATTAAAAGAAAGAAATAATGAGTCTATTTTGCTATATCTTCAGTAGGTCATATCCTAATGCCAATGTAATTTTTATATTCACACAATGATTAATGGGAAGGAAACTCTAATGCTGTTAGATATTTGAACCCAAGAGAAGATTTATTTCAGATTCTTGAGTCAAAGTGCAGAACTGTGATGTATCTACAGAGACCAGGAAAAAAATGTAGTCAGTCCACAGCAATAATTTTAGTTTTCATTCTGTATTCCATTATGAATACTTTCCAATGAATTTCCCCTCTGGATATGCCTACTTGCTAGAGTTCAAACACCTCTTTAAGCAAAGTGGCAATAAAAAGCTTTAATAAGTGCAAGCCTTGCTGAGTGAGGAGTCATTAGTGTAGAGGTGCAGAAAAATATACTTTTTTATTTGTGGGAAAGTGTTAGGAGAGCAGAGTGTGGAAATAAGAGTCACCAAATGCAAGTATAATACACTATTTAAATAAACTACTATTGTGCACTAAATCCTCTTTTCCTTAGCCTTCTATGAAGTAGAATTTTCATTTCTTTTTCTGACTCCATCTAAATTATTGTTTAGTTTAGACCCTTCAACCTTAGCAAGGTTCACATGTGAACAAGTGATAGAACCATTCTCTAAAGATGACAATTTCTTAATTCTTCTGTAGGTGTCTGCTTAAAAAGGGGCAGGGATTTTCTCTTTCTGTTGGCCTTCTGAATGTTAAACCTATTTTACAGAATCCCAGAAGAAAAAACATGGCACTTGGAAACAGAGTTTTAGAAAATTGATTTTTCTACCTACCCCAGGTCAGGAGCCAGAGGGCTGAGAAATATAATTAAAATAATAACTCTTCACAATTCCAGATATAAAATAAAACAAAACTATTTCCTTAACCAAACAACTAGCAATATTTTGCCACCTTACTAATATCAATCAATTTTTAATTGTAATAAATGGTAGATGCACAGAAAATAATGCATAAATCTTAACCCGCCTACCTGGCTATCAGAAATACTATAAGGAGGTCTGTTTTGTGAAGACCATATCACAATGACATCTTACGGTGTTTGTGATGGTTGTGAGAACCATCATGATATCCAAATAAAAAGGTATCATTGATGCCATCAAAGCAAGAGATAGAAGGATCTGAAAGTAAACAATGGAGTTAAAAAAAGCTGGACAGGTTTTTAAAAAAGGTCTTATTTGTCATTGAGACATGTTTCTGGGCATGTATATTAGGAGTTACGTTTTTTTAAAGAGCTAAAGTAGGATACAAATGGAAAGAAATAATACTTATACAAATAATTCAAGGAAATGCATAAAATTTTCCTAGAGCTGAATGGTAAATTCTTCTTGCTCAATTTGCAATTGTTATTACTCTTTATTTTTGTGGGTATGATACTGAGAGATGGAACAGATACCTCAATTAAAGTTTGAAAGAGATACAATTCTCAATTTTTATGCTTTTGAAGAGATGTGTATATATATATTTTCCTTTACATTTGATTAGGTTACAAGATTATATTTTCCTTTTCATTTGATTAGGTTACAACATTATAAAGGCTAAAAACATGAATTGGATTCCTATATAACTTTAAATCTATTTTTTATTAGTGAATCATTGATTATACCCATTATTAGTCTAAAATATTGTATATATTGTTCAAGAGGAACTAGACCACAAAGCACATTTAAATAAACGTAACCCAGCATCGTATCCTGAAAAGATGAGGGTTCATTTCCTGCTGAGTGTGGGACAGAACTACCATTTGAGTATATATTATTTGCGATAATAACTGTCATCTGTTGATGTGAACCTATGGTGTCTAATGTGAAATTCAGCCTCTTAACTACACTTCTATAGCTATTGCTATCAAAAACAAATCTAAAATCAAACAAACAAAAATTAATAATGCTATCAAAAGATGGTTAAAGTATTAAAAATGATTAAAACAAGTTAATGCTGTATCTCTGAGAAACAAATTCAGTTGCAAATACAATATCCAAAAAATAGTGACTTAAACAAGATAGAGGTGTTTCCCCCCACACACACACACTGACCTTTCATAAAAAAACACAGAGGTAGACAGTCCAGGACTTATAATAGGGAGGCTCTTCTATCTGAGCCTATGAATGTTCTAAGCTCTTTTGGTCTTTTCTCTCCATCATGCTTGAAGCCTGCCTTTCATCTGTGATTGCAATATGGCTGCTGAGGCCCTGCAATTACATCCATGTTCCAAACAAGAACAATTTAAAACAAGGAAGAAACAAGGAACAATTTAAAACAAGGCTAAAGCTACCCGCCAATTGAGTCAGATGCCTTTAAAAGTAATGATCTTGGAAGCCCAATTAAAATCTCAATCAACATCATACAAACAAAAAGTTAATCATGTGGCCACTGCTATCTAAGGACAGGTTTCAAATGAAAGTACTCAGGTGGGCTTGTTGCTATTCATTTGCCCCAAAACTGTGTTGGTAAAAAGGGACGAGTGAATGCTTATCTTTTAAATAATCAATAGTCTTCCCAATGGATAAACTTTAGTTTAAAAATTATATGTAAACATGTATACACATACATATATTTTCATGTTTCATGTTTTTTTATTTTCCTGAAGCAAGACCCAGCAAATATTTTTATTTCCTAGTATTTCAAAAATAGTACAATGGCAGGATTGCAATGAAACCAACTTAAAATAAAGAAAAAAATCCGTGATGGATATTCTATGTCCAGATAGAGGCTACTTTCCTCAAAAATCACTAGTTCTTGATTTCTCCAGCAGAGCCTGTCTGACTGTCTGGGAGGTCAGGAGCACATAGTTAGGTAAACGTCAGTGCAACATGGTATCACAGCAAAAAACACACTAGCTTTCAAGTTTTACTATTATTACTATCATTATTATTATTATTTCCACTTGGTGAGGGTATATTAAATTTAAATAGAATAAGCACATTCGATTTATAAT
This sequence comes from Aselliscus stoliczkanus, assembly GCA_033961575.1. Classification (NCBI taxonomy): domain Eukaryota; kingdom Metazoa; phylum Chordata; class Mammalia; order Chiroptera; family Hipposideridae; genus Aselliscus; species Aselliscus stoliczkanus. Next base: position 23,404,509 of record CM066727.1, on the reverse strand, counting down.
ATAGTTAATACGTTATCCTATATTTAATATAATAAAATAGTATCACTGTATATAAAGTCAACCAAGACATATCACTTCTGTGTCTCTGGTTTTAGGAGAAGTGAACTCTGGATAACTTAAGCAAATAAAAAACTTATGGGAAAGTTATGAGCATAAGTGAAGACGAAGACAAGGAAACAGTTTTGGAAAGTACTAAAATCAGGACAGCTGTACAGTTCCCGAGTTCACAGCAGCAAGAATGGAGGGACAGTTCTTTAAGATTAAACCAACCCCAAGGTCTCCAAGCCTTTCATGCCGGAGGGATGTTTCAGCTCGAGGGAGAGAAATGTCAACTAGTTCAGTGAACAGTCACTTGGATTGGCAGAAGGACCAGACTGTTACCAGTGGAAGACAGATAGTTCTCCAGTACGAATCACTGCGCTTTTACCCAAAGTGACAAAACAACAAACAACCTCAGGTTCAGTATAGCTTCTGAGGGCTTTGTCTTTCTCTAAGATAGCATACTGAGGTTTCAGTGACTCAAAAGTGTGACTATCAGGAATATTTGGAAACACAATAAATAATACTTAGGCCCATTGTGAAGCGTAGGTTGCCTTTACAGCTTCCTTTAATGTTTAAATGCCAGGTGCTGTGGAAACTTTTTATTTGTTTTATTCCATCAAGGCGAAGGTCACATTTTTATGACCATTGATGTCACCCTGTTTTCCTCCTCATTCCTTGTACATTTTCAGGCACTGTGGCCAAAATGAAAAGCACTCCCTTTGTTTTCCTATGGGATACCATACAACACAATAGTGGCAAAGGATCCAAATGATTTTTTCCTAGTTTTAGTTTGGCACCCCAAACCATTTCATCTCTACAGAAGCAATTGCAATCTAAATTGCTTTTGATCCATAGATACATTTGTTTTCCTGTTGTTTTTTTCTTGGAGTTATTTTTGTTTCTCTTCAAACATACCAATATAATACAGATTTTAAAATTCAGTTCTGAAAAGAGAGGAGGCAAATATGCTTTTTTTGTAAAAACTGGCTTAAAATTCACATTTACAAGTCAATTCTTTTATTTGAAGTTTCTATTTCAGCCAGGAATGATAAGCAGAAACAACATGACCAACATTGTACATTTCATTTCTTTAGGTAATTCGTATTTTATTTCAATCCACACAATCTAATGCTTTCAGGTACATCTCTTGTTTTTTCAGCCACTTCAGATGTATTTTTCATAGATGAAAGTTTGATAACTTCATGGCCTACTATTACAAACTTATGGAAATGACAAGGAAAACCTGAAAGTTAACTTTCAGTGACTTAGCTTTGTTGGTAGAAAGCAATAGCAGTTGAACTTGGACCTGGAACATGTTAAAGAACCAGTGGTTGTTAAGAAATTAAACTAAGGAGATGTATGAAATGTATTCATAGGTGATGAATACACAGTTGACCAGGGCCAAAAATACACTTATCAACATTTTCATTATTAATACCTCTGCTATCTTTTTTAATATTAATGTTCTTGGTCAGTTTGTTAATTCCAGTAATTTGATTGCTGTAGTCCCTCATAGGATGGCTAATCAAGTGCTCCTCTAGATGTACATTTTCTTCTTTTTAAAATTAATTTCAGGTGTACAAAACAATGTAATAGTTAGACATTTACACCCCTCACAAAGTGATAGCCCCCTCCCCGAATCTATTGCCCCTCTAACATTGTATATAGCCATTACAATCCCATTGCCTCAATTCCCTATGTTGTATTCCACATCCCGTGACTATCTACAATATCTATCTATCTATCTATCTATCTATCTATCTATCTATCTATCTATCATCTATCATCTCTCTATATATAATTATGGTTGACACTCAGTATTATATAGCTTCAGCTTCAGGTGTATAGCACAGTGGTCAAGCATCTCCACAGTCTATTAGCTGTTTGCCCTAATAAGTCCAGTGCCCACCTGGCACCATACATAATGTTTACAACATTATTGATTATATTCCCCAGACTGTGTTTCATATCCCCATGGCCATACTGTGACTACTAATTTGTACTTTCTAATCCCTTTACCTTCTCCCCCACCCCTACCCTCTCCCATCTAAGTCTATGTCTCTAAAGGTGTACATTTTCTATCCATTTACCCAAGTTATAAAGTAAATCCTAAGCAATCAAGAAAATGAGCTGAAATAAATGTCTGCTAAAATTCTTTTTGTATTTTCCTTTCTTACAAACATCTTTTAATTAATTTTGGATATAATGTCTATTGTAAATATTTGTGAAAATAGAGACAGTAAATGACTTTCATGGTCTACAGATAGATGATTATATAAACCAAGACTAAACCTAAACAGTTATGGTTAGCTGGCTCACAGTTTGAGCAGGGTCATAACTCTCAACAATAATTTTAAACATTATCATTAATAATACTTCAAAATTAAGGGCTGAGACTCTTACAAAAGGCCAGAGTTTATAGGAATGGCAACACACAATAAAACTGTATGCATAGGGTATATTTCCTTAGTGGTAGAAACACAAGACTAGTTCATAAAGTCACTTACTTGACCCATAGGCTTCGAGAAACTTCAAAGCAGACATTTAAAATCAAACTGTTACTGTGCTAGACTTGGCCTGGGAGATTTGAATAGAAGCCTGCTATGAAAAAGAGGGCAATAATGGGGTTATAACATAAATATTTGCCCACACCAATAAAAAGGATTCACCCCTTCTCAGTCTAGTTGCTACTTAACATATGTTTTCACACTTATTTAAGAAGAACAAATTCTGGTGAAGTAAAATCGCACCCATTCCCTGTTGGACCTGTTTCTGAAGAATGATCTTGTTCGTTATTCTTTTATTCACTTTTCCTAAGATTCGGTGTTAACTAATGTCTATCTTCATAATACACATATGATATGTGTTCGTGTGTGTGTGTGTGTGTGTCTGCATGTTCATGTGTGTGTGCGTGTGTGTGTGTGTGAGACAATGTTTACATTTGAGGCCTGAGTAAAGGCTCCCAAACCCAGTGTCAGCAGAGCCACATTTTATTTTTGTCAGAAGTGGTGCAGGACCTTGATGAGCATGTTGAAAACGGTGTAGACAGAGAAGCTCCCTGTGTAGATTAATTCAGTGCACAGCTGGGGCTGGGAAGGCAAGCCCATTCTAGAGCATGAAGAATGGCTGATCAGGGGTGGAGCTGCCCGCCTCCCTCTCCACAATGTACTAATCCTCAATTTGGCACTGCTTTAAAAGAAAAGAAAGCTAAATTGAGGCCAGCTGATTTCTTACTGAATCAGCCAGCTGGATGTGGAGCCAATTTCCGCAGCTTCCACGCTGTGGTAGCCAGGAAATATTTTAATTGAAAGAACTCTATGTTGACAAATACCGAAGACAGCCTATTTATAACTTTTAAACAATATTTATGGAATTCCCTGATTTAATAACATTTCCCTTTAAACCCAATTGCAAAATAGAAAAATTGTTAGGCTAGAGCCAAAACTAAATGATGTGGAAGGATAATAAGTAAAAGCAGAGAAAAGGAAAAGGAAATAGCTCTCAAATGTACACAAATCAGTAGGCACATGTAACTGAGGCCAGTAATATAAATATATTCAACAAAAACAGTTTCAAGTTAAATTATTAAAAATAATATAATTTAAAAGGTTTAATATTATAACATCAGTGATACTATGTTGTTAAGCACCATAGAGTCTTAGGAGTTATATCTAAACTATACACATTAGGTGGAGACTTTATTTTGCTAGCCAAACGAATAACTTGGGTTATTTATCCCCTTTTAAGATGAAACAACTTGTGCTTGACATGCCCTAAAACACAAACAAAATGTAATTAAAAACTTTCTTCTTTAACATCAATACAGTTATTTCAAAGTGCCAACTTTGATTATAAGGATGATAATCATATTATAATCTTTAAAACATATGCCTTCATTTCTTAAAAATTGTGGTAATTTATTTACATTGTCCCACAACTGAAGCTTTTAGATTTGGCTGTTCTTTTTTTCATCAATACAATTTTAATGTTTGAAGGCAGTGCACTGTCTTTAAAATGTATTTCTTATTTTTATAAATCTGCCTTACTCTTAAAAGAACTCAACTGTTTACACTATTCAATGTGATACCGATGGTGATTTTTTTTTTCTTATAATCAAGAATATTATTATAAAGTCCCACAGCCAAAGAGGAGTGCGAAATCGGGAAGTAAAAATGGCTTGGAACATGGTTCATTCCATATTAAAATGATATCAAAGTCCAATGTTGACGAATTATGCAGTTTCAGATGCCCATGAATCACAAATGTGATCACACAATGATAGTAGATGTTGGGAAGAGGCTGTTACTGAAGGTACTTTTTTGGGAAAGCTACTGCTGTTCTTTCCATTACTGTTCCTGGTGATGGAGACATTTCCAGTGTGGCATTGCGGAGGCTGTGGTGTGCTGTAGGGCAGCTCTCCCTAGTGGCTACTTGGCTGTTGCCATGCTCAGCTCTGCCTCAAGAGTGAAGAACATCCCCATGAACTTGGGGAGAATACCTTGATCTATACAGATAAATAAATATCAAGATGTTAAGTATAGTGTATATACATTTTAAGAACACTGTTGTCTCAAATGATAAATTGATTTTGGAGTGGGGTGTTGAAAAACCAATGTTATAGCTCTCTCAAAATAGAGTGAGTATTTCTGAGCACCTTCACCCTCCAAATTAGTTATTATTTATGGAAGTAAATAGTAAGAAGTGATAAGAGAAATATTCTAGTTCATTCATGGGAGAGATAAGAGGAATATTTGAATTCATGGAATCTGGTATAAAAACATTCACAAATAAAACCCAAGTGCAAATTAAAAAAAAAAAATGACAGAGAACTGTTGAGAGTTATTTAATCATAAAGGAATGTGCCTGCCACAGAATTTCATAAGTAATCATATTGGGGAGATAGATGCACCTCATTACTCACTTTCCATTTTTATGAAAGGTTCATCCACATGTGCAATGATGCATTTATAGGTTTACACCCTCTTTGAAAAAAACAAGCCATTTTGCATTTAAATTGCCCTTCTTATTCCTAAAGCAGCTCTAAGGAGAAGCGTGTGAGCCTTAAAATAACAACATATAATAAAAATAGTTAGAACAATATCGGACATAGTTTGAAACAATATTTTATGTTTTAATTTCTCAAAATTAATTTATTAGGTTGTTTATGTTTGATTCCATGAGGTCGTGGGGTAATAATGATAGGGAATTTAATCTCTTCTATGGTACTTGAGGCAACATGATGGATAATGGTGTCATTTCTGGGGGTACAGTAAGCCTGCGAGAAGACCGAATAGGACAGAGTCTATGCCTATTTCCTAGCTCTTCACCTCTTCTCATTTAAGCGGTGAGAAGAGATAAAAGACAAGAAACAGAGTTTCTTCATGTGCTACCCTCAGTACTCTTCTGATTTTCTCCGTTTCTGGGATACCTTACCTGTGCTCTGAACAGGTGTATTTAAAGTAATTATCCAGCTATTGTATCTTGCCTTGATGTTGTCAAGGGAAGTAGAAATCGTGCTGTAATTGTTTAGGGGATTAGGAGTCTTTGACAGCCCCAAAGACTATCAAATGATGTTCAAATGGTAGGCCATATGTGCTTGTTGACTGGGGGACTGTGTAAATCTATGAATAAATTAACACTGTGAGAAAAGGAGAAATTCTCTTTCCCAATCTGCCCCTGCATATATGTAGGTTTTCTTAGTCTCAGCTTCAATTAGAAAACAGATTAGAAGAATAGGGGTCAGCATGAAAAATGTAGCCTCTCCTTCAAAGTAATACAGGGAGCCTCAAATTAGCATATCATTAAAAATTCCAGGAATCATAAAATTCATACATTTATGTATTTAAAATCCTGGGCCAGCAAATTTCTGCTAAGAAATAAATGTGTGTGTGTGTGTGTGTGTGTGTGTGTGTGTGTGAGAGAGAGAGAGAGAGAGAGAGAGAGAGAGAGAGAGAGAGAGTTACAAGTGGAAAGGGAGGAAGATTTCAGAGGAAGGAAAGTGCAGGTCTCACTGGCCTGCAGTCTGTTAGCTGAAATCTCAACCCTCCGCAGAATTCTGAGGTTGTAATTCTCATATGGAGACACTGGAAAGAAAAACAGAGGAGTTGTGTTATCAACTTAGAAAGACTGAGATGACTGGGGTGCTGGCATTTCTTAAAAGGGGAAATCGTTTTTTTCTCTCTTCCTCTATCTACATGTGTTAAAAAGCGCGCTTTGCAGAGTAACTGCATGACACTAGCACGTGTGATATATACAAGTACATAAGCAGGAAACTACATAGCACTCTAAAAAGGCACATTAGAATTATAGTTGTTACTGTCTAAGGAAGACTTCTCCATCTTCTTTTCCTGTTAATCTCTCCTTTTTCAGACGCCGTATCAACATTAAAAGAGAAAAAAGAATCATGAGATAGTCCACGTGCTTCTGAAGACTTTAATTCCTTGTTCTTTGCTATGTATTCAGATGATGTTTAAAAAGTTTTATTTTATCACCATATTAAATGTCAAAGTTTTATGTATTGAAATATGTTTTATATATTATCAATGCATATTTCCTGATTATCAATGTATATTTCAATGTATATTTATCAATGTATATTTCCTTATTTATTTCCTATATATTATCAATGTATATTTCCTGATTTAATTTTTAATGATTTTTGAGTTTGAGAAGCAGTAAGGGACCTTTATTTTATTTTCATTATACATGCAGACTAACTATTATTAAAGGATTTTTTTTATTGCTATTGTCAGAAAATTTATGATTATTAAACTGTCTGGGTATTATATTTTCTAGCTATATTCATATATTTGTCCAACTTTTAAAAAATAGTATTCAATTGTAAGTATAATAATGCAGCCCATGTATTCAAATCAACTACTTTTATAACTATGATTATACTCTTCATAGTTCATGTTTTTTTACCTGTTGTCTAAATGTTATTCAAGGTTATCATTTTATTAAAATATATAAATGCTTTATTTATTTATTTATTTATTTATTTATTTATTTATTTATTTTTGAGGGCAGTGTCACTGGCCCTCATATGTGGGACCCAAACTGGGCCACTGGCGTCCCAAGCCAGCGCTTAACCAACGCGCCACTCGGCTGGCCCTATTTACTTTTATTTTTTATTTGTTTAGCTGAGCCATCCTGCCACCTGTTGGCAGCTCAGCGGCAGCTCAGCTCAGGCTGGGCATCGAACTGCTGTTGCTCAGAGCTCAGGTCGCACTCTTGAGAGAGATCTTAACCAACTGTGTCACTTGGCCGGCTCTAAATGCTTTCTTTAGAAGTGTTTGATTTCGTAGTGATTTCTGTATATCCATGTTATTATGATTCAGAGGAATTACAGCATTTTTTCCCCAGAAATTTGTATTTTATTTCACATATCATACTATTTGCAATAGTAGGCACATGATGGTTTTTAATAATATTGACATCATATGAATACAATTATTTGTGCTAAGTATGGCAGGTGTAGAAATAAAGCCTTGTTCACACACAGAGGAATACCTCTTGTTCTCATAGACCATTTTCACCATAAACTATGTTGCTACATTTTTACCCCCATGAATAATGTCTTGGTGTTTCCTAAATCAATTGTATTCTTTCTCAAAAAGTGGCTGGCAATATACTGTTAGATAAGATAGTGGATGCCAATAATGGCAATTGCTTATACATATTTCTAAATATGGTTGATTGTAGAATCATTAATAAAAATAGATTTAGCCAATGTTGTAAGCAAGTATTGTTTCAGATATGAATATAAAATTGCATTTAACATTATCCAGAGATAATAGAGTGTTTGTATTTCACATTTTTTTTAATATCTTGTAGTCTTTCATATTATTGCAAGGCGTTTCTTGCAATAAAAAGAAAAAGAAAATTTAAATAGCTCTTAACACTATAGAATTATTAAATGAGTAACTTTGTGTTGACTATTAGTGCCACTGGCCCTTTAAAGGCCAAAGACACATAATCAGCTATTTCTTGACCATTCAAATAGAAACCTAAGGACATTTTCAGTTCAGTAGTTGCATTGCAATGTGAAATGGGGTGTATCAACAGAAATAACCCTTTTCATTCTACCTAATCCCAGGAAATAAAAGCTTTAGCTAATAATAACCCATCCTTACATTAGAAATATAATTCTAGTAACGGAAAAATCTGAAATAGCTGACCACATACTATTCATCATGGAATGTCAAACAGCCATCAATTCAAAATCAAATTGAGATGCGAAATTGTAGATATGAAAGTTGTTTATTTGCAGGTCCTCTTCCTATGAAAAGAAAACAACAAAGAAGAACTCTGCAGTCTACTTCCTTTAAAATTTTAGCATTGGTGCTGGGGTCAGAAATACTAAGCATTCAAAAGGATACATGATTCCTTCCATTTATCATTTAAAAATATTTCATCTGACACATATATACAAAGCTAGGGAGTCCAAGCTGTGTTAAAAGGAGTTTCAGTACACAAACATAAAAAAGATGTGTGAAAAATTATGAGCTAATTTTGAGCAAGGTGATAACTGCTATCTAACCCCAGGAAACAAATTTGCTGAGGAAGCAAAAAGAAAAGTAGCCTTCATTCCATTCACAAAAGACTTATTGGTTAGCCCACTGAATACGTAGTAAACTATTAACTTGACTTTTTGTATATTTTGGATTACTTTAATAGTTTATAAGGTGATTATGTATTTTAGCAATGATATCGATCACTGGAATATATATAAACATGCATATTAATAAATTTGTCAATTATACTTTTTAAAAATATTCAACATGCTGGTATTATGCCCATTCAATCTCCATAAAGCAGTTAGTTAATACAAATGTGTAGGAGTAAGAAAAGGGTGTGATACAATGTTTATCAAGGATTTTCACTTTAAAATTAATTTTATAGGTTAAAATTTTATACACATAACACCAATCAAAGTAAATATGGAGAACGTGAAAAATTAAGACATTACTTACATTTCACTAACTTTCCCACAATTTGTGTTTTTTCTCAATAAATCTTCTCCAACCAATGGGTTAGCTTTTATATTAATACTATTGCTTTAAAAAAATAGTTTTAACACTTATGATGCTTCTTCAAATAATATAATTTAGTTTTGCCTGTTTTTAGAACTTGTAAAAATGGAATCACACTTTAAAGATTTTGTGTCTTGCCTTTCCCTTTCAAAATTTCATTTGTAAGATCAACATTGTTGGGTGTAGCTACAGTTCATTCATTTACATTGCTGTATATTTCACTCTATACAATTTATTTATTCTACTAATGGTGGTCATTTAGGTTATATCCACCCCTGGCAACAACTAATCTGCTTGTTTCTATAGATTTATCTATTCTGGATATTTAATATAAGTAGAAAAATGCAATATGAGTCTCTTTGTGTCTGGCATCTTTCACTTAACATAATGTTTTTGAGTTTCATTCATGTTGTTGCCTATATGAGTACTTCAATATTTTATGACTAGTAATTCTACTGTATGTCTATACCATCTTTTGTTGTTCCCTGAATCTGATGATGGAAGCTCAGTTTTTTCTAGTTTTTGGCTATTTTGAGTAGAACTTTTAATTTTGATAATGTCTAATTTATATTTTTTTCTTTAATGATTATTATTATTATAATGATTATTATGTTCTGTATTATTTCTAAAAATCCTGGAGTACCCCAAGTAAATAAAATGTTTTCTTGTTTTCTTTAAATTCTTTATAGTTTTAACTTTTAAATCTAGGTCTAGAATCCATCTCAACTTAACTTTTGCATTTGTGTGAAATCAGGATCAAAGATCTCCTTTGGCCCTTCTTCTACCCCTTCCTCTCCTTCTCCTCCACCTCTCACTGTTCCCATTCTCTCCCCGTCCCATCTCTCCTCCACCCTTTCTCCCATTCATCTCCCTCCTTCTTCTCATCCTCTTCTTCTTCACCTTCTCCTTCTTCTCCTCCTTTTCTTTCTCCTGGTCTTTCTTTTCCATGCCTTTCTTCTTCCCCATATGAATATATAGTTGATTCAGACTCACTATTAGAAAGGACTTTTCTTTCCCAATATGTTTCTTTACTTTAGTGCCTTCATCAAAAATCAAATACAATCCTATTTCTGTGTCTCTTAATTTCATTCCAATGATCTGAAAAAAATTTATGCCAATGTTACACTGTCTTGATTAGTGTAGCGTCATACTAAGACAGGCAGTGTAATATTCCAAACTTACTATTTTACTAAAGATTGCTCTACTAGTCTGTTCTTGAAATTCCATGTAAATTTCAGAATTAGCTAGTTAATTTCTCCAGAACTGTGCTCCAAATATAATTGAGATAAACTTGACTTTATATCAAATTGTAGAGAATTTATTTCTTAACAATATAAAGCCTTCTAATTTATGAATATGTTATATTTCTACATTTATTTCAATTTTCATTAATATGCATGAGCAAAGTATTTAACGTAGCTTTTAAGGTAGAACTCTCACATCTTTTTTTTGTGTGTGAAGATGTGGATTTTTTTAATAAGACTGAATGAAATTTAATGATATGTGGCATGAATACAAAAGATGACCCTAATATCACTTTTAAGCCAAATGCAAGGAGAAAACTCCCATTCAAGAAGCATAGAAGGAAGCTAGTTTTATCTCCAGTCATGCTCAGAGAAAAGTTTTAGAATATAGAAGAACATGAAGAACACAGATCCAGAGTTCAGAGTAGATATATTAGTAAAGTGCAAGATGGAGGCAAACATGGAAAGATTGGGTCCCAGGAATAGATATGCAAAGTACTATGGGATGGAGGATTAGGAGTTAATTATGAAGGGGGATCTTTGTTTTGGCAATGAGTAGTTTAAATATGTGTGTGAAGTCCAATATTGTGATTCAGACAAGATAATGTCTTAGAACTGCACTGTCTATATGTTTGAAGTTATTTGGTGTTTATTCTGTTTTGTTTTGTTTCTGTGTGGTTGAGCATTCCTCATTAGTATTATATGTGTGAAGGAAAGCAGAAAGGGTGATTGAGAATGATAAACAAACATTGATCATAATTATAAGGAATTTAGGTATCGACAACTTGTAACAGATCTGATCTTCATTCTATAGGTTGGTTTTTGATGTGACCATTGGGGCTGGCTGGTGATTGACGCTCTGGCTTTCTCTATACAACTAGATACCGTTGTAGATTGGGAAAAGGTTGGACTCTTATTTGGACAATGAAGGTGTTCACTCAAGGGGAAAATTTGTTCCTTCCCAGAGGCTGAAATATTGTAATCAAATACTAAAAATATACCACTTTGACTCTCCTTCATCTCCCAGAGATCTTTGCAAAAACATTTTTAACTGTTCTTTAACACTTTAATTTCTTTGAATGCAGAGAAATGTACATGAGTACATACTACCTTTAAGTTATAAAAAGAAGGGAATACAATTTAGAATTCTTTTCCTAAGACTGAAACAGAAATAAATGGTATAATCTACTCTTTAAATCCAAAATTCACCAAGAATCTGCTTTTTTCTCCAACACTTCTTCAGTAGTATATATCAGTCTCACAGTGAAAGGACATGCTTAATCCTGTGTAATACCCTGGGGAGTGACATTTGGGTGGAATGTCAAGTTCTGGGAACTTGCTGTTAATTACTGTGCTTTCCAAGATATTTTTTAATTTAATATGAATTAGTAGATTTGTGTCAGAATCTTCCTTCTTTACATGATACGATATCATTTTCAACTTATCCCATGTTGTAGCCCCCATTAAATTTCGAAGTGACCTTTTGTTACACTGGCAGATCTAAGATTATATCAATTATGAATTGCAATGTATTATCAATCATAACGTTACTCATCAGGCTGCTTTTTTGCCCTGATCAAATATATCCTCAGAAGTTATAATGCTATATTTGAAAATGTGATGTGAAGGATTTTATTCTCCTGTCAATGAATACACATAAATTTTTATTTCTGCTAATATTAATGGGTAATTTGCATTTATGTGTCAAGTATAGAATAAATCTAAAAAAGAATATTAGTTAAAAATTTATAGTTAAAAATTTTAAAGACTACTAAAAGGTGAAATGTTCTATCAGAGTTTTAATATATAAATTAATAAAAATAATCCTACCTAAAGATATTTACAGTTTATAGACAGGCATTTTTCAATTTTATAACTATTCCAGTTAGAGCCAATATGGTGCTTGGTGTCTTCCAGGATCTCAAAATCGAAGTCAATCACTATATATATTCATTTCCTTAGAGACTGAAGACTTGTTTTCCAAACAAAAGTGATCAGTTCAACAGGATGAATGGTTGCATAAATATTGGGTTGGAAGTCTACCTTATTATAAACAAGGGTAAGTCGAAGTAAATGTTACATGTTTATATTTATTTTGTTATTTGTACTGCATTTTTTCTCTAATGTAATGCCCCTCAAAGTTTGATCTGTATCAGAATATTCTGTGAAACTTCATAGTAGACAGAGGAAAGCAACCCCTCCCCCACACCCACGACGATTCAAGTTCTGCATGGCTTAACTAGGGATTCACACAAATTTTAAGAACTGCTCTAAAAACCTTCTATTTGGTATAACTTCTGCATTTCTTTAAGAGAAACCTCATTTCTATTTTTTTCCTGTGTCCCAACTATTTTCAAATCAGTTATGCGTTCTATAATGAGTGTTGCAATAGGATTTAGAGTATGGTAAGGGGACAAGAAAACATCACAATTACTCTTTAGCATGCTTTGTATATTGTACAGGGGTCAGGCTTCAAGTTTTGGTGATGAAAATATCACCTGGAGTTCATCCTGTACACTTTCTGTTGTCCGGTGCCTATTTCCAGAGACAAACTGCATGGACATTTTCGTTATTAAAGAGTTATAAAGTAGGTGAATATGGTAATGAAAAAAGTAATCTCTCTTTGAATTATATAAATATATATTTAAGACCTCATTTAGATTTCAAGCAAAAGGTTTCTTACCGGATTTGTCATTTTCTATCTTTCCCTAGCATCTCACCAGGAAGGAAAGTGTTTTTCCTTGTTTTCTCCCTTTATGACTGTCACGAGCATTAAATTTTGAGGTAGGATAAAATTCTTCCTCAGTATCTCCTCCAAATGCTTAGAAAGATGTTATGTTTGAAGTGCACACGTTGAGTAGTAGCCCTAAATTTATTCCTCAGCTGCTCTGATTTTCCCAACTGGTCCACCATCAGATACAGATCTCCTTTCTAGCAGTTGTAATAGATAATCTTATACCTATCCTCAACCCTCAGAGCAAACCCAGCCTCTGAGACGCAGCTCCTGTATCTTATCCATGCATCACAGTCATATTTTCCCTGTAGTCTCATGTTACCCACAGTCACTCTTGAAGGCAATTTACACTGCATTTTTCAGGACTGCATGTATTAATTTCACATTATACTGGGTTATACTATCTCTCTAGAAACCTTTGGGCCCCTTGTTGTGAAATCAACACAACAGTGAGTAAACAACTAGGAATCTCATTCAAATATAGAGTGCAAAAAAAAAAAAAAAGGTATTTTTAGATTAAGAATCCTATATACAGACTCCTGCTTTTTGCCAACCTAGATGACTTTTCTTCACTCTACACAATTATGTCGGTGTTCTGAGAATGAGTTCTGGAGAAGAGGTACCCTTTCAACACTTGCTAATGTGCAGGCTTGTCCTACTGAACTGGCAAAAGGCACTAACCTGTGACATGTGAACGGCATGGGCAGATTAGGGAGGGAGTGGTTGTTTTCATGTATATTTGAAAGCGTACTCTGTGTAGTTCCTCCTGAAATATCTCTCTGATAACCCACTCAAGGTTTAGTCTCCAGTCATGAATTAGTCTCCAGTCATGAATTAGAGGCAATTAGCTATTGCCTCTAACTCGGTGATAGCTGTTGACTGCATAATGCCAGGGATTTCTTTTCTCCAGCATTTTCCTCCTCTAATGCTGCCACCAGGGGCAGCATATGAAATATGGAAGGCTTTTTGTGACTTGCAAATCAGAGCATGATAAAACAGTGCTTTATTTACCCTCTTGGATGTTGTAGCAGAACAGGTGTCCAAAAGTTGGGTGTAAAAGTGGGAGAGAATATCATTTGAGAGGCACTAAAACAACAGAACTAAGCATATTGGGAGAATTTGAGGTTAAAGCACTTGTATAACAGTATCATGCATTGAGCCTAAAGGGCAGAACAAGGATAGAACTTGGTGAAGAGGTACCCACAAATGGCACGAGAAGGAGAGCACATTGAGGAATACATGCAAAAATGGGGTTCATGGCTTATGCTGTGAGCCAAAGAGGGTATTGGAGCAACTGTTGACTTCCCTTCCTGTGGGAACAGACCTGTAGTCCAAAAAGTCACTCTAAGTTAGACATTCTATTTTGTCTTCTTTCAAACTTTTTTGTTATTACTGGTGACTTCAGTTTCTCTTTTTTTTGCTAAATCCTTCACCTTGCAGATATTTTAGGTTTATTCTCGGAGCAATTAGCCTATTGTTTTAGTTCTGTTTTCTTTTCTTTGTAAAGCTCTGATTGGATGTATTAAAAATATTAGTGATGAAAATCAATGTCCTCCCTTGTGCCTTTCAGTCAACTTCAAACCCACATCTCAACATTCAAAGCACAAAGGATATCCTGTATCCATTTTTCCCTCTTTTTTTTCCCCCTGAATAACTTCTCTGATCAAATGTTTGCCTTTTTTTCTCCTCCTCTTTACTCTTTTTCCTCTTGAGTAAATCATTTTTTTCTGAGCATCTATCAGATGCTGTCTTTTTTTTTGTTTGTTTTTTTAGTTCTTTACTGCCATAGAGCTCAGCCTTACATTTCTAAAGTCCAAGGTTGAATCAGCTGAGACTGATGAAGTATCAAAGAAACAACACAGCACACCCCCATGGACTTGCCTTTACCATCTATTGTTTTTACTGCTTTTTATTCTTTTAATCATTAGTATATTAATATTCTCATTATTATTGCTCACAGAACAGAAGACAACATCACCCATTTAATTTAGCTTTCTAGGTAATGATTTTATGTTAAAAGTATATATCTTTTAGATGTTCATTTCAGAAAAACAAAACTTTTTTTTTTACGGTAAGGATACTTTTAATATGTGTTACTATAGAGCTTTCAAGCAGGGTTACACATTAAAATAAAATGTATTAAAAGCACAATGTTCCAGCGTTTCCAGAATAATTGGATAGAGTAAAAATAGCATTTAAATGCAGAGTCTGGAGTCCTATGTTCTATAACCTGTACCTTTAATTTGTCAAGTTACTTAAAACTTTTTAAGTGCTAAGCAAAAGAAAAATTCTAACGCAAATACGAGTAACAGAGAAGAGTTTGGTTATTTGGTTCAGTATAATTTAACAGCATGTTAACAGCATGTTAGATTTGGAAAGTTTTTAAAAAGGTTATTCTATCAAGGCTTTTCTTCTACAAAAGAGTAAAAGCAAGCTAAGATAACGTAAATGATATTCCTAAGGTGCCTACTATAAGAAACTGTTTCTCCTGATTTTAAGCTTATTGTTTTAGAAAATTAACAACAATCGAGTATGAAATATACATTTTAATATTAAATTATAATTTAAAGTAAGTTATTTTGTATAAATAAATTTTATGAACAAATTTCACGTGTTGAGGGAAATATATGTAAGCATTTTATAAGTCGAACATTTGTGTTGCAGAAATGATTTCAGGCAATATTAACTGAAAATTCATTTCACTGAGCTTAGGTAGGAACATTGTTACAAGACCCAAGACTGACTAAAAAAAAAAACCAAAAAAAACAAAAAAAACAATAATGATGAATGGCTCTTTATTGAGCTGAGATGCTAGATATCTAGCAGAGAGAAGCAAGAATCAATGTAAGATACGTTTTATTTAATATCTTCATTATGCTTGAAATTTGTAGGAACAAAAATGACAAAAGATCTTCAAGGATTGATTCATAAGAAAAATATTAAAATCACATAGTATTTATAGCTTTGCTAAAATGACTTGTGGGTAATGATAAATATTTACACTGACTGAGATTAATTACTTAAAGAGATAAAATTAGATAAAAATAAGCTAATTAGTTTTCCAATTGTTTTTAGTGTGCTAGAATATAATGTGTCTAATGTACGTTTAGCTCCAAATTGTAGTGAACACCACTAATTTAAATTGGAAATCATAATAAAAATAAGTGTTGATCGAGTTCTTTCTATGTGCTAGGTATTGTTCTAAGGCGACTTAACATTTGTTAACTCAGTCCTCATGATAATTTTCAAATAGGTACAATCATCTGTAATTACAAAGAACACCAAGGCACATGACAGTAATTTACAGTTATAATAATATGACTTTTCAAAGGTGTCACACTCTGAGCAAGATAGAGGCAGGACTTAAAATAAGGCAAGTCTACTTGAGCATGGGGATGGATAATTAATCTTATCTCAGGTTAGATTTCAAAATAATTATAAAATACCTTCAGGAATTATTCAGTGCCAGCTATGGAGTATTTTATACATTCCATTTATATAATATTTATTGTGCACATGCTACATTTAAGAAATTGACAGGAACAACATAGAGCTGATAGGAAAATAAAAGTTCAACTTCTTTATTTCCTTCTCTTTCATTTTCTTTCCCCTCTACTCTAATACATTTGACTATTGACCCATTATTGAATTCATGATCTCATTTAACCTCCCTCTAGCAAAATCTGCTTTTAATTATTTGCAATGTTTTATCTGATTTATGAAGTCACACAAAGAGGGATAACAAATAATAAATAACACTATTATTTTAATAGTTCATACTCACATTTCTCAAAGAAATACCCTCTGAACATAGTAGCATTTGCTGTGGAGAAATACTTTTGAGTCAGGTTTTTTCTAAACTGATATATGCTTATAACTTTAGTAGAAGAAAATAATATATGGCTTTCATAAGTCCTTTTTACTTGGGATAGGTCTAGGTTTGCAAAAATAACTCAGATGTAGACCCAACTGCATCCCTTTCTAAACCAACTCGGTTATTTGATTTGATAGAGTTATGCAGCCTCTATCCTAGGAGAATGAAGCTGTGAAATTCTTACAGAATATTATTTTTAATTGAATGTGCCCTCTTAAAAGAGCATTTTAATTGAGATTTAATAACTCTATAAAAGATAAATCTAGCTGCCATGTAATAAACAGTAATTAATTAGTTAATATCAATTAAATACTAAAAATATTAATTTACATTTAATGTCTAACTACCATAGTTTGCTATAGCTATCTTATTAAATGCTAATTAAATTCCTAAATATTCTTACAAATTTAATGCATTAATAACAAGAATGTAAGTACATATTTACCATATCTGCACTTCTGAGTTCATTACATGGCAACAAGATTTATCTCTTTTACAGTAATTAAATATACTAAGCAAACCTCGGTAACTTTTCCTAACACATACCATAACTGTTTTATTAATTTCAAATTAAATGCTCATTTAAGGTTTTTAATCTACAGCAACCCCAAAGAATATTCTACAGGCAGAGCAAAGGTTATTACATGTTTAATTAAACTTTAGTTTTTAAACTTTGGGCTGAAGTTTTCTAAATGACCTTTGATTTCTCACCATATTCAATATTAACTTTTTGATAATATTTATTAATATTTTTATATACTTCATGTTGCTTCCTTTGTCCTATCTTTGTCTCTTTGTTCTCCATCCATTAAGCCTATAACTCCTTTTTTCGTATGTTTAATCCAGGCCAGCAAAGTTTTTTCTTTCTTTTTCCATCATTAAAAAGCAGAGCTTTTACTAGCATCCTCTTCAAGTAAATTTTCTTTCCATCAATTACCACTTCCTTGTTAGAGAAGCATTCCCATCAGGAGAATTAAAAAAATAATAATAAATAAATAAATGAAAGAAAGAAAGGAAAAAAAAAAGAAAAGTGTCCTGTGACATTTGTAAGCAAAGGTGAATGCAGTTAGAAAGGCTGCAAAAACTGTAAGGCTCTGCCAAGGCTCCAGCCTCAGGATGATTTTTGAAAGACTAAGAGAAAATACAGTCCTTGCATGTATCAAATGATTTAGAATCTTCAGTCCTTCCAGATATGATGGGGGATGTCATAAAGACAGGAGGCTGCTGAGCAGCAAGGAAAGCACATTAGCTATTAACCTTCCCCCAGCCGATCAACTTTATTTTGCAATCTTCCCGCAGAACCATTAGAATACCCTGAAGAAATAACTTTCCAATTAAAAAGGATCTCAGAGAACAAAGCCATTTTATCTCTGACTCCTGGTGTTCTTTATTCCAATAATTTAAATTGGAATTGATTTTTCAATTTAGCCGTTGACTTGCTATGGACACACAGCTGAAAAGGCCGAATGGAATTGCATGGCTGAAATATTTGTCTTTGTGATGCACTTCTCATAAATTCACAGGAGCCCCCCCCCCCCCGCCCTCTGTTTTTTAATGCATTTTCTTTTGCTGCCTTTGCTTTAGACAACAGCTTTTTAGCACAGCGTGGGCAAACTGAGAAAACACGTCCACCATGACCTCGGGGGCCTGATCCTCTATTCCTCATAGATCTATCTAATTGTTACATCTCCTAGAAAATAAATAAATCCAATCTATCCAAAATGATAAGGATTCTTGAAGCCCAAATATTTGTTTTCTGGTTTATATGGGATATTTAATTTCTTAAAAGAGGAAAATACCTTTTTCAGTATATTTTACCTTAAGAATATGTTGTAATGGAGATTGAACTCTCCTATAATTGCTTTAATTATCGGTAGCTAAAAATAATGGATTTTCAATTAACACTTGATAATTTTGAATTAAATACTCCAAATATTAAATTGTTCTTGATTACACTTTTATATTTATAATAAAGACACTAGAAACATTCAATTATTAAAGCACTTGATTAGCAGTCAAAATTGTCTTGTCTATTCATATTTTTGATCTTTCTCTTTCGGTGACCTTACTGAAATGCCATAGTCTTTGTCATCGTCTCCTTCCTGTTTCCTCACCCTGTCACTCCAGCAGGTGTCTCTACTTTCCTTTGTCTGATAGGCTCAAGTCCTGTTCTGAGATCAGTACTGATGTGAATAGCAGGTATGGAAGGAAATCCTGAGCTCAAAACATTGTTTAATTTTTACCAAACACCATATTGCTTATTACTCACACGTCTTGTGTTTTTTGCTATGCATTGTTTTTTTTTGTTGTTTTTTTTTTTTGCATAGTTGTCTGAATGCATGATCTCAGACCTGTCCTTGAATTTTTTAAATTTTTTTATTTACAATATCAAGTGTGAACATGGGACCTACTAGAATGTGAATGCCATGACAGGATGATCCTTATAGGTATTTATTACCCTCTACTCTATTCCAAATGGTGAAACAGTGCTTGCCACTGATTTGGTACTCAAAAATCTACTCAATGTATTAATTATACTGTGGTTCCTATCTGACTTTTCTTCCCTATAACCTGATATAAATTAATGCAGAGAGAAAAAATATTTATTGGAAATATAATAAATATATTTGCCATAGCAGTATGATACGTGTTTGGCATTGGTTCCTCACTTCTGGGTGCTATATGGTTTATGCCACTTTTAAATTCATCTTGATTAAAATAACAACACACGCAGCACTGATCACATATCCATGAGGAACACATGTTTCTTGCCAACCAACATCAAAATACAGAAGAAATGGTTTTACAGCATTTATTCTTTTAACAAATTTATCGTGTCCTGTTCTGTGTTTGGCACTGCTCTAAGCACTTGTGGTACACCAACAAACAAAATAGAAACTCCTCTCTTTGTGAAGTTCATCGTCTAAAGAGAGGAAACACATGCAGAACAAGCATACTTCAAAAAGTACTGCAGTAGGTTATATAGTTATAGGAAGTGAAAGATGATGAGTAGGTTAAATGGACTGAAACAGAGTAAGGGTGTTCCTGAACAAGAGAGGGTAGGGGGAGTGGCTGCGCTTTAGAAACACTGGTCAGAAAAAGCTCTTTGAAAAGGTATTTCAGCGGAGCCACATAGATAGTCTGGGGCAAGAGCCTTCCAGGAAGAAGGAATAGATTGCCAAGTGATTTGACCAAGGAGTGTTCTTGGAAGACTTGGCAGGAAGAAGCCAGTGTGGCTGGAGCAGAATGAATGAGGCTGGGAAGAGTTTAGGTCAGAGAAACTGACACCAGATCCTGGAAGACCTTGTAAAGCAACTGCAGGGACTTTGGCTTTTATCCTGGGAGAGAATCACAGAACCACTGCCAACTGCTACTGTTCTGGCCCTGCTTTGAATAAATGAAGTGATCTCTGTGGTCACACCTGATTACACACTGTTCCACATTTTTGTCTGAGGTCGGGGGTGCGGGGATGGGAGGTGGAGGATGGGTTGAAAAATTTCTCAAAAGGAGACTTGTTATCTTCATTCAGATCCAAAGTTTTGCAGAGATCATACCTCTCAGTTTTCTGTTTCCTCTTGACTTGAAGCATCTATTTTTCCAAACTATGTTGTCATAAGAGGCTGTTTCCAAACTCTCCTCACTGCAATTTATAATAGATGATTTGAAGGCAGCAATTGTTCCTTTTCATTTATTTATTTTCAGGGTCTGACACAGGATAAAGCCTCTATTAGTGTTTGATGAAATATTGAGCCTAATTCAGAATTAGCAGAGAAACAAAAAAGAAAGGCCAAATTGTGTAATTAATGTGCTACTGGCTTATTTTTACAATAACTTGGAATATTCCTGCTTAAATTGCTGTGCTAGAATTTTGTTGTGAAAATTACTTAATAAGAACATTTTATGAGTGATTTTCTAATATAGACAATAATTATATTCCAAAAACTATTCAGCATTCTCTCAGAAAATCTACTAATTTAAGATTTCCCTTACTTCTAAAGTTTCAGGTTATTTGTCTGATATCTATATGCATTCAAGTTCATACACACACTTATAGAGAGATTCTCTATTTGCGTGGCTCTGAGAAAATTCTCCATTCAGTCAATGACTGAATGAATATGAAAATTTTTCACATTATCTTAATTATTCTGTGAAAACTGTAATCTGTAGACTATCTTTTCACTACAAATTACATATAGGGAAAACATGGAGCAAGAACATTTTGCCTTCTGCCTATTAATATCTGAAATGGCATAAATACATTGGTGTGTGTGCACACACATGCACACAAACAAACACATACTTTGGAAAAATTCAAGCTCTGATTTGCTTATTCTGAAATTCATTTCACTGTCCAGTGTTCAATAACGTGAATCATCTGTAGGTGGCAAGCCACTTGCTCGGTATGATATAGCATGATACTATACTGACTTCCATGGTATCACAGATTACAACTTGTCATTGCATTTTATATGACACATTTAACTCTACACAAAGTAGACTTTTTAAAGAGTTATTTACAAATTGAGTTTTCTACATTTAAAAAAGGATCAGTTAAGAGGAACCATGGGCCGGCTGAGTGGCGCAGTGGTTAAGCACTGGCTTGGAAGCCTGCGGCCCCGGTTCAGATCCCACATATGAGGGCCAGTGACACTGCCCTCAAAACAAAAAAATAAAATAAAAAAATAAAGAGGAGCCACACTTGCATCTGGCACTGACAATTACCTATCTGTTTTCGATATATGAACCTGACCACAGGAAGTTCAACTAGTAATATAAAAAGGTGGGTTTTGTTATATATCCACTCTCTATTACAAAAGAGTTACTCTAAGCCATTTTGGTCCACTGAAGATTCACCTAATTGTCTAATGATCTCTTGTCTGGATCCATGTCAGTTCAAGCTCTGCTACTCATCATGTCTGGGTTTCCTAGTATTCTTTCGTATGATGGTGTCCCAGATGCAGCAAATTCCATCTCCTCTTGACTTTGGGCACATTGCTCCAGTAATCTTCTCTCTACCCTGAGTCATACAGTTTTCCTCTTTAATGGATAACCCCAGAGTTAAAACATATTGAAATTTCTACCTTAAACCAAAAATTTCTCTTGAGCCTGCAGCCTTCTCTAACTACTATCGCATTTCTTTGTTCTTCACAGCAAACTTTTTCTCAAAAAAAGTCGTTTATAATTTTTATAGTCAATCTTCTTTACCCTATTTTCTTTTTAAACTCATCCCAATCAAGCTTTTGTCCTAGTTACTCTACTGAAAATACCCTTTGTAGTGGTGACCAATGGTGTTGCTAAACCCAGTGATCAAATTTATCTTACTGACCATCAATCAAACTGCTCTCTAGATTTGATTGCTCTCTGTTCATTAATACATCTTTTACTTCATGGCTTCCCAGGTGTTGCACACTCCTGGTTCCTGGTACCTTACCAGCTAGTTATCCTTGATTTTGAATATTTGGAGTGACTTAGGGTTTTTCTCTCCTTCATTTAGATGTATTTCGTTGATGATCTCTTTATTTCTCATCATTTTAGTATCCTCTATACACAATTGCTCCCAGCTTGACTACTCCCCTTAACTCTAGAATTGTATATCTGAGTACTTGTTAATGCTATGTGGTTTTCTAGAATACATCTTCCATTAACATGACCAAAGTTAACACCTACTCTATCTTTCCAAATTAGGAAATGGTAACCCCATTCTTCTAGTTTTTCACACCAATGAATTTGAGTCATCCTTGAGTTTTTTCTCTTTACCCCATGTTTAACCTATCAGGAAATCATGCTGTCTTTACTCTCAAAATGTGTGCAGAATCCAACCATTTATCACCACCTTAAATGCCACTCCTCTGATGCATGTTAGCAACATCTCTCAACTTCACTATTGCAATGATCTTCTAATTGGATAACTGTTCATCTCCAGCCCTTCATTACTTATTCTCTATATAGCAGCCAGATCAATTCTTTTAATATGTAACACAGAAGAGTTTGCTCCTCTGGTGGAAACTGCCAAGGGCTTTCCATCTTATTTAGAGTGAAAGTCAATTCCCTACAATGCCCTCAAGTAACTACTCTGGAGTACTGTGTGGATAGCCTACAACAATATGGCGAGAAATGTAGGGGAAATAATGTGGAATAAAACCAAGCTGCCACAATGTGCATTTGATTGCTGGTCCTCACATTCTCCCTGCTATGCTGATCTTGTCTTTCTTTAAACAGGTTTGTCATGCATTTAGCTCTGGCCCGTCACACTGGCTGTTCCCTCTGACTGGCATCCAGATACCTCACCTGCCTTAATCCACTCCCACATTTCCTCAGGAATTCTTTCAAGTCTCTTCTGTAACACCTTCTCTGACCACCTTTTTCAAAGTGCACGTCTTTCTCCAAATCTTCCTATCTACTTCCTCGCTTTATATTTTCTTTATAACATTTATCACCATTTAACACACTATGTATTTTACTTACTAATTTCATAATTATTTGTCTTGCATCACTAAGTATAAAGTACATGAGGACAGAGACTGGTATTTGTTTTCTTTGGGGTAAATATTTGTTGAAAGAGGAAATGATTGAATAGCGATCTCTGGTTTGAGTTTTATTACTATTTGAAGATAATTAGGATTTGTAGCTAAAATAACTGTTCAAAGTTTAGTTGAGATGATGTCTTTGTTTTTATTAATTTTTTGAGTTTTGCTTCTTTTCATGTGCTCAAGAGATGCCTACTAAAGTTGATATGTTTTTTAATCTAGAAATTATTTATCTCTCTAAGATTTTTACAGCAGTATACATTTGCATGCTCTGTCATAAGTTTATTTTGATATGAAAATTAAAGTTATATTTCAGGTTAGAACAAAATATAAACTTTATAACTATGCAGAAACCTACATTTTGGTGGCTCAGGTATTTTCTCTACTAAATATTGCTTATCAAATTTATGTAGACTTTATTAAAATATTTCCTATTAATTTTAATTAGTTATTAATTTAGCAAAAAGGCCTTATGTTTTCTTGGTTTGCTTTGGTGGCTCTTCTCTAGGACTACTCATTAATGTTCTGTGTGTGTGTGTGTGTGTGTGTGTGTGTGTGTGTGTGTGTATTTGAGAGAGAGAAAGAGAGAGAGATTTAAGGTGTTTAAGGGATCTAATAGTAAATGTTGGGATCTAAAATAGCAAATCCATAAAACCCTTGCAGGTGAACTACCTGTACACTTAAAGCAATGATGAAATTGTTCACTTGAAAAAAATAACAATATTGTTGATTTCAAAATAAAACTACACAGAAAAATATTGTCCTGTATTTCCTAATGTTCTGAGTTTTTAGTAATTAACAATGGGAGACATTGCTTTAAATGCAGAGACACTTCACCAAAGAAGGTGCCTTTATGAAGCCATAGTTAACATATCATTTGAAAATGGAACTGGCATGCTTTTTAAAAATAGAATTATCCTATGTTTCTGTTTTAGACACAGTGTTATAAACAAAACTTGATAGTTAATGATGGATAAAAAGTAAAATTAAAATTTCAGTCTTGATAATAGAAAGGTAAATGGCTTGTAGATGCAAGGTAGGAAATGAAGGAAGAAAGAAAAGGTTGAAGGAAGGATAGGGATGTAAACATCCTCAGGAAATTTAACTTGAGAGAGATAAGAAATTTTATTTTGGAATGAACATGAAAAGTTTAAAACTCTCACAAAATCAAAATTTCAGAAAAACAAAAAATCTTAATAGATTAGAAATTAAAAGATGGTGGGGATAGTTTAAAGCATATTATTTTTTTTTCTTTTTTATACCCTAAATGTAATGTAAAGTTGAAAAATCAATGAATAGATTTATAAAAACATAGGTTAATGTTATGAAGAACATTAAGAAAAAAATAAAGGAGGAATTAATAAAAATGTGTTTAAGGATTGAAATGGCAGAGTAGAATGAAATAATTCACTTTTACTTTACATCATTACTTCTTCTGCACTTTTTGTTTTCTATGTGCAGACTGTCATTTTCATACATATTTTAAAAATAAAGAAAAAAACTTAGGAAAGCACATCATTACCTAAGTCACACTAGCAATATATGTTCTAAAAATGTGCATTGAGAAGTAGAAACCTAAGTGCAAATATACATTAAGAACATGGACATTCCTTTTTACATGTTACTTTCCCTTTGAGGAATAGTTGTGAATGTATATTAAGGTGAGAATTTACCTCAAATTTTAAATTTGTTTTAATTTTGAATATTGGCTTTTTTTTTCTCTCAGCAATATGTGTAGGAAAAAAAACACCCTACTTATTATTATTATATGTTCACCAACTGCCAAGAAAAATATTGGATTTGGATCAGATATCTAGCAACAGAAAGCATTAGAGTTGCTCCAAAAACAATAATGATTTGGCAGTATGTTTTTAGTAGAAAAATAGGGAACAATTTGGAAAATAAACATTAAAATAGCAAAAGTTGAAAACAACAGCTGGATTGTTTGATCCTCAGTGAACTTCTTCATTGAAGTCTGAGCAAATGATGGAAAAGAGAAGAATAAAGTAGGGCTGGGATATAAGATCAGAAGAGAAAGGAAGCTTTTATTTGCATGTTTCATCTGAGTGAACTTGAAGACTATTATGACATTTCCTACAGGTACTTAAAAGTAAATCTAAGTTTAGAAGAAGAAGAAAAAAAAGAAAATTCAGAGAATAAAACTCTTTGTATAAGCCTCAAATTTATTCAAATCCCTAAAAGAAACTTGTACTTTTGCTTTTTTTCCAAAACTGAAAATTTTCAAATATTTGATGTCCTTTCCAAATAATTTGAACACACTTAAAAAAAAAAAATCAAATAAACAAAAAATGGCTGCTCTGATTCCACAGAGGCCTGCTTGTCTACTTTAAAATATCTGCTTTCCTAAACGTTTATTTTACTACCGTCATAATCCACTGCTGCCCTGAACTTGACGGTAGTGTTAAGTGAATAGCAGGGGAGCAGAGTGATTTGTTTAAGACATTGAAGAGTGTAAGGGGAAAGACCGATTACAAGCATGTGTAGGATTATAAACACGGATGAATTAATGTAGTTAGAGATTTCCTCTAAGTGAATAACCTGGAATGTTCTGGAATCTGGGAGAACATAAGGTCATCTTCCAGATAAAATGACATGGCTACTTCATATTTCCTGGGTACATCCCTATACATTTGTTTTTTTCTATCCATATGTATCAAAAACTTGGATAGCTTTCTACTTGCCAAGCCTTGATGCCCCCTTGGGTAATACAAGAGGAGCTAAGGCTTTCCTCCCTGAAACCCTTCAGTTTATGTTGTCAACTGGATTATTGTTCCAGTTTCTTCTTTTTCTCTATGGAAGTGGTTTATATATTCACAGTCTTTTCCATGGAATATTGCCTTGCCTTAACACCAGGCAAGAGAATGCTTGCCTGCCCCCACTGGCATTGGGCTTGGTCATCTGACTTTTCTTGGCTAATGGAATGTGAGCAGAGATGAAGCCAAACCAAGATGAGCAGAGCTCAGGTGAATACAGTTAGGTCCAGCCTTGTCCAGTCAAACCTGGTGGAGCTCAGCCAAACCCAACAGCAGTCACCCAGTCTCCTAAAAAGCACAGCCCTAAGGTGACATGAACAAAAACAAATTGTTTGCTGTTATAAACCACCAAAAACCTGGGGTTCTTTATGGATGCAGCAAATGTTATTTCACATTACTACTTCTGTAATGTTGCCAATTGATACAGGAAAATAAGATTTGAAAAAGAAGAGCAAAGAATGAGGTATGAATAGAAATCAACAGAGAGATACACTGATTTTTGAAACTATCAGAAGTTGTTACTATTATTTTTCATTCAAATATGATTTAACCCATACCTAAATTTGGTTTGAGAGAATCTGATGGGAAATTCTATAATTCTAATTATGTGAATGTGCCTGATTTTGTGTGAATTGGAAGCATCACCAAGCTATGCAAAGTTGGGCTTGAGGTATATGTCAGTTTACAAACTATTAGGGTTATGTAAGTCATCAGGTTATGTCTTCTAGTTTTGGAATGCTCTGTATATACATGAAACCCACTTCTTAGGTACTATATTCACTAGGAATGCCTTTTGTGTTACTAAGTTACAGAACCCTATTTATTCTATTCTTAACAAAACAGACATTTCCTGAATCATATACTAGGGAAATTCAATATCTCTCTCTATGTTTTTCTCTGACACACACACACACACACACACACACACACACACACACACACACACACTCCCTCTTTATCTACCCATTGTCTCCCATATCTCAGCTTTTCTTACCTCTGCTTCTCTTTACATTCTTCGTTGCCAAAGTGAATCTATCAATATGAAATGTGGAAGATGGCTGCTGAGCCCGAAGACCAGACGTGCACATTCCAAATTAATAGCAAGTCTTACTTGCTAGCTTTAAAGAGCCCCAAGGAGACCTCTGATTGACTCAGGCTGGGTAGCTTGCCCCAGGAACATCTTTGATTAACTTAGTCTGGACCCTTTGTTCACCAGTATGATCTACTGTGTTGTTCGCCTTGACTGATTGTCCCACTAACAACACATAGAAGGATTAAAGATTTCTATGAGTGAACCAGGAAAATCAAGGTAAAAGGGCTCCTGAGTAGACAAACATTTAGCTTACTCCTGTCTAATACAGACCCATCTCCATACATTTAAGCAGCTCATGTCTAGGAAGGAATTTAATTTTTTTTCCCCATTTTCTTCCTTCGAACATCTTTGACTCTGATCCTGGGATTCATGCCTTTACCCCAGTCTAAGTCTCCTTATTTATTTGCTTTGCTAAATGACTTTCTCCAGCTAAAACTATTTCCAGTTTGAGGTGATAAAAAAAAGAGTTTCAAGCTAGTTTCCAGACTTATAAAATAAGAGAGAAAATGTTCACAATAAAAAGAGTCACTGGATTTCTTGTCTAATGATAATATATTTACAAAAGGATTATAAGTATTTGGCGATTGAAAGTGAGATCCTAGGAGATTAGAGTAAGAGAGGTATTTGGCATTTACCAGGAAGAAATAGAGGAAGGATGGGAAAAAAGGGAAAGCATGCAATGAGGCAGTGGAACCAATTTAGTTGTTAAAGACTTTATCATCCTAAATAGAATCCTTTCTTATGACCCCCAGATATTTACTAAAGTCATTAAAATCAGGAAAATTTTGGAATATGTGGACTTTGTGCAGAAAAAAAAAGAGAGACAAAGGACATGTTTTAGATCTAGATGGAGGCAGGCTAAAATCTCACACATGGCAATGAGGGATCTCAAGGCAATAAAGAGCACAATGGAAGTACAAGCTATGTGTAACTTTCGGAATGGTGTGGTTTCTGGATTCTCCCAGGCTATGGATTTGGAGGGTTATCAAATCTCTCCTTAATCTCTGAGGTGCAACGCTGACATTACTGACTTCTGGGATTACAGCTTCTGATATCAATAAACTATAGATTGATGAAGGGATTAATTTGAATTCTTTCTGTTCCATGATTGCAAAATATTTTTACCTCCCATTTCCTAGCACCGCACAAAGTTGAAACTCTCCCTTGCCCACTAAATAATACTGGTTAATGGCAAAGGAATTTTCTTATGTGTATCTCATATTGTTTTTGTCACTCATTATGTGGTCTTATCTGCTCTAGTTTAATGTAGTGTTTAACTTAGCAGCTTGAAACAATTTGTTTGCTCATGGTTCAGCAGTTGGGGCCGGGTTCGACTCATATACATTTGGGCCTCAGGTAGGATAGAGGAGATGCATGGGACCACTCCCTCTAGATCTTCTTTGACATACTAACCCAGGCTTTTTTATTTATTTTAATTAAAAAAAAATTAATCATGACAAAAGAGCTCCCAGCAGCAAGAGATGGCAAGACCCCAATGCACAAGTACTTTCCAAGTCTCTGATTGTACCATAATTGTAATGTTTCATTGATCAAATCAAGTCTCATGCCTAAGACCAAAAACAATGTGAGTGAAGTCTACACACTACACACTGGGAGACATTATTGTAGAAACCTACCATAGAAACCTTAATATTACCAACTATGCAAAGTTTTGTCTATGCTACAAGTTTAACATTTTTCATGAAGACTGTCTTCTGTGTGTGTGTGCATGTATGCACGTGTGAGTGTGTGTGAATTCTTTCTTGTTATCACATAATAGAAGAAGGTTAAACGCTTGGTAAAAGGCTCTACTTCTGGTTTGAGTATGAAATGAAAGTTGCCCCTATAGTTGTTTTCCAAAAATGGCCACAGTAGTACCCTGAGTCACAATATTCACAGTTAAAATGCCGATCTATTGTTTTCAGGCAGAGGTTGATTATTTTAAATATGTAGGAAAAATTTCATGGGAGCATTAAATGTACAGGTTTTGTTCTCTATTTTATGCTAAGTTATGGATTCATTATTGAATAGATAAAAAGGAATTGTCTTACTAGGTAAGGTATGTTAACTATTATAGATTTTTAAAACAAGAACACTAGTAGTTTGGTGTGTTTTAAAGTGTAATAAAGTAAAATTGGTTTGAATCTCTATACACAGACTGAGTCATGCAGTACATCTGAAATTGTATCAAACATGAATACTTTGGAGGCAAAATAAATTCTTCTGTCCATTTATTTCCTAACACACAGGGACCCCATTGGAAGACATAGTCATGCCCATATCTTCACTACCATCATTTTCAGGTTGATGCTCCTGAGCTTTCTATTAGAAATCTCTGGTTGATCATCTCTAGGCAGGCCAAATTTAAAACATTCAGAAGATAACTTTTTTTTTTCTATAATGTTGTTTTAATTATCAATATTTTCTGTCTTAATGCCCAACATTATCTTTTATTCTTTATTTTATTTATTTATTTATTTTTTTTTTTGAGGGCAGTGTCACTGGCTCTCATATGTGGGACACAAACTGGGGCCGCTGGCATCCCAAGCCAGTGCTTAACCACCGCGTCCCTTGGCCGGCCCCCAATATTATCTTTTTAATAATTGTCTAAATGATAAAACTAAGAGTCTTTTTCTCCCCCCTACCATCATTACCCACATTTAATCAGTCCTACTACCTGATGTCTATTAAATTCGTTCTCTAACATCTACCCCCATGGTCAGTATCTTGATTAGAAACCTTATTACCTCTGTAGCTACAAAAAACAAACAAACAAACAGCCGAAATAACAAAGTGAAACAAACAACCTCCCCGACACATTCACTTAACTCAACCTTCCTTATCTAATCAGTCCTTCCATCATAGTCTTGCCAAGCTGATATTTCTAAACCTAACTCTGATTGTGTCTTTCCCTCTTAAATGTATTTAATCATCACAACTCTTCTAGAAATAAGTCTAGAAATATTTCTTGTTATACAGGCATTTTGTCATCAGATTCTAGCGTATAATTGCAGACTCCTTCAAATAACTTTTTTTCCTCTAGGAATACACATATAATAGCAATATAGGATAGTTATTCTCAGTGTGCTTCTTGTTGACTCTTTTATTGAACTCTATCAATAAAAATACTTTTATTGAACTCTATCTACCTTTCATCCTTTGAGTATAATGCTAGTACTGACCCCACCTACAGTGCCCCTCTTCTTGTTTAGAATCTCCATTCTTTATTTCCCTGCACTAAATAGCCCACACCTATTTAGTACACATCTCTTTGCTTTGTGATTATTTGTACACATATTTGTTCCCATAATTTCTTACTGATGTTATAAAATATATTGATTGCAGTATCAGTCAGAGGTCCATCAGAGAAATAGAGCCAGTAAGAAATTATATATATATATATATATTTTATTATTATTATTATTTTTAAGAGTTTTACGGCAAGGAATTATCTTACCCAATTGTGGGGACTAGCTAAGCAAGTCTAAAATCTGTAGGGCTGTGTCTTAAGAAAGGCAAACTGGGATGTTAGACATGGGCTGAAGCTGCTAGAATTTCTACAATCTGGAAGCGTAACTCTGCTCTTAAGTCTTTTCAGCTGATTGAATAAGGTCTCTATAGATTATTTAGGGTAATCTTGTTTACAATTATGATTATAATTACTGATTATCAACTGTTTATGAACTTTAATAACATATACAGGGCACATGGAAGGGAGTTTTATTAATCAACTGTGGGCTATAGTCTAGATAAGTTGACCTTTCAAAAGACCATTACAACTACTAATATAACTTTAAATGATCTGCAGTATTTTAGGATGGGAGAACTAAAAACAGGAAGAAGGACTCATTTTAAAATTTAGAATTGATTACACCTTAATTTAAAAATGAGTAAAGAAAAAGGAAAGGGGAAGGAGGCTGCCACAGCTTAGAATACTCACGCGGTAAAAGCCTCTTGCATGGAAAAACCAGCTGCCCATTGAGACTTTCATATTAGCTGTCCATGATAAAAAGATCATCATCTCTCAAAACTCTTACGTATCAGCAGAGTATGGGCTGAAATAAATAAGGTCATAGCTGTAACTAAGATGTGTAGCGGTCTGTATTTAGGAAATACGTTTTCAAAAATCACTTAGAAAAACTCATTTAACTTCATTAGCTAAAGAAAAGGCTGTGGGGCCGGCCGAGTGGCGCGGTGGTTAAGCGCTGGCTTGGGAAACCAGCGGCCCCGGTTCGGTCCCACATATGAGGGCCAGTGACACTGCCCTCAAAAATTTTAAAATTAATTATTAAAAATAAAAATAAAATTAAAAAAATGAGTAAAGAATTATGTAATTGATTATTTTGATATTTTTATGCTACTCAATTTAGAAGAGCATTGAATCATTTTTGTTAAGACTACAGTAAATAACATTTTCCCAAACATTGAGTTCATAAGAATTGCTGAAAATAGTGGAAATGTGTAAAGGTATGTATCCAAGAAAATATGAAATATTTTCTTGTTTGGTATGTTAAAGTATTAAACACAGACTTTAAATTTACCCTCTAGGAAATAAACATACAGAATCTTATCAATTTTACAAACCATTTTTCTTTGGAAAAAACGTTTACTAAAAATACAGTGATTGTGTGAATTAATTGTAAAATGTTATCAAGATAATGGCCAAAGACATTGACATTCCAAAATAAGCCTGTGTTATTATAAGTCATTATATATAGAAGTTCTTATAGTAGTCATGCATAAAATAATATTTTTAAAGAAATAAATATTTATATCCTACCTTAAAACAATGTACATGTAATATGAAAACTTCTTTCACAGTGCAAAATTTGTTTTGCAGAGCTAAGAATGATTCCTAGATTATAACTCTAGGCATCAGGATAATTCAATAGAAACCTATCAGTTCTGATCTACTTTGAAAATTCAAATAATTCATTTTCTTAATTGATATTCTAATTATTGTTTTTTAAAATATTAAAATCTTAAAAAATATATATTGACATATATTTCATTGCCTATAAAGTCTATACTTTTATACTGCATTAACATATTGTTATTATAAAACATGCATGCATGCATATACTAGTAATAAAATATATAATTTTATGTGGATTAATAATATTTATCACTGAAATAATTAGTTTCATACATGATGTGCTGACCTAATACCAAAAATGTTTGAAAACAATTTGAAAAAGCAACCCTGATCCCCAAAAGCAAAGTTTACAAACTATGTTTTTAAAAGTTAAAGTACATTTTCAGGGTGTTCCCAGGTAGACGAAGACAAGGGACACAGTCCCCTAGTCTAGCACATCCATGCTCATAACATCTATTTGATTTGCTTTGTCAAAACACATGAAAAATCATTAAAGTGTTTTAATAAATGTCTGGTTTCCCTGCTCATTCATCTTATAAATATTAATTAGCCATGGATCAGGCAATTAAAGTTTAATCAATTTGCACTAATTAGCACCACATACTTGCATAAAAAGATAAAACCAACTCCTGCATCTGGCTGTTATTTGCAGTTTTTGTCAAGTGCTGATGAGTTTAATCTTGAAGGAAAGATTAAGAAGAAAAGAAAAAAAAATCAAGAAAGTAGTGTTAATTTTATTAAATGTTTACTCAAAGCAGTGGTCATGAGTATCATGAAGATAGTGCCAGCAACATTACAGTTTTTTTACAGAAACCCGATTCACCCACTCCCTCATAGCCTCATCCAAAAGGGAGGGGTTCCATATCTTCTACTTGTGACACTGCTGTATGTATTTTATTGGATTTATACCATGCATTCGAATTTTATCCATTTCTGATATTTTTGGCTTAAAAACTTTCAAAACAAGTGGTCCCTATAGCCATAGCATTCAAGATCCACTTTCTTTATTTCAGAATAAATGTCAATGGTCCATGTCGAAGGAAAAAAATATATAAAGTTGTAACCTTACAAATGAAATTGAAAAATTCACCGGTAGAAATTATGTGTGACTGTTATGATAAGAGAGATCTCTGATAGGCTCAAATTTTATATTTGATCTTTTGTGGGCATTCTGTTGCTGGACACGTTTTTGTCCCACATAGATTTTAAAAGACTAATTCCTGTTTCTCTGTCTTTGGCTTCGTCTGAATTTGATTAAATAAATTGCACTGCCAATCCAGTAAGGAGACATTGTACAGTGCATTTGCATTGCTATTTTGTGTTTTTAATAACCAGAGAAAATAAAGTGTTCCATTACTGTCTATTCATATAATTGACAAGGATTATAGGGAATGGAAGTTGTCTTTAATCACTGATGGGAATTTATCTTCAGCTTGGCAGGTAAAACTACACGTTTTAAGATGATTTAACATTATACTAAAAAATAGAGCATGATTCATTTAAAAAAAAGCTATGCACCATTTACATGGGGATTTTGATTCAGGGTATGCAAGAATAGACCAGTGAATGGTTATTGATATTTTTCAAATAAAGTATGTATGATTCATTAAACTTGCTATTCCCCTGTGAACAAGACACTGCTCTGTTAAGCACTCTTTGTGAACATATCCCATAAAGAAAGCACAGGCAGAAAAAAAGGGGTGTCATGCTTCAATGCCTTCTATTTAAAAAGTGCCTAAAAATGAGATCACATACAATAACGGGTAATTCTCTAAACTACCATCTGGATTTCAATACATATGATTATCCACACTGTTGTTGAAAAAAATGTGAATATTTTCTTTATTAATACAGTATATGCATGCTTGTATAGAGACATACCTGTGTGTACTTAAAAAAAATAAGAGTATGAATAAAATAGTAATGCTCTAAAATCTTCCTACTATGAAGGAAATAATGTCTGAAAAACACATTTCAAAACTCTAAATTACTATAAAAATAACATAACTTCATGGGGCAAAGAAAGAAGATATCAGTGTTATGCTTCAGTAGACTCCCTATAAACACATTCCCTATGTTCTTACATGAACAATATTTAAAGTCCAGACTTATGTTTATAAGGGAAGCCAGCATAGCATAGTACCGACATCTGAGTATACATCTGTGTTCTGTCACCTTCAGGGCTATAGGCTTTAGGCAACATTTTTATCTCTCTAGTTCCCTATCTTCCCCCACACAAAATAGGGGCTCATTCTCTGTTTTGTTTAACAAGTACTTATTGGCTGCATATCTGTTCATGAATGATATAGGTAACCAAAACAGATA
The DNA here is from genome assembly GCA_033961575.1 of Aselliscus stoliczkanus. Lineage (NCBI taxonomy): Eukaryota > Metazoa > Chordata > Mammalia > Chiroptera > Hipposideridae > Aselliscus > Aselliscus stoliczkanus. The sequence continues at coordinate 23,369,985 of CM066727.1, read as the reverse complement.
TCGCTTGAGAAATGGTAAAATGAATTGGGTATGTTACACCTAGAGAGTGCAGATATAATTGTCTTCAATATTTAAGCATATGCATTATGGAGGAGGACTCAAAACTTATTCTGTTTGATTCCAGGAAGTAGAAGAAATATATAGGAGTCACAGGAAGAAAAACATTTACTTCACTAGAAAATAACCCTTAAGAATAAATGTATGCCTTTTAAATGGTTTGTCATAGAAAGAAATGATCTATTGCGAAGGTTCTTTGTGAGGAATGTTGCTACTGAATAGAGTTGAAGACCAACTATAATATTATAGAGTAAATAGAAAATATGATATAAAGATGCAAAAAAATAGTATATTTGAATAATACCTGCTTTTCATAAAACATATTTATGAATTGCTAACATTTTTACACAAAGAAAGCCATTTTAAATTAACACATATAAATTCCCAATATCATTATTAAACTGGATCCCCAAAATAGTACACTCACCTTTACAAATCCAGAGCCAGATATCAACAAGTTCTCTCTTCCTTAAACTGTCTTCATACAGCTGGAAGAAGTCAGTATTAAAAAAAAATAATAATAATAAAAATAAAAAGCAGCACAGTTTTCTGTTATTCTCAGATTCTACATTTTTTGAGAAAAGGGAATCCATATAAAAATAATGTTGACTTTTATTTTTCTTCCCAGTTCTTTTCATTCCATTGTACATTTTTGAGAGAATACAATTGAGAAATAATTGGATCATCATACCCATTTAGCCTACTCGACAGAATTTCCTCAGCCTGTTTATACATTATTAAATGAAGAAATGAAGACTATAAGAGTAGTTGAAAGTAACTCTTCTCTAGACAATTAGAAATATTATTCATTATCTGAAGAGTAGTCACCAGGAATAAATAATACAACCAGATATTTTTAAAGAAGACAAATTAAGGATTAGGTATGTTGAATATGAAAAAAAAAAGGCATATATATTTGAACTTAATATTTTGTCCTATTCTTCAATGATATAATTTATAAGTATAGTATAAAATAATTAGTGAAGGTATCAAACAACTTGTGAAATGGTAATAAACGATGTCGATAACTTCACTGAAGACATCTTTGTTATAGCTTAGTGTAAAATTGAATGTTATAATAATTGTCTTGCATCTCAATCAAATTTAGATGCATATCATAACAGTGTGATAACCAACTTATTTATTTTTAAAGCACTAATAATTGTCTAAATTTCTATTTATTTAGTTTTATAAGATAATTGCATCTTACCTGCAAGATATAACGAGGAATAACAATTTAATAAAGCAAAAAAACCCAGAATTTTTAAGGAAAAAACATGCATTATAGTACACGTGTTCTCCATCTGGTATAACACAGGGACTGGGGCAAACTATGTCATAATTAATTCAAATAGAAGGAGTATTTGAGAAAGGAAGTGGAAAGTATGAGCAGAAATGTGAATGCATTATTGTCCAGTTAACTTGTAACTGAACTTAATTTCATGTTAATAAGATATTGTGATTTTATTTTTTTAATTATGTAGTAATTTATTTGTTTAATAAAGACAGATATTTTGAGAATTTTTACATATGACACTGTTTTGAGGAATAACAGGACATGGTAAAACTTTTAGCTGGAAGATAAGATGTTTTCAGACAGACAAATATTTATCTGAAATTCTACCAATGATGCAAAAAAAAACCATGGTTATTTTCCAATATGTAATGATTTCCTATCTGTGAAAAGGCATGTATATTCACTCCTTCATGACACAATTCATGAAATTTTCTCTATAATTCCCTTTATGGTTATTAGAAAACCAATTACTAAGAAATCCCTTTGGTCCCGTGTAACCTTTTCTCATATTTATGTATTATACCCTTTATGTGTACTCTTCATGTACTCTCTGAGTATTTTGCATTTCTTTTCTCTTGTTTTCCCCTGAGAAAACATGCCTAATTAAAACACTGTACCATGCCAAGAACTCCACAAAAACTCATGTGCTGGATACAACTGTAACTCTTTTCTGTTAGCATTGCATGAGACACTACCACTGGTTAGGAGCAATTGTAATGTAAAAAAAGAATATCTAATCAGGTTGTAATGATTAGGTGGGCAACTGGAGCCAGAAGTGATAATGAATCATAAACTAGCCCTGCTAGAATTTTATTTGTTTGTTTTTCCTTTAATGTGGTGATTATAAAGGGTCATATTAAAATAGACTTTTTTTTTTCTTTTTACATTAAAAGAAAATCTAGAGTATGAGGAACAAAATCCATTTGGTAGGAGAAATATAACTGCAATTTTCCTTTCCTCCCCTTCAAGAAATAGAAGTAGTACTTTTGGTGACTTACCATCAAACTAAGTTTACAAATTATTTACTTGAATTAAAAACCTGGTATACATGATATGCTTATGGATAAATTTTGATGCGTCAAATGTTCTGTTTAATGACATCTCCAATTTTCTTTCAGGCACATATCTCCTCATAAACTCCCATTCCTTACTTGTCTAACTGGGGTCTTCTTGAAACATTCTTCTTAATATGTGATCTTGAAACAGTTTCTAGGGTACGTCCCCATTTTTCACCAAATTCTAATCAAACTATGTATCTTCATTTTCCCTTTCCATGAGATCAACCTGCCCACTGTCAGATCATATGCCTCAGGTAGAACTGGGTTTCTCTCTGGTGCTGGACAATTGGAGAAATGTACTATTTTCTTAAAGGAAAAACCATTTAATTTTGTCCAGAATTCAGATAGGTCATACCAGGAGTGCCTGCTTCATTCCATTATGACTGGAGACTCACCCAAATTGGCTCAAAGAGCTAGTACGGATCCTTTGGACCCATTCAGATCTTAAATCTAGCTGTCTCAGCTGGAAGATGCATAAAGGCGTCACTCAAGTACATATCTGATATCTCATTATTTTCATTGTAACCTCTCTGTTTCCATGAGGCTATGTTGGTCTTCTGAATATGGAGGTCTAAAGGTAGTTCAACATGGTGGCTGTCTTCCAAAAGCAAGGAGCAAAAGTTGTCAGTACTTTTATAGGTATAAGCCAGGGATGAATACTTCATCACTTTGACCATGTTCTATTGGCTTGTGCACAAACAAGCCCAGGGAAGGACAGTAAAGAATTTTCAGCTATGAGTAGCCACAAATTATTTACATTCTTCCTACTTTCAAAATGCAGTCAGCCTCTCCCATGATACCCCAAAGTTTCATCCTATTATGTCATTAGACTCTAGTCTGGAAACTTATCTAATATGAGTAAGTCCAAGTGTGGGTTAAACAGTTTTGGTGCTGTTTCTCAGCTATAATTCCTTGGATATAACTTCTCATGACCTGCAAACTGTGAAGTAATGCTGTCATATACAAAATGCAATTTTAAGGTTTGGCTGGAAAACTTCAAAAGACATTTCCATTCAAAAAGGGAGACAATCAGGGACCACACATATGTTACTAGTCCATAACATTTCTAAAATCCTGCCATGGCCATATTACTGGTTTCTTGAAATTTTCCTTGGAAATGGCTCCTGTGGTTCTGGGATACACTTGCTAGGCTCTGGGCTCCACCCTCTGAGTCATTCTTTCTTTTCTATAAACACTAAGCATGTTAGCTGCTGAGTAGCTTTCTTACCTTATATTCTGGTTGTAGAAATTTTAGGGTCCAAAGAACCTCCTTTTATTCTGAACTGTCTGTCACCTTCAGAATGAGCTGGTATAAGTCCTTTAACATTTCTTAAGTCTCGTGTTTATTACATTTTAATCTACTCACTTATAAGACATAATCACAAATCTTTTGGGAGGACAGTTCTCTCTCTTCCTTGGGCTGAGAATTAGGGTGCTGTGGGACAATGCCCTTACAACTCTTAGAAACCTTTTTGTCTAATTTTGAAGATCTATTAGGCACTGCCAAAAAACAAATTTGAAGCATTAACAAAGGATCTTATAGGCTGAGGTCATTTCTTAAAATGATATTCTTTTCCAGGGGAGGCTAGACATAAGAAAGAGTTTTAATTTTGAACCCACTGAGTTTTGACACCAAAATATTTCCTCTAGGTATTGAACAGTTCCTTCTTTAGTTCATCTCTCTCTAGCTATACCTTATTGTATACAACTAAGAGAAATCCATTGGTACTTTTAATACATTGAGTAGAAACTTTTTTGACCAAATATACTGGTTCATTAAGTATATTTCTGTTCCTCAGAGTTTGCCAAATTTTCTGCCATTGCATATGTCCCCTTTTTTTCCAGACTCCAAACAAGTTTCCTTACTGACATTCAATCTTTAACAAATACTCTTGAGGGCTTAGCCTAAGCTCTTGACAAAGTCCCCAAAATAATTCAACATAGTTTAGGTTTTTATAGTGGAACTACTCCTCTTGCTGGTAAGAAATTCTATTCCAGTACTCATTTATTTTCTTTGCCATGGTGGTGGTGGTGGGGGTGGCTAAAACAATTTATAATTATCTTTCATAGTTCCATGGCTTGACAGCACAGCTTATACAATTCAGTCAGATAGTGGATGGGGCTGGAATCATCTGAATGTTCTACTGGATTCAAGTCCATATTCTTTATATTTCACTACATGATGACTTTCTCCTAACACACGCTTCTTTTAGATAAGCACACGAAGGAAAGAGTGGGCACTGCCAGGTTCTTCTTTTCAGTAGCTGCCAGGTCCTCCCTTTTTCTTCAAACATATTTACAGGATACATGAGCTTCGGAGACATCCTGGGAAGGCATAGAAAAATAAAGATGTGGGATTTATTTCACCCCTACTGTTGTGAGCTGGTATTGGTTCTCCATATTAAGAGTCAGCAAACTTTGGAGATGGAAGAGCCGCCATCAGCAAACTGTGGCTCATGTGGCTCTGAAGTAAAATTAAAAAAGAAATTAAAATTATCATAGTTTCATGTATAAAATTTTTAAAGGATATTTTTCACATAATGGTGATTATGTAAAAATATATTTATGGCTCTCGAATAATTTTTGAATTGTTATGAGGGACAGGATTGGTTCTTCCAGGGGTCAGCAAATTTTTGAGATGGAACTTATCCAAAGAGCCTTGCCTGACAAGGGGCAACAGGGATAGGCAAGCAGCCACAGGGGATATAGGGGAATGCAAGGGAAATCAGGTGGACACTGATTGTACAAAGGGGATCAGGGGAAGGCAGGCAGCCATAGACTGGACAAGGGGGAACAAGGGAAGGAAGGTGGCAATGAAGTTGAAAGAGGAGAATAGAGGAAAGCAGGTGGCCATGGGATTGACAGGAGTAGCAGAGAAAGCATGCAGCCCTGGGATGGACAATGGGGAGCAGGGAAGGCCAGCGGACAAGGGGTGGAAAAGGGGGAGCAAGGGAAGGCAGACCACTCTCAGATTGACATGTGGCAGCAGGGGAAGGCAGGCAGCCCTGCACTTGAAAAGGGACAGCAGGGGAAGGCAGGAAGCCGAAGGCTGGACCAGGGGGAGAAGAGGAAGGCAAATGGCCATTGGATGGGCAAGGGGAAAACAGGCGGCTCTATGATAGACATCAAAGCTGACTTTCTCTCTCACAGACCTATAAATTTCTGAGACATATCTTGCCTTCTCTTCTCTGACCCAGGTGATATCTAACCTCTGGTTAGTCACTCTTAATTTCTGACACTTTCTGGTACAGTCTAGGCATTCTCTAGGCAATCTTCTTGAATAAGCTGTAAGATAACCCTAGGTCAGTCCATTTACATTAACCTATGTCTTTTATTAACTGTATTTTGGTAAATATTATTTACAAAAACTGTATCCATTTAAAATATCCTGTTTTATGAATATGAATATATATAAGCATGAAACCACTGCCACTGTCAAGACACAGAATATTTTTATTGCTCCCAAAGATTTCCTTGGACTCCTTTGCAAGTCATGCTTTTATGCATACAGAAACCCAAAGAAACCACTAGCCACCTATTGAGTGACGATAGACTATTTTGTCTTTCATAGCATTTTACATTAATGAATTCACATAGTATGAGTATGCATTCTTTGTGTCTGCCTTATTTCACTTGATATAATGATGTTGAGATTTACCTGTATTGTTGTGTGCATTAGTATTTATTCTGCTTGTTTTTAAGTAGGATTCTATTGTATGCATATGCCTGTAAATAGACACTCATCTTCAGTTTTGAGCTACTTATAATAAATCTGTTATGAACATCTATGTAAAAGTCTTTGTGTGGACATACTCATATATTTTGAATTCTCTTCAATGAATACCTGGCAGTAGCATGGACAAATTGTATGGTAATTGAATATTTAATTATGAATAAAGTCTCCAACTGTTTTTCAAAGTGATTGTAAGCTCCAGAAGCTTCATATTCTCACTAACACTTGGAATTATCAAGCTCTTTTATTTATGTACTGGGAGTGCTGTAGCATATCATTGTGGATGTATCTTGCATTTTGTCTTGCCAGCTTTTTCAAATTAGATCATAAGTTGTGGACATTATATATATTAGGTGCATTTTCTTTGTTAGATATACATACTGCAATTGTGTCCTCCTTTTTTATGCTGACCTTTACGTTTCCTAATTGTATATTTTGAAAAGAAAAATGTTTTAGGTTTGAAAATTTCCAGTTATTAATTTTGGTGGTTGGTGCTTTCTGGATCTTCTCTGAGATATATTTCCTTACTGTCAGGTTGCAAAAATGTTTTCCTATGTTTTATTCAATTTTTAAAATAATTTTAGCTTTTATATATGATATGTTTCTGGTTAAATTTTGGGTATGATGTAAGGGAAGGATTGATGTTTATTTTATTTTATATGAATAGCCATCAGTTTCAGTACCATTTGTTGTACAGATCTTCCTTTTCTCATTGAATTACCAAGGCACCTTTGTTAAAACATATATGCATAGACTTATTTCTTGACTCTATTTTGTTTTACTGTTCTATATACTTATTTTTTCACCAATGTCACATTATTTTCCTAGTTTTATATTTTGTCTTGAAATCAAGTATTGTAAGTCAGTTGACTTTGTTAGTCTTTCAACAGTTTGTCCACTTTACACATAGGTTGTCTTCATTTACCAATGAAATTAATTTAATTTGTATAAGAAAAGTCTGCTGGGATTTTGATTAGAGTGTATTGAATGTAGTCAGTTTTGGAAGAATTGGCATCTGAATAATCTGTAAACTTGATATATCTCTTCATTTATTTTGGTTTTCTTTGATTTCCTTTGGCAATGTCCTATAGTTTTTAGTATGGATGTATGATGTGTCTTTAAACAATTATTTGGAAATATTGTGTTTTCAACACCTGTCTTAGTTTGGATTGCAATAACAAAGTACAATAGACTCGATGATTTATAACAACAGAACTTAATTGCTCACAGTTTTGGAGGCTGGTAGTTTGAGATTCAGATGCCAGCATGGTCAGGTTCTAGTGAGATTCCTCTTCCAGGTTGCAGGCTGCTGACTTCTCATTGTATATCCTTATATGGCAGAAAAAGAGGGAGGCAACTCTCTAGCCTTTTCCTGTAAGGGCACTAATCCCACTCAGAAGGGCTCCACCTTGGTGACCTTATTACATCACAAGGTCCTCATTTCCAAAGTCCATCATATTCAGCATTAGATTTCTACATGTGAATTTAGGGGGAGGGACATATACACTCTGTCTATGACAGCAATATTTTAAATAGAATTTAAAATTTTATTTATTTTTTGCTGCTACTACATAAAAAAATAATTTTTTTTATATTAACCTTATACCTTGCAACCTTGTTAAATCCACTTATCAGTTTTAATAACTGCCTCGTAGATTCATTAACATTTTCATGTTGAATAGAAGTGGTGAGGATGACTATTCTTTCATTGCTACCAATTTTATGAGTAAAGCACACAATATTTTCTTTGAAGAAAAATGTTAGCTATCGGTTTTCCAATAAACACTCTGAATGAGGGAGGAAATTCTCTTCTTGTTTGCTGAATGTTTTATCAAAATAGGTGCTGAATTTAGTCAATTTCTTTTACTCCATCTATAAAAATGAACTTGTGATTTTTCTGCCTTTATTTTATAAATGTGGTAGGTTATATTATTTTATTTTTACTAGTACATCAAAGTTGCATCATGGAATAAACCCTATTTGGTCATGATGCATCATCCTTTTTATATATTTTTGTATCCAATATGATGATATTTTGTTAAATAATTTTATAACTGTTTTCATGTGGGATAAATATTGATATGTCATTATTTTTTGCAGTGTCCTTGTTGGGTGTTATTTTTAGGTTTATGACAGTTTTATATGCAAATTTCAGAAGTAGTCTATTGTGAAAGAGTTGTAAGATTGATGTAAATTCTTTCTTCAATGGATATTTAATAGAATTTAATTTTAAAGCTATTAAGGCCTACAGATTGTGTGTGTATAAGTTGATTTTTTTTTTTTTTTTGATGGCATTGTCACTGGCCCTCATATGTGGGACCGAACCGGGGCCGCTGGCTTCCCAAGCCAGCGCTTAACCACCACGCCACTTGGCTGGCCCTAAGTTTAATTTTTCAGTATAGGGGTATTCACGTAATCTGTTTCATCTCTGACAGTTTTGGCAAATTTTCTTTCTCTGTGATTTTGTGCATTTCTTCTAAGTTCTTAAATTTATTGGCCTAAATTTATTCACACTATTCTATTACCATTTTTATGTTTTTAAGATCTATGTTAGTAACCCCTCTCAATATTATTACTGTTTTTTGTTTTTTATCCTTGATTATCCTAGTTATAAGTTTATCAATTTTTAAAAATCTTTTTAAAGATCCAATTCTTGGCATTGTTTATTTTCTCTATATGTAATTCTTATATATGCTTAATTCTGCTTTTAAAAATTTTAATTTTATCTACTTTGATTTTATTTTGACTCTAGTTATTTTTTTTTCAAATTTTTAAGGTAGTATATGATTATTGAGCTCAACCCTTCTTTAAAAAAATATTTATAAATTTATTGGGGTGACATTTTTAGTAAAATTATGTAGGTTTCAAGTTTACATTTCTATAATATGTCATCTATATATCATATTGGGTGTTCACTACCCAGGGTCAGTTCTCCTTCCATCACCATATATTTGATCTTGATAACCCTCATCTACCACCACTTCCCTGCTTACCCTCTGTTAACCACTAAACTGTTGTCTGTACCTACAATGTTTTGCTTATTTGTTTATCTTGTTCATTTGTTGCTTTCAGTTTTATACCCCACATATGAGTGAGGTCATATGGTTCTCAACTTTTTCTGTCTGGCTTATTTCACTTAGCATGATAATCTCAAGACCCATCCATGTTGTTGTAAATAGCAGTATTTCATCTTTTCTTGTGGCCAAGTAATATTCCATTCTATATACAGAGAGTACCAAATAATTTATACACATTTTAAAAAAGGAAAACTGAATATACTCAATATGTACCAATAACAAAAGAAGAATACAAGTAATGTTTAACTTCTGCAATTACAAGAGATGCTCAAAATGGTTACCATCAGCATCCAGACACCTCTGATTACGATGAACTATTGCTTGTGCAACATTGACTAAAGTGTCTGCTTGTATATATTTTTTTGGCACTCCGTATCCCCCACTCCCACCCCTCCCTGGTATGTACCAGATCATTTTTTTAATCCAGTACCTACTGAAGGACACTTTGATTGTTCCCATTTCTTGGCCACTGTGAATAATGCTGCAATGAACATAAGGGTACTTATATCTTTACAAATATATGTTTTCTGATATTTTGGGTAGATACCCAGAAAAGGAATGCTGGTCATATGATAATTCTGTTCTTAATTTTTTGAGGAACCTGCATATTGTTTTCCATAGTGATTGCACCAATTTACATTCCCACCAGCCGTATATGAGGGTTCATTTTTCTCCACAACTTCTCCAGCACTTATTGCTTGTCTAGTTGATAATACCCATTCTAACAAGTGTGAAATGGTATCTCATTGTGGTTTTTTGTTTTGTTTTGTTTTTTTGAGGGCCACTGGCTTCCCAAGCCAGTGGTTAACCACCACGCCACTCGGCCGGCCCCTCATTTTGTGGTTTTGATTTGCATTTCCCTAAGAGCTGATAAAGTTAAGCATTTTTTCTTTCCCATGTATCTGTTGGCCATTTGCAGGTCTTCTTGGCAGAAGTGCCTGCTCAGGTCCTCTACCCATTTTTTAATGGAATTGTTTGTTTTATTTGTTGTTGTTGAGTTCCCTCTGAGCACTGTTTTATCTGCAGCATACAATTTTACATTTATTATAATTTAGTTTTTATTATATATTTTCCTTGTGATTTTCTTTAACTTATACATTATTCAGAAGGTGTTGTAACATTCCCCCCTCCACCCCCTCCATCACCCCCACCCCTCGCCAAAAAAAAAAGAAGCAGGGGTTTTACATATTGTTTGGTATTGTTTTCTAATTTAGATCTATTGCAGTCAGAAAATACCCGTTCTATAATGCCAATAATTTTAAATTTACCACAACGTGTTTTAGGTTCAGAATATGTTTTTTGTTGGTGAATGAACCATGAGTACATTTTTACTTGTAAATAATTTGCGTTTTGCAGTTGTTAGTTACTGAGCAGTGTTTCATATATATCAGTTATTTCAAGGAGCTTAGTTGTATCATTTAAATAATTTATATATTTACTGATTCTTTATATAGTTTTGTCAGTTATTGAGAGAGGGATGTTAAAATATCCTATTATAATTTGAAAATGATCAATTCTGTAAGTTTTTGCTTCATATATTTTTAGTTTTTGTTATTAGGCACACACATATTTGAGATGTTCACTCTTATGAATTGACACTTATATTTATATAAAATATTGCTTTTTTATCTCTGAAAATAATTCTTATCCTAAAATATATATTCTAATATTAATATAGTCATTCTAATATTAATATAGTCACTACACTCTTCCTAATTTTACTGTTTGCAATGTATATGTTTATTCTATTTACTTATTTTCACCTATGTGTAATTTTGAATTTAAGTAGCTCTTGCACACAGTATAGAGTTGTGTATTGCTTTTTTTTTTTTTTTTTTAAGATTTAATTGGGAAATTGGGGGAGGATAACAGCATTGGGGAATCAAGAAAGGGAAACAGACAAATTGCTGTGTTTTATTGTTCTTCAGTTTTAGTTGCAGAGGACGTTGCTTCACTGGCCCATGTTGGTATCGTCATTGCGCTCTTCCCGGATTAGGCAGATGGGTCTCTGGTCTCTGGATGTCGTTCATCATGGCTGTTGGCAGCTCACGCTGTCTGTCAGCCACTCACACAGGCTGCTGGCCTCTCACTGTAGCCTATGGCAGCCCACTGCAGCAGGGGCTGCAGCCTACACTGTTGCTGGGGTTCGCAGCCCAGCTCCAGGTGGAGCTGTTGTTAGCTGTAAAGGGTAGTGTCACTGGCCCTCATATGTGGGATCCGAACCGGGGCCGCTGGCATCCCAAGCCAGCTCTTAACGAATGCACCACTCGGCCACCCCATGTATTGCTCTTTTAACCTTTCTGGTAACCTTTGCTTTTTAATTGGGTATTTATATGATAACAGTAAACATTGCCATTAACATTAAATATTAACATTCAACATTAATTTAGAAAAAACGTCTCTTCATCTCCTTGGCCCATTGTTTAATAGTGTTGCTTGGTTTTTTTTGGTGTTTACTTTTATTCATTTTTTTATACATTTTGGATATTGATTCCTTATCAGATGTATCATTGGCAAATATCTTCTCCCAGGCAGTAGAGTGTTTTTTTGTTTTATTGATTGTTTCCTTTGCTGTGAAAAAGAAAAAAAACACAAAACTTTTCAAAGTGATGTAGTCCCACATGTTTATTTTTTATTTTGCTTCCCTTGCCCAAGAGGATATGTCAATAAAAATATTATTAAGGTTAATGTCAGTGAGTTTACTTCCTATACTTTTCTTCTAGGAGTTTTATGGTTTTGAATCTTTTATTTAAGTCTTTAACCCATTTTGAATTAGTTCTGGTATATGGTGTAAGACTGTGTTCCAGTTTCATTTTTTTGCATGTATCTGTCCAGTTTTCCCAGCATCATTTATTAAATAGACTGTCTCTACCCCAGGTAAATCCCTGCTTCCATTGTATTAGATTAAATGACCTTATAGGTATGGATTTATTTCTGGGCTCTCTATTCTCTTCCATTGATTTATGTGTCTGTTTTAATGCCAATACTATGCTGTTTTGATTACTGTAGCCTTGTAGTATGATTTCATATCAGGTAGCATGATACCTCTCGCTTTGTTCTTATTTCTCAAGATTCCCATGGCTATTCAGGGTCTTTACAGTTCCATGTAAATTTTAGTATTATTTGTTCCAGTGCTGTGAAGAATGTCATTGGTAATTGAATATATATATATATATATATATATATATATATATATATATATATATATATATATATATAATGCACATTAGGTAGCTTGCACATTTTATCTATAATAATTTGTCATATCCATGAGCATGGTATATGTTTCCATTTATTTGTATCTTCCTTAATTTCCCTCTGCAATGTGTTATAATTTTCTGAGTCTTTTACTTCCTTGGTTAAGTTTATTCCTAAGTATTTTATTGTTTTTGAAGCAATTGTAAATGGGGTTGTATTCTTAATTCTCCTTCTGGTAGTTTGTTAATGGTTTATACAAATGCAACTAATTTCTGAATATTAATTTTGCATCCTGCTACTCTACTAAATTCATTTATTAGTTCTAATAGATTTTGGTGCAGTCTTTGAGATTCTCTATATACAGAATCATGTCATCTGCATATAATGACAATTTTACTTACTCCTTTCCAATTTGATGTCTTTTATTTATTTTACTTGTCTGAATGCTGTGGCTAGAACTTCCAGTACTATGTTGAATTAAAGTAGTGAAAGTGGGCATCATTGTCTTGTTCCTGATCTCAAGGGGGAATGCTTCTAGCTTATCCCCATTAAGTATGATGCTAACTGTGGGTTTATCATATATGGCCTTTATTATGTTGAGATATAATTCCTCTATTCCCATGTTGCTAAGACTTTTTATCATAAATGAATGCTGAATTTTGTCAAATACTTTTTCTACATATATTGATATGACCATATGATTTTTATTTTTCATTTTGTTAACGTGGTGTATCACATTAATTAATTTGCAGACATTGATCCAACCTTGCATACCAGGAATGACTCCCACTTTGTTGTGGTGCATGATCTTTTTAATATATTGCTGGGTCCTTCTTTGTCTCTTGTTATAGCCTTTGTTTTAAAGTCTATTTTGTCTGGTATACATATTATCCCAGCTTTTTCTTTGTTTGTTTCCATTTCCATGAAATAATTATTTTTCCATCTCTTTACTTTCAGTCTGTGTGTGTGTGTCTTTTGATCTGAAGGGAACCTTGTGTAGGGAGCATCTGTAAGGGTCTTGTTTTCTTATATAGTCAGCCATCCTATCATTTGATTGAAGTATTTAATCCATTTACATTAAAAGTTATACATTTACATTGAAATATATATATATATATATATATATATATATATATATATATATATATATATATATATTTAAAGACATCTATCTAAGATTCCTTGTAATACTTCTTTAGTGGTGATGAATGCCTTTAGGTTTTTCTTGTCTGGAGAGCTCTTTATTTGTCTATTAATTCTAAATGATAGCTTTGCTGGATATAGTAATCTTGGTTGTTGGTCCTTGCTTTTCATCACTTTGACTATTTCACGCCAATCCTTTCCAGTCTGCAAAGTTTCTGTTGAGAAATCAGATGACAGTCTTATGGAAGCTCCCTTGTAGTTAACTACTGTTTTTGCTGTTTAAAGCACATTTTGAACTGTGTCATTTTACTTATTGTCCTATTGTTCATACCTTTCTTCTCCAAGGACTTGATTGTGTAGTTTCATGCTCATAACCCATCCCATATGTCCTTTCCCCCTACTTTGAGTGGCAATCTTCAATGTCTAATATCATTTGGTTTTAATGTTACCAATACAATGAAAAATATACAAAAACTGAGATATCTATTATGTGGTATCCCATTTTAGCAATTATTATGAGTAAATATATTGTGAAATAAATTTGCTTGAGTAAATTATTATTTTTAAAAGACATCGATACTCTAGATAAGTTTTGAAAAATGTTTTTAATTATTCTAGTTTTGTTTGGCAGATGTCTCTATGGTGTAATGTTTGCTAGGTTTGATTAAATACCTCTAAAGATTTTGAATAATTAAAACCTTTTTCTAACACATTTTTCTTCAAGTGGTTATTTCTATTTGTTTACAGGGCTTGATCTCAGTTTGTGACTTGCCTGCAATGCTTTCCATTACTGTGCACTGTTTGAAAATGTCTTGATGGTGATAATCATCGGACTCCTGGGGTGTGATCAGTGTGGTGAGAATCCCTGACTTGCTTTTAAATTTTCTCCATTTTCCCACAATTAAACAGACTTTAGTTTTGTTTACAATTAGCCTCTCTGTTTTAATATTTTGTCTACTATGCCTTTTTTTTGGTTCTGATACTCAATTGAATACTGAAACTAGTTGACCCTAAAATTCTAGGACTAATTTTATGTATTTTACCCATGCAAAGTTTTCTTGCTATTCATATATATTTATGTATTTTTGGCCTGAAATGTAAATCTCAGTATGCTGTATGTGAGGTAATATTTATATTTTTACTCCTGGTCCAAGCCTATGATTCTTTTAAACAATACTTATATGTTCAGGATGAGAAAACTATGAAATCCTTCCTAAAGCAGGATAGAATAGGAAATTCATAAAGCAGATCCAATTGTGCCAAAACCATTACTACTTCTTTCTGTAGCTTCTTCAAGCTAGTAGTTCCTAAATGATCTGATTAAATGCCACTGTTTCAAGATTTCTTCCAAAGAATGAGACCATCTTTTTATAGGGTAGCTGCATCCACAACAATCTGATGGTTGTGCAAATAATAGAATTAATAAGTATAATTTAAATTCTTTCCTCTATTTAATATTGAATTATCTACATCCTAAAACACCACAATTTTATTAGCTAACTCTACAAACTAGAAATAATATTCTAAAATTATATTCAAATTAGCTTTTTTTCTTTTTCTTTAGCCTCAAATTAGTTGTTTAAAAATTGAAACTAAAGTGTTACTATAACACACACACACACACACACACACACACACACACAGAGTTATCCATATACTAAATAGATCATTGACCCAAATTATCAGGCTTATTGTGATAATGAGATATTTTAAATAAAAACTTATTAGTGTTTTTGATCAGTGTATTTTTTCACAGTAAGGGAAACATTCTACCTCTATTGTGGTAAAAAATTTTTGAAAGTTATTTTGCATATTCTAGTTATTAGGCATATTCTAACAAATTTGTACAATTAAAGGTAGTTTAGTAACTATTTAAGATGTCAAAATAGCTCAGTGGGGTGTGATCTTTTTTCCAGTGTTTCTGCATCACCCAATATGGGTCATTTAATTGGCAATTAGCCCATGCATGTATGCTTTGCAGCTGTCAACAACTGCCCCAAGGAATCTTAAAATTTTAGAGACCGTATTGTCCTGTTTGTGGTTCCCAAAGGCCTATTTGTCATAAGAATACTTTTGAGCCATCTGTACCCAGCATATCTGTGAGAACCCTGGAATTTCATTTCCCAGGTATGCACATACTATTAGGTTGGCAGGACAGGCAAAACCAAGAGTTTCACAGCAGGTGTGTATAAAAAAGAAGAAAAAAAAACAAACGAAACAAAAAACAAAAATAACCTAAGCAATAATTATTTAACAGTGTCTCTTGACTTCCAGCTCCAATAATTTGTATGACTTTAGGCTTGATTCACATTATTTACATTTACTCTCTTTTAATACTACACCCGAATTTAAATAATTTGACAACTCCTCGATATTCTTTCTTTAAGAGTGAGGCATAAAATATTGGGTTCAGAGTTGAGTGGCTTCCAAAAATAAAAACAATGTTATGGGATTACTTGAAAACAAGCTTTTGGCAAAGAAGACAGATATTTTAGAGCAGGAATTATATTGCTAGTCACTTTCCACGTGCCCTTTCATTTATTCCTCAGAAACGTATACAAATTAGGTATTCTTTTATAGGTGAGAAAAGATTGCTCCAGATTACTCCAATCAATTAGATCCTGTAGAGATGGAGGCTTCGGTGACCTATGGATCATCCCATGTCAGGCTGCTGTTTGTTCACCCATGGATGGACGTATCCAGGGTGGAGACTTCATGCTCAGGATTCTTATAAAAGAAATCTCAGAGACCTTTCTCACCCCTCCTGCCATATGAGGACATACAAAACGACTACTATGTATGAAACGGAAGTGTGTCCTCACCACATACTGAATCTGCCAGGATTTTGATCTTGGACTTTCCATACTCCAGAACTGTGAAAAATAAATTTCTGTTGTTATAAGTCAGCCAGTCTATGTTATTGTTACAGCAGCTCAAATGGTCTAAGACATTTGCATATCATCTATTAATTTACAATTTAACTGGGATTTATTAATGTATTAATATGAAATTTTCTGTTGCAGTAAGTGAAAATGTCTATAGACTTTGCTTTACTTGAACATAATTCTAACCCAAAGGGGGCAAAAAAATATTTAGGAGTATCTGAAAGAAACTCTATAGAGAATATAACATTTTATAATATAATTTAAGTAATTTTATAAAAAAAAATAACAAGAGAAGAGGTTATTTGATTTTTAAATTGTCAGAATAAAACTTTCAGTCTGAGTGTTTTAGCAAATAGAACTTCCTTTATGCCAATTAAACAACATATGTATGATAGGCAGATCAGTGACCCACTTACTCCTAATTCAACTTACCCCTAATTCAATTTCCTAATCACCAGAAACTGTGAATATGTTAGGTTTCATGGCAAAAAGGAATTAAAGTTGCAGATAGAATTAAGATTGCTAATCAGCCTCCTGTATAGGGAGCTTAACCTGGGTTATCTATGTGGGCCCAGTATAATCTTAAGGGCCCATAAATGTGGAAAAGGCAGAAGAGTGTCAGAGTGGCACAGTGTGAAAAAGACTTGACAGGCTATTGGTAACTCTGAAGATGAAAGGGGGCCACAAATCAAAGAATGCGGGTGGATTCTGGAAGCTGGAAAAGAAAATGGATTGTCCCTGGTGGCCTCCAAAAAGGAACACAACCTTGACGATGCTGATATTTTGGCCAAGTGAGACCCATTTAGATTTATTTCATCCAGAACTGTAAGATTTGCATTGGTTTGAGTCATTAAGTTTGTGACAATTTGTTATAGCAGCAATAGGAAGCTAATACGTTGAGTTATTTTCTAAACTATTACATAATATAGCTACTGAACTTGTGTTCTTTGTCTAAAAATAGAACAGTAGAACAATTTATTGTGAAATTGGAAATCTTATAGAAAGATCACTTTCTGTTTCTTGCTTTTTTAATTTTTAGTTTCCAAATTTCAGAGATGGCCTTTATGCTACATGGGTAGGCATGAAACATGACCCATTTTTATAGCAATATCTATCTATATATGTATATATGTGCTTTCAGGAAATCTCAAATGACTTTAACTTATAAATTTGCACAATTTACATTTAAAATGGCTGACTAATCCTATGAGCTTACAGCCAAACACTCCAGTCATTAAGCCAAGTTCATACACTGTTTATACATTAAATATACAATCAATTTTAGCTTGATTCACTATAAACTTTGCAATAAATAATCAAGACCTAATATCTCTTTTTTAGAGGTTTTATTCAATGTGGCAACTTCAATGCCTGCCATGTAATTGTGTCTCTAAAATATTTATGGACTAAATGAGCAGAGATAGACATTGCTTAGTGCACTGAAGTATTCTATTAAGATATCTTTTGTTAAGGTAACATCAGAGCGCTAATGACTGCCTGTTCCGTGGGAGTCCAAAACCCATTTCAGAAGCACTCCAGCCTGTGCCAAGCTTTCCATTTTCACTTTTCTCTGATATAAGTACTGCTCAGTGTCTCAAAGGTTCCTGTGAAATTGCTCTTTCAGTTTTCACCCATCCTTTTCTGAGCATCCGCATCTAAAACCCAGCCATGGATCTGTCTGATATCTGAGCAGGTATTTACTATACTCACCACCACTGCCTCTCTAATTTAATTTTTTCCTTAAAGTCAATCTATTCAGTTCCTCATCTTACTAGACTCCCTTTGAGTTTACCCCGCTCGTTCTCTAAAATATAACCAGACAGAGTAAAATCAAATTACAAACACAGCTTAGGTGCAAGCTAATACCTTCATTGTTCTAGCCTCACGTGTTTTCTTGATTTCCCATGAGTAACCTTTTAAAAATATTGATAATGTTGTTAAAAGCCTTTAAAACATAGACTGATACCAGGGAGACACTTAATAATGTTAATTTCACTGATACTTTCTATGAATAACCATGACATACTCT
Source organism: Aselliscus stoliczkanus (assembly GCA_033961575.1). Lineage (NCBI taxonomy): Eukaryota > Metazoa > Chordata > Mammalia > Chiroptera > Hipposideridae > Aselliscus > Aselliscus stoliczkanus. The sequence continues at coordinate 23,351,508 of CM066727.1, read as the reverse complement.
CCTACAGGAAAAAAAGTGTTTAGAGTAATGTGGAGAATATCATATTTTGAATATTTAAAGTTGTAATCTAAAGAGGTAACTGTTTAATTTGATTTTATAATAGATATGTAGTTAATACATGTTGAACAAACTATATAAAGAGCGTTACAGGAATGTCAACACATAATATTCTGAGCTATTTGGTCTCTCATTGTAGAAATCTCCATAATTATGGAGATTGAGAAAATTATCCTTAATGCTAACTCTCTACTAAAGCTGGTGCCATTAAAAGGCAGCTTTGGCTTTAAATTACAATCTCAAATTTGCAGTTAATGCTAACAATTAAATTAGTCAAAATTTCTCTAATCAATATTTAAACTCTATTTTCCTGAAAGGAAGACAATAATACAAATATGTTTATTTGCTTAAAGACTTAGTCTTATTACCTTTAACCAAAATCATGTTTTTTTAGTAGTCTCAAAATGTAAGAAAATTTGAAAGTTTTATTTAATTTCAAACTGTTACTTTTCATTTATAGTTTAAGTGATTTGATTTAATACAGAAGTGCAGTTAAAAAATAAGGTTGTAAATATTTCTCTTAGGGGATCAGAAGGACTCATGTCTTGTCAAGGAGACCACTTCATGGACAGTGTAGTGGCCTGACCACTGCACTGTACATCTGAAGCTGCCGCTGATTAATATTAGATGTTGACTATAATTTAACACAGATATAGTCGTGGGATGTGCAGTATAGTGTTGGGATGGAATCAATGGAATTGTAATAGATATGTATAATAACGAGGGTGGGGGCAGTGTAGGGAGAGTAGTCACTTTGTAAGGGGTGGACAAGATAACTATGGCATAGTTTTGTACATCTATAACTATTAATAATAATAATAAAGTTAAAAAAATGAAACAGAATTCAATGTACAAATAGGAAATGTCTCAAAAGACACATAAATGTGAAGTACAAAAAAAAAGATATTGACATATATAGCATTTGATTTTTTTAATATTCTAGTGTGATTAAGCATATTTTTGTGACTAAAACAACCATACCTTAGGGATTACAAATATCAAAAATTGGTGTTTTTTTAATAACATGGCAATATTCCCACTATTTTCAACTTCTTTAAAATGTGTTTCAAAAGACTAATCATAAAGGAAAAATATTAACTTTTCAGTGAAGAAAACTGGTGAATGCCATCTTGACTGAGTGATCAAAGTTAGCATTAACACTAAAAGGAAAAATCAACACCAGTTGCCTCCAGATGTAATTCACTGAGAAGGAGACTTTGCCACTGATGTGGTATTTCTGCCTCCAAATTCATCACCTAAATCTTGTTCATGACAAAATAGTACACATTCTGTGAAATAACTGCCTGCAATATTCAAAAGTGTCAGGGTCATGAAAGTTGAGGTATGACTGAGAGCCTCTTCTAGAGCAAATGAAACCAGAGATATGATAACTAAATGCTGAGATGTTGAATCTGGTCTTAAATCAGGAGAAACAATAGCTCTAAAGGACATTTGTGAAAGCTGATGACATTGAATCTGAATATGGAGCAAAGGTTAGGTAATAGTACTGTAGTAATGTTACATTTCCTAATTTATAAATAAAGATTATATTATGGTCATATTTTTAAAAACGTCCTTGATTTCAGGAAATATAAATGAGAAAACTTAGGGTTATAGCATACCATGTGTCCAACTTAATTCAATAGTATTAAAAATTAAAGTGCGTGTGTTACAAATATACAAATAAATAGTAGCGAAGCAATTGGGGTAAAATTTAAACAATTAGGTGAACCTAACTAAGGAGGACAGAAATTGTGCTATTCTTGTAAATTTTCTCTAAATTTAAACTATATTAAAAATTTAAATTTACCAAAAACAAAGATAACTTGGAAATGTACATTATTAAATGTACCTTTATATTAAATGTACGCTTATAAGTTAAGAGTGTATATTTAAAATTAGAGAATATATTGAATATTTGATAAACCCACTTCATTTGTTAGAAATGTAGTCTGGAAGATATGTTCCAGTGACTAATTTAAGAACATGTAGTATTATTTTATTTGTTTTTAAATAACAGGTGATAATTTTGGTGAAAACATTGTGATTTTTTTGTTGTTTTCCTTCTTTTAAGATCAAGGGAATAGCTCTCTTTTAAAACAGTTATGAGTCAAGGTGAATTCAAGCCAGATGTTTTGAGTATTTAATTGCACTCTAAAATTCTGATACATGCCATAGAGAATGTCTAAGATGTAATGACCAGCCAAAATTCCCATTTAAGAGTGGACATTCCTGAGTCAGCCTCCAAGTTAAATGTTTATTTTTCTAGCTGTTTTATAGTGAAGTTTGGTTGAAAGACTTGGCACAGTACTCTTCAGTTTAATTTTAAGCCTGACAGAAATGCTGGCCTCAGTGTGTGTATGTGTGTAATTTAGTTGCTGTGCTACTGGAAGTCTATGGAAGATTAATGAATGGTGAGGCTCGGTGGCAGTTGTGAGGGGATGCAGGATAGAGAACACCAGCCACCATCTGTTCAAAATGTCTTTTGCAGTGCTTTTAAGGAAAACAGTTATCAGCAGGAGATAAAGGCAAACAATGGCTTTAGATGTTGATGTTTCTGTTGCAAATAAATACTGCAACTGTAATTCTATTATTTCAACAAATATCTGTGTGTATATTATATTGTGATCATAGTGAATATTTAAATCAATTCTTTAAAAAGCAGGAAAATTATTAATCATCTAATATCCTTAAAAATATTTACTCTCAATTGGTATCTTCAGAGATATAACATATATTAAGCCCAAAGACAAGCTCTGTGTAGATCACTTTTTTCCCTAGAATTAACCTTTTTCTTTAGAATCACTTCCACCACAGACTCATATGATTTATACAGTATGCATCAATTACATTCTCAGGTTCATTACCTCAATCTTGCCTGCAAATCTCTTAAATATTGGTCTACTATAACTGAAATGCTATCAGTTATGTGTGCTCACTTAGAAAACTTGAGACCAGTGCTTTTCAAGCTTTAGTAGAAAACAAATCATTTGGGGGTCTTTTTAAAGTGCAGATTTTGATTCAGTGAGACTGGCCTTGAACCTGATTCCAAGGTGATACCAATGCTGTTGGTCCATGGGTACACTCTGATTACAAGGATAGAAATTTATCTTTATGAATTTTGCAGTGAAGAATGGAGTCAGTCATAAAACGCTAAAAATATACATATACCCTTGAATGTTGGTGTCTACTTGGCTCAGTCTTTGCAAAAGTTTTCATTCACCTACCCAACAAATAATAATAATAACAATAATAATAATAAAATAATAATAATAACCCTTTAATGGCTTACCAAATATCATTAGAATCTGTATTGAACCAGTATTGAATCTTTCATCAGCACCTTCTATCATAAAATCATAAAATATGTACATAATGATTTATACATTTTATCTTAATTAAAAACTATAAATAAATGTTAATCCTTTTGTCTATCTTTTATCCAAGGTCAAGGTATTTTATTTTTATATAAGTCTGCTGATTGGATTTTCTTGTCATCTTTCATGCATAAAAGGTACCCATAATTCATCACCTTAGATTTCCAGTTTCCATTTCTTTCAAGTGGAGCAATAACTTAAGTATACTTGCAAAGCACTGTAATTAGATTTACAGTAACTTGCAATTTTTTACAATTAGCTTGTCTACACCTAATTCAAGTGCAATTATTTTAGGAAGCTTAACTTTATTTGGAGTAATACAGAACACTCAACAGAGTTTCCATAAAAACAAAAAAATACTTTTTCTTTCTCTTATTTAGTGTTATTGCTGTTTACAAAAATGATTAATTAAGCTACAGCTTCAAGGACAAATGCAGCCAAAATATTGAGCTCATTACTCAACCTTGGTTACAGAACTAAGCCTATAAACTAGGGGGTGATTGACCAGTGGAAAGGGTCTGTTGTACGACTAGTACCCATCAGTTTGTTTCACAGAAAATATTGAGAATGATAACAAGTCAGGGAAGTATAAAATGTTTAGGAAAGCTTCAAATCTTAAAAAAAAAAAATCCAATGCATAGCTGCAACACTTTTAAAAAGAATTGTAAGGGATTCAATTTATAATCTCCAGAAATATTTCTCATAATATTTTCTGATGTTTTCCACTTCTTTAGTACATTTGATTAATCTTTCCTCTCAAATTGAGTTATATTTTTTTTCTCTATCAGTCTCTCACCACTCCCAGTTTTTTAGCCTGTATTGAAATAACCATTTAAAATCCTCCCCCTTTTCCCCCTTATTTCCAAACTTTACCTCTAACTCTCCTACTTCTGAATCATAAAGTATCTCAGGGAAAAAGCAAATGGGAATTGGGGCAATCTACAATTATTTCCTTGTTAATAAATTGTTTGCCTTGTAAATATTTACTAAAATTGTTATTTCCCTTACCCATTAATCTGTGAGCCAAGATAGTAGTGCATTCATTCATTAAGGCATTTGTGTCCCAATAGAATGAGTTACAGTAACTCTGTTGCTTGCTACTAAAGAATACCATGTATGTAAGGAAGATGCAAATGATACAAAATAAAAGTATCATTAAATATAGCACAAGCAGATGCACATGAGTTCATTTCCTAGGACCAAAAAGAAGCAAACAACTTTTCATTTAATAGTAATGTAATTACCTTAGTGCCACCAACTGACAATGAGAACATGAAATATGAGCAAAATCTAGTTAGATTTTTCACCTGTCTTAAATGTGTTATTTTAAAATTCTTTATGATTCCCACACAGAAAGTTAACAAAACAGCAAAATTAAAAAATAGATATAATATACCAAGTCAAAATTTCAAAGAAATTATGCTAAAAAACAATTGTGAAAATTTGAATATTTAGAAAGAAAAACATTTTCTACATTAGCTTAATTACTAGTTATGCAAAAGTGTTAATTATAGTTTCTGTACTCAGTTTTTGCTTTATAATTTTATGATTTGGTGGAAAAAAAGATTGTTTTGGAATTCTGAAGCCTTCAATATTCATATCAATTCAGTCATTTATTGACCACATAACATCAAGTAAATCATTTAATCTTTTAAAAATGTATTCTTTGTTTTTTTTTCCTGTGATTCTAATACAAATTTTGAAATTACTATATTCAGAATAAATCTTGTAAAATTTTTAAAGGCTAAAATAGGCAGGGTATAATCAACAAATAAAATTGATGGATTATTTGTGTATTATACTTAAGCAGTTTAGATTCCAATTGGAAAATGCAAAGTAAATTGTTCTAATTATTTTTCTTTTATTCTGGTGAATAGCAAGTTATTTTTATAACATTAGATGCTTTACTCAATTTGTCTTTGTTAATGGTTTGAAATAATTAAGAGGTAGCCTTTCCTGCTCCAGAAATTAGATATTTATAGTATTTAGCAGCGTAAAATTATGCTACTATGACTTTTGCTGCACACACACACACACACACACACACACACATACACATGCACACCCTAATGAAAATAGTCACAGACAGAGCCATCAAATGACATGCCTATAAATGGATGTATTTTACTTTATTTATTTGATCTCTTTAAAGAAAACATGCATTATTTACAGGGCACCTGTATTAGCAAATCTGATTCAATGTGATATTCAGGTTAATTACTTTATTCTTCTGGGGTTTTTGACCTGATTTCTACTTCAGTAGGCAAAATATGATAAAACGTGGGATTAATAAAGTTCTCCTTGCCTGTAAATGTATTTCCAATGTAAATAACTAAAGCAAATTGTAAAAAAATAAATAAATAAATAAAAAATAAAATAAAGACTCACTACCTAAAGAGAGTGTGATTACTACTCCCTAAAATAGATACATTAAATGAAAATAGCAAACCAAAGCTTCTCCCAGATTTAATATACTTTCTTGCAGGAGTTTTGTATACCACATTCGTTACATGAATTGCACTAATGGAGATACAGAATTTTCATTGAAGTCTAACTGTAGGAGATCAAATGAATGGTTATAGTTATTCTTACCTTACCTTTCACCAATAAAAGTTATTACACAACAGTTGAATGAAATGATTCCAAAAAATTATAAAATTATAAGCAGCATCTAGCATCAATAAGCAGCTTAACTAGTTCATGCTGCTTAATTAACTCCATACTACAACAATATGAACATAAGGCAAAACTCATCTCTGGTGCTCTCTGGTCACTTTTAAAGGTTGGGTGATCTCGTGTATCCGCCAGAAGGCTGTACATTTGACCAAAGTCACTCAATATCTGTGATACTTCCTTAAAAATTTAAAACTGCATATAATTTTGTCAATTTAACCAATAGTTCTTTAGAACAAAAAAACACATGTGGTGACAGAAATCTTGTCCCCTCTCCCTATGCACCCCTGCCGTCAAAGATGTTTTATCCTAATGGCTGGAACTATGAATATGTTTCCATGCATAGCAAAACGTGATAAAGGTTAGAAACACTGAGGTGAGAAGAGTAACATGAATTACTCAGGTGAGCCCAATCTAATCACACAAATCCTTAAAAGTGGAGAATCTTTTCCAGGTGTGGTCACAGAGTAAGAGATGCCAGCAAGAGGAGGATTCAGCTTTGACCACGTCCGGTTGCTGGTTCTCAGATGTCGGGGGTCCTGTGACAGAAACAAATTCTGTCACCAACCTGAATGAGCAAGGAAATGGATCCTCTCCTAGAACCTTACAACAAGGATGCAACAGTGCCATATCTTAACCTAGCTGGGGTAAGCTTGTGGTGAAATTCTGACCTATAGAAGATCATAAATTTAAGTTGTTGTAAGTGATTAAGTTTATAGTAATTTGTTATGGCAGTAAATGAAACTCAATATAATCCAAAATCACGTGCCTCATTTAATTGCTATATCTCGTTAGCATACTTCACTTTGCAACTTGCTCAGTCTTCTACCAACCTTGACTCTTTTGAATATTGCAGGCAGATTATAATGGACTTCAATATGGGTTTGTACACATGATTAGATTTAGGTAATGTGCATTCGTCAAAATACTGCTGAAGTGTTAATGATGGTTCTTCTCATTGCATTTTATCAGATGGAGAATGGCTTTGATTTTTCCCATTATGTTGATACTTACTCTGTTCACTTGAATATTTTGCCATCTCCCAGGCTTCTCGAAATGTGAAATTACTTTTTTTGTTGTTTTGGTAATTCATAATTTTTGTAAAGAGTACTTTGAGCTATGTAATTATTACATTTGTCAGCGAACTTTCTATCTTCCTTCCTTCCTTCCTTCCTTCCTTCCTTCCTTCCTTCCTTCCTTCCTTCCTTCCTTCCTTCCTTCCTTCTTGTGATTGTGGGCTCTTGGTTTTCTTTTTAATTCCAAAGTTATAACCATTACTATTATTCATTTAAATGGAATCATATATCTTCACTGGTTGGTCTCATTACTGTTCTTGGATTTTGATTTTGGTCATCTGGTTATAAAGATACCCTCATACCACTTAAGCAGCCACACCCCAGATTATGCCACCCACGGGCAACCCTTTCACTCTTCTTGGGCTTGGTGTTCCTCTTCACATGCATACCCACCAGACTACTGTGCTCTGACTTCTGACTTTTCAGTTTTTAAAGCTAGGTTAAAACTTCATTTGTTCTTCATGAAACCCATAACTTGGGCATAAAAATTGATTGGTTATTGAAACATGGTTTCATGATAGCTTAATATCAACTGCAAAGTGTTATGAATAAAAACCAAATTATTAGTCACTCGGTTTTGTGACTAAAAGGAATTATTCTTAGTTTTGTTCATTCTGGAGGGCTAGAGTGGAAAATTTCAAATTTTCTAAATGTGATTAAATGTTAGGAAATCTTATATTTTTACATTCAGTGAAATCAGTAAGAAAATATACTATGAATTATTATTATTATTATTATTATTATTATTATTAATAGTTACAGATGTACAAAACTATGCAATAGTTATCTTTTTCATCCCTTACAAAGAGATTTTTTTTTTTTTTGAGGGCAGTGTCATTGGCCCTCATATGTGGGACCTGAACCAGGGCCGCTGGCTTCCCAAACCAGCGCTTAACCAGCGCTCCACTTGGCCGGCCCTACAAAGTGAATTTTTATTCTCCTCATTAATGTACCCAAAATTTTAACATGCAACACAAAAAGAAATCTGTAAAGCCAACAAGTTAAAATGAAAAGTATTTTGAAAGCTAAGTCAGAAAGCCTTGTTTCAAAAATTTACTTTCCAGTTTATATCAGACAAATTAATTATTCTAAATCTATTTTTCCTCATTTGTAAATAGGAGAAAAATCACTGCCTTGCTCACTTTAAAATCAGTAGGAAACTAATGAGCTTAGGGGTCAGATAATTTTGGATTGAATCTCTGTTTTGATATCAATAATTATGTGACTTTTGAAAAATTTGTTTGATCTTCCATTTGGTCCTCAGTAACTTGGGGATCTTAATGGCTTCTTCAGAGATCTGAAGTAGGAATGAAATGATATAATGTGCATTAATACCTAGACCAGTAGCTTGGTGTTTTCAGTGTCTGACATTGAGTGGTATCAGCAGTTGGGTAAAAAATGGGTGTTATATATAAAACTGTTGTGACTTATAAAGTGCTACATATAATATTTAATTGGTCCTCTTTTTTAATGATATCCTAATGCTTTGTGTTTCTTTTATTTTTCTTTATTATTATTTTTTTTTGGTATTACCACAAGTGTAATGATTTATTTTCTAGTTATTTTATGTCTTTATTCCCTACTGGAATTTAAGAAAAACAAGAACCACCTTTGTACTTCCATAATACCTTCATATTCACCTATAAGATTTTAAGCTATTTGTGTTCACTTGAATCCCCTTTCACTAAAGAATAAACTGTTTTCAAATAGTGCCCACCATAACGTTTGACTCCTGAAGTGTCCATAGATGTTAAGTGAAGGAATCAAAAAGAAAGTATGAAATTCAATGTATTAATGAAAGCAGTGGGCAACACTAGGTCACATTCTCCACCATCTTTCTAGTTCAAATATATTGATCATAGATTTTTCTAATGAAACTATACATTACTTGCTTTTAAAAAACCTGTTTGAATATGAGAAAATGCACTTTATTTTTTAAGAACTTCAAACTATTTTCGAACATGGTAACATTTTAACTTTTCATAATATAAAACTGAATTCACTTTCATTAACCAGAAATAAAAATAGAAAATTTGAAATTAGTAGTGTCCTTCTCTTGGACACCTATAACATACTGAAAACATAAGTGAATGTTTGGGAACAGATTGAGGAACTGTGTCAAGTTGAAAACTAGGAGAAAAGCATAGCTTAAAAATGAATTTGTGGGCCGGCCCAGTGGCACATTGGTTGAGCTTGCTTGGGATGCCAGAGGCCCTGATTCGGATCCCACATATGAGGGCCAGTGACACTGCCCTCTACAGCTAACAACAGCTCCACCAGGAGCTGGGCTGCGCGAGCTCCAGCGACGATGTGGTTTACAGCCCCTGCTGCAGTGGGCTGCCATAGGCTACAGTGAGTGGCTGGCAGCCAGCGTGAGTTGCCAATAGCCACGGTGAGAGACCATCCAAAGATCGGCGACTGATCTGCCTCATCCGGGAAGAGCGCAATGAGGATACCAACATGGGCCAGTGAAGCAACATCCTCCGCAACTAGACTGAAGAACAAAGGACAGCAACTTGTCTGTTCCTCTTCCCCCGATTCCCCAACGCTGTTCCCCTCCCCCAATGCCCCAATAAAATCTTTAAACAAAAATTAATTTGTGATTTCCATTGATGATGTTTATTAATTTCTTTAATATGATGATGGCTCTCAAATCTTAATAATTGCATCATTACTGTTAGAGGTGTTGATATTTTTTTCTTGTTTTTAACAATTTCTTCACCAAGGTGTAAATATCTTCAGATTTTTCATTAGACTTTTTATCTGCAAAAAGTAATATATACCAGACTACTGAATACGGACATTCAACGAGCCTAAATAACCTGATTTTCAGTAGGCAGGTTTGAGGAGAGGGCAGTGTTGGGTATCAAAGTCAATAGTGTAAATTACAGAAGTATAACCAGAATGAGAATTGGTACTCACTATTGAGTAAAAGAGGTAAATCACTGTATCATACATTACTCAATTGGAAAGATTAGAATGAGCTTACAAACATTTATAGACATTATTTGGCCAGTACAGCTTCCTTAAATATACTTTGGAGTTAAATTACCCATTGCTTGCATTTTTGGATGTTAATTACATGATAATAATTAACCTTCCCAAAAGGCTGATACTATAAATTTTACTATTAATTCTATCTTAGCTTCAGTCATTATTACACAGGATATATTATTGAAATAATATATATATATTATTATATATAAAATTTTATAATAATAGTTCTTAAGCTGTTGTTGGGCAATTAAATTCTTGAAAGGAATATCTTTAAAATACTTTCAAGACTGAAAATATTAACACTGGAAAAAATGAGAGTATTAGGTTTTCAGCAACCTTTTTACATGCAGTTTTTAGTTTCTTCTGAAAGAATCTTTCAAGTTCTTCTAAGAAGGTAAAACTGAATATTGCTTCCCTGCTTAATTCCCTTTCATCATTCTTCACCCACACATAATATAGTCATTTGGATCCTGTCCACTCTTCTGATTCCATTTAACCATTTCACACATATACTCTGAAATACTTTTGGTAAACTACTTACTGCTTTCTCTATGCATTTTATGTGATGTTCTCTCTGCTGGAAACAACCCATTTATTTACCCAGTGAGCAAGCACTTATCGATAAAAACTTGAATTCATATTGCCAGCACCTTTGTGAGTCCTTGCCCACCCAGGCAGAGTTAGAGGATCTTTCCTTTGTGGCCCCCATGTCTCTACTGATGTTGTAGTCATGTTGATATGATCATCTCTTCCATTAGCCTGTCAATTACTCAAAAGGAGAAATCATGTTATATATACCTCTACAATTTTCTAATGCCTGGATATCACAGGTGTTTTATAAATTATTTATGAAGAATGAATGGGAGAAAGACAGGAAGAGAAATATTAGTAAAATGTCAAATGGATTCAAGACAGAATGAATGAGAAGGCCCTAAGAACAAAAATGGATTTATTTGACTATATTTAGTGACAACTAATTTACCTTTCCTTGCATAACCACCTTCCCCATGCCATGTACAAAGAGTAGAATGGAAATGATGCCATTACATTCTGAACACCAAGTGGTTATGGTAAATTGCCATCACCACTAAAGCATGTGATGTGTTTGAACAAATTAACCTTTTCTTTAATACTCTGTCACACTTTCATCTCTACAACTCAGTCTATTCCTTAACAATTGAAGAACACTTGAGTACTTTTGTTTTTTTACATATTGTTAAGATCTACCACTTATAATTTATTCTTTTCTTTCCTGCACATTTATAATGTCATCTGTAATGCTTTTAACCAACTTCATTTTTATCTAGAACTCAAATGATGCTGACATTAAGGTAAATAATTAATATATTTTTACACAAACACTATGAAAACATTGAGTTCATATATACACAATTTATCTTCTGGGGAATTTGACAGAAATATTTTATTTTTATTTTAACACAGTAGACAGGTACTTGAACAAAAATGACCTTTTCATGTCATAAGGTCTTCAAATCCTCTACTGTGATTCAGTTTGCATATCATACCTGCTGAGTTTCTAATGCAAACTATCAGTGTGTGGTCCCTGCTACTGTAAACACAGATTCTTTCTCATTGTGATTCCATATCTTCAGCACTGATTCTAATGATTCTTTGTCAGCTAAAACTGTCAACATTGTTCTTCAAGAACTGCAATCATAGCCAAAAAAATAATAGTAATACAGATAGCAAGTCCTATGGAATTAAGGGGAATTAGTGCACTCAAATATAAAAGACAAAAGGAAAACAAATGTTTCCTCTCTCACAAGGAAAAAAAAATTAAACTGTAGTTTTTGTTTTGTCATATCAACTTACTAATGAAATTCAATATGTTTTAATGAAGCACTTGGCATTATTTTTATATTTTTTATTTCACTACAGTAATATTCTAAATATAAGGCACTGCTAGTTATCCCTCTGTTTAAACCTCCTTAACACATTTTCTTTTTCATAAAAATGTGATAAAATACACAAACACTCAGTTGCCTGACTACCCAAATACCTCTACTAATTTGCCAAGGTTAGCAGAAATGAAGCATAGAGTATATTGTTGGCTATGCACAGAAGAATGATGCAGAAATAGCACAAGGCTATATATTTCACACTCTATAAACAAAATGGTGAAACACATACTAGAAAGGTGCAAAACTTATCTAAGTTCAGGCAACGTCAGTAGCTTTGATCTTTATTAGGTTAAATCACTGTGTCTTCAAAACCTGACCAAATCATTAACCCAACAAACCAGTTGATGAAAACACACACGAATACTGAGTAAGTAGCATTTCTGACATTTTGAAAAATAACTCCCCATAATTGGCAGAACAACAGTGACTGGAATAGCTCTAAAGCTTTATTTCTTTTTTCATATTTGTGTCCAGTCATACAAGAAATATCTGTGAACTGAACAAAGTGCTAGGCATTGAACTAACAGAGATAAATAGCAATTTCTGATACCCTGAAGCTCGGGGTTTAGTGGGAAAACCAGCTATAATATATAGACTATAGACAAATTAATAAAATGGAATATTATTAGCACTTATATCTTTGAAGGTATACTAGATTATAACAAATGTCCCCAAATCACAGTGATTTGTAACAGCTATGGTTTTCATCATAGTTGGGCTTGGTCCCCTCTATGTCATTTTCACTGTTGCACTCAAGTTAAAGCAACAGCCTTTCTGTGGAATGTTTCTGAATTTAAATATTCTACTTGTAAGAAATACATATTAATTCCACTTATATTTCACTGGCCACACCAAATAACATGGCCAAGACTAACATCAACCCATCAATCTGGTGAAAAAGTATAATCTTCCCTCTGTTAGGAGCCATAATAGAAATTGGGATTAATTATGCAGCTCTTAGAGTACTACAAAAGAGGAGTAGGCTAAATGCTTTTGCAAGACAGTGTGCAAATCAGTGTTAAGTGTGGGGAGAGCTTCACAGAGGAGGTGACAGTCGAAGCAGGTCTTGAACCATAACCATACTCTGTCAAATGTTGTCACCTTTCACATCATTAAAGGGGGAAAGAGTACTTCTCTACAGAGATTCAGAGGAAGCTTGGAATATAAAAGAGAATGACATGCTTGGATAAGAGTGAGTTGTTCAGGACCAGAAATATAATATTTTGCAGAAGGGAAAAGGTGGTGACTTGAATGCATTATAATTGGCTTTGAGGAGTCACAGGGATATTTCAGCAAGAAGGGGACAGGGAGTTTACACAGATCCCTCTGGTCTCATAGGGACATGTAATAATGGGCAGTTAGAAAATATCCTCAGGAAGATGATGTAGGCCTGAAATAGGGCAGAAGCAGGAGGAATGAGAAGCAGTAAACTGCTTCTTCTTGGGAAATTTTAATTTATTCAAACACATTAGTTAATATATAGGACCTTAGCTAGTTCATCATTGAAATTAAGGTAAAAGTGACTAAATACTGAGAAGAAAGGATATTTATTGAGTCAACTCAACCAACTTTAAGCAGTATGATATTAAAATACTGTTATCTTTAAATTATAAATTATTTTTTAATTATGATAACATATACATAACAAATTTTACCATTGTAATCATATTTCAGTGTACAGTTCAGTAACATTAAGTGCATTCACATTGTGCAACCATCATCACCATACATCCATAGAACTTTTTTCATCTTGTAAAACTGGAACTGTACCAATTACACAGCAACTCCCCATGACAACCCTCCCCAACCCTTGACAACCACCATTCTACATGCTGCATCTGAATTTGACTACTCTATATACATCATCTAAGTGAGTTAATGAAATTGAAAGAAAAAAATGAAGAATTATATGATGTATATATTTTTAGTATATTACTCTGATTATGATAAACCATTTCATAAAATTATTATAAGATTTGCAGTGGTCCCATGGCAACACTAGTTCGGTGATTCACTGGAAGGACTCATGTGACTCAACATAAATTTATACTCACAATTCATATTTATTGTAGAAACAATGCAGTATAAGAACATCCAAGATACACAGGCAAAACTGGAGTATTCAAGCACAGACTTTCTGGTCCTTCCCACACAGATGCATGTGTTTCTCCACCAGCAAACTGCAAGGACTTGAGTGAGCTTTTGCCCCAAGAAAGATCGCTTAGTCTTTGAGTTCAAATTTCTTAAAGGGAGCTGGTCATATACTTACGATGTGACCAGCCATGGAGCAGACCCCAATACAAGCATCAGATGCACAGCCCTGAATCTTCATGTTTACTTAGAACATGCTAACAATCTGGTCCATCTTAATGTACCACTTTGGGTCTATAAAATAGCATCATCCTACAGTAACTGCAGGAAAATTCAGTTATTTAGTTCTCAGGGTTTGAATAAATGGAATCACCATGACTACAGGAATAAGTAAGAACACAGTAAAATACACCAGTTTCCTTTCTCCTCACATGTATATATTTTTTTATTATTAAATTTATTGGTGTGACACTGGTATAAAATTATATAAGTTTCAAGTGTACAATTCTGTAGTATATCATCTATATACTGCATTCTGTGTTCATCACTCCAAATCAAATCTCCTTCTGTCACCATATATTTGACCCCCTTCACCCTCATCTACCTTCCCCCCACACCCTTACCCAAGGATGTAATACTGCCATTTGCAACAACATGGATGGATCTTGAAATTATCATGCTAAGTGAAATAAGTCAGACAGAAAAAGTCGAGAACAATATGATTTCACTCGTATGTGGGATATAAAACTGAGAAACAAATGAACAAGACAGAAAAACTAGCATATTTTATTTTTTAATGTTAACAAACACTCAACATTTGTCTAACAACTGCCTAATTTTCTATTTCGATATTGTTATCTATTTAAAAAAAATAACCAACCAAAACCTTACAAATAATTTTTGATATATATTGAATCTAGAAAAATCTTTTGTGTTCCTAGCACTATATACAATGTGCATGTAAGTCCATAGGACTTCTACCATTAGTTACAAACTTCTCTCCTTGTTTATAGTTATTCCAATAAAAAAAAAATCTTAATGTATAGGTAGATAAATGTTCACTGTAGAATTTAGAGAATTGCAAAAGGGCAAAGAGCACACAAAGGAGAATTCTGGGTACAGAAGGTTAAATAAAGAATATCAGCACAATATCCCTTGGAGCCTCAAATTTCGAAATTATGCCACTGAGTCTTCCCATGTTACTATACATAGAAATCCCTTCTCTTTTTATAAGCAGCCTGCCTTTTTTGCTTCTATGTACATTATCTCATTAAGGTGCCATAAACATCCAATTTCAGCAAATTGACTTGTAATTTATTCATAAATACTGTTTTTTTTGGAGGAAATTGAAGTAGAATTATACACTTTTTACTTTGCTCTTCCTTTTGTAGAAGATTTCTAATGTAATTCTGGTTGATTATAAAATATGTTTTATACGATTTCTGTCTTTTAAAATGTATGCAGACATGTTTTATGGCCCAACATGTAGTTCACCCAAGAAAATATTTCATATACAATTGAAAGAATTTGTATCCTGCAGCCTTATAGTGAATTGTTTTAAAAATATCAAATTTTACAGTTTATCAATTTGGTTAATAATGCTGTTCAAGTCTTCTGCATCCATGCTGATTTTTGTCTAGTGTCTTTATGGAGTATTTAGAAAATTAAAAGTCCCTGAGGACTACTGATGAATTTTTTTGTTTCTACTTTCAATTCTGTCAGTTTTTGATTCAAATATTTTGGCTAAGTTATTAAGTGTATAAACATTTGCACCTTCCTCATAGGTTTATCCTTTTGTCATTTATGAAATGTCACTGTTTGTCTATAGTAATATTTCTTGTTTCAAAGCCTACTGTACCTCATATCAATATTGCCACTCTAACTCTTCTATGGATATGCTTCATATATATATATATATATATATATATATATATATATATATATACACACACATATATTATGTGTATTATATTTGTGTATTTTTGTTTATATATATATATGTATAATTTTCCATCCATTTCCTTTCAGCTTATTTGTAGTTGTGAATCTGTGATGTGTATTTCCAAACATCATGTAGTTGAGTCTTCATTTTTTACACAGTCTGACAATATCTGCCTTTTAGTTAATTTATATTGTTGACTATCCAACCACCATTTCAGTATTTGTTGTCAATTTGCCTGGTGCCTTTGTTGTTGCCCTGCAGTTTCTTTATTGATTATTTTATATTAAATAAATATTCATATTGTAACAACTTACTCTGGATTTTTTTTTTTTTTAGCTGAGCCATCCTGCCACCTGTTGGCAGCTCAGCTCGGGCTGGGCATCGAACTGCCATTGCTCAGAGCTCAGTTCGCACTCTTGAGCAAGCTCTTAACCAACTGAGCCACTCGGCTGGCCCTCTGTTGATCTTTTTAACTGTACAATTTTGAGTACTTAGTGGTTGCTCTACAGATTAAAATATGCATCTTATGTTATCAAAATCTATTTCAGAATAATATTAACATATTTCTATTAAAATATAGAACAATGGCTCCATTGTAGCTCCATTTCCCTCCCCATCCTTTGTTCTTTAATTAAAATCCTATGTCTTTAGGGTTTAGAATAAATGTCATCAGAAGCCACTGAAATGTTTTCAGCAAGAGAAAGTGAGGTTCAGAGACAGAGGTTCAGGTATGACTCTCCTAACCGTATCTGTAGGAAATTACATTCCTGAAAACTTGCTCACCTGAAAGAGCAAGAATCTGTGAATGAGGGAGAATGGTTCCATTCCAGCATTCCAGCTCTGACACTGGCTAAAACATTCAGTGTTGTAGAGTTAGTCCTTTCCGTGATAAGGAGCTTGTGTCCATGGCCTTTCCTAGCTCAGTCAGTGACATGATGAATCAGCTTATGCTTCATCACCTGCTAAGATACACTGTCTCATCCTTCTGCTCATCACAGAGGTTTGTGCCCATATTCCAGTGTGCCCAAGTCAGTGCTGATTGTTCTGTTCTGTCAGCTTGTGCTTGGCACTTGCCTCTGAACTCTCTTCTTTTGTCACTATTTATACACAGTGTAGGAACTGACTGAACTAAGTGTTACCCTTGCAACAAAATCTCTTTGAGTCTTAAAAGTAATCCATCTTTAAGACAAATTTCCTTTCCAAGAAAAAACATTATTTCTTATATATAAATATTCATAATTACTTTTCAAGAAAGGCACGATTTGTTGAATGTGCTATACCACAAAAATGTTAATTGCACTCCCAATGGTAGACATATGACTCTGAAATAATGTCTCCCTCTTTTTTATTTTCAACAAAATCAGACTCTGTATGACAGACGCTGCATTGCTCTTTTCATGAACGAACTTGGCAGAAACTGAGTCACAGGCTCTCCTCACATGAGGAGGAATTCCGTGTCAAGCCCCAGGGCTGCCAGGGGATTGAGGTGGAGGATGAATTAAGGTCAGATTGCTCAAGTGATACACTGTGTTTAGAAGAACACTGATACATTTAAAATTCAGAACCAAAGTACTGTGGGTACAAAGATTTGATCAGAAATAGTAGACAGAAGACAAAAATGGGCATACACTCAGAATCCAGACTGTTTTCCTTAAATGCCATGTTATTTCTGCTGACTTCCCACGCCCTACGTGCATTTACACAGATCCTCCTTTACAGAAGATTCAAGATTCTAAAATGCTGTGTAATTTAGTTTGACTTATCAAATAGAGGCAATTTAGACAAACTTTATATTTAAGAAAATAGGATTTTACCAACTAAACACAGAAAGCCTCTTCCCTCCAGAATTCTGGTACTTAGAGAAGAAAACCATGGTTATGAATCATGTGATCTGCTGAGGTGGCTAGAGACTAGTATCATCATCTTTTAGGTCTTATTATAGACAACAAATAGATTACAGCAAATGTTAAAAAGAAACAAAAAGGAGTTGTAGAGTTTCGCTCTAATCCCATGAAATTAGAGTAGTGCATGGGACTGAAATAAAAGAAAATAGAAAAAAAAAAGCATATGAACTGGGATGTAGAATATTCTAATTGCTTCAGTAGCAAGAGCATGCAAAACGATGCATGCCAACTCTGCTCTTTTTTCTTTTACCTGCTTCCGCCTAGTTGCAAACTATACTAAAAAAGACCTTTGAATCCCAGCTAGTGAAGAACAGGAAAGAAGCAGGAGAAGATATTAGAACATTCGGTTTTCTTTGAGGAGATGGAGTATTCAGTTTTCTTATGAATTTTTCCTAAGTCAGAAGACTTCATTCTTTCCTGTGGATGGTGTGACTTTCTAAATGTGTCAATGTGAGGCTCATTACTGTATAGGCACAATGGATAAGCACATAGGCTAGTTAAAGGTTTTCATTTGAAAAATAAATTAACATTATATCACATAATTTATGGGAAATGTGCAATATATTTTATTGACTGCATGTAGAAGTTGGAAATGTGATTTATGTGAATTTGCTATTTCAGCATGATGAATTGATTGTCACAGTGAGGATTATGGAATTAGCTAGAAGAACAGATGATTAACCACCACAGCCTTTTGGCTAGTGGTTTTACCTTCTGATTTTTGAACATTAATAAATCAGACTTCAGCATATGGGACTATGTTGGCAATAGAGCCACTATCAATTTAATCATCTTAAACCAGAAAGCAGTGTGCAAGTGGCAAATTCTGTAGACATGAAAACCAGTTACTAAGAACAATTGAGCATTATTCTTACAGTCACATTAATTACAGCTGAAACAAACCTTGAAGAGCTAAGAAAACATAGCACGACTTATCTGCTATTTACTAGGGGGGGGAAGAAATCGATATAGCCATTAATTGCACAAATAGCAATAAATACTTTGGCCACCATCCAGGAAGTGTACCCACTGAGAGAATTTTTCGTACTGCTGGTTTCATTACACAGATCACAGTCACAGGAAAGCAGGCAGTGGACTGCTGTTCAATAAACTAAATTTAATGTTACTCAATTATGATCATCGCGCTCAGATAAAATACTAATAGGAATGTCAGCTGCGATTACTTTTTTCAGATTTATGTAAAATAATTCAAATGCTATTTGCTATCCCTCAGATAAACGGTTCATCCAGTTGTTTATGCAGTTCGTCGATATTGATCGCGCACAGCAAGTAGCATAGTCAAGGCCCAGTGGCAACTCTATACAACATCCCTTGTGCCAGCCACCAGGGTGCTGTGCCAAACACCAGGGGCTGCATGCCAAGTCATCAAAGATAGCGCACCTCTGCAAGGCTGTCTTGTTTTTTCACAATATTTTTTCGAATTGCTCACATGTGCCATGAATAATTATTGCCAACATTACCCAGCATGAAGCAGAAACGAAGGCAAGGAAATGTCTTTCTTAGAGATTTCTTTTTAGAGCTAAATGAATCTAGTGAAGATATCACTCTAACATCATTATGTGTTGTTATGTATGGCTGGGGCTATGTCATTTAGCAAAGTATTACTCAGTGGGCTGAGCAGCTGGTATATATGATTTTGTATACCACCTGCAAAAAAAGATGCCGAACCATATAATCAACCACCTGGCCAAGAGAGTAGGGCAGCTAAACACTGCTTTGTAGTTTCTCCCATGCTTTCAGGAAGTTAGAGAAGGCAAACAGACACAGGCAGAATGAATATTGTACAAGATAAGGTTTGTCAAGGCTTTTCTGTTCAATAAAGCATATAGTGCCTGCTGTTCAGAGTACTGTTGAACAGATTTGCTTTATTTCTAATGAAGGTGTTTGGGCATTTTCCTGGCACAAATGGAGTAAAATTATGTACTTAAAACAACATTTTAGAATAACAACACAACAAACCACCACTTCAGTTGCACTGCAACAGATTGGAATAAAGGAAAATAGATATAAACCAAAACTCAATAATGAATGAGTGTCATTATAATGGATGAATCATTTATTTAGGAGAATCTTGTCTAGTCTTAAACAACCTGTATGTCTAGTAACTTCCACTGAATTATTTTCTGCCTAAAGCATGTGTTTATTATAATAGTCTCCACACCATTACTCATGGGAGAAATACTTTACAGGTGGCCTCTTTACTTATTTGGCTATAAGTGAATATGAGAATAATTTGATTGTAAGCTAATCTTTATATTACCAGATTTCCAGTGTCAGCAATGTCAATCTCATTATTCCACCTTTTCACTGGCTCAGCACTAGCTTGCTTTCTGTGGCTAGGTACCTTTTAAAATTCTAGTCCCTCATTGTTTGACAGATTACTGGAAGAAGAACTAATAACTATCTGAGGGTATTCAGTGTGAAACAAAGCGAGTCGCTGCTTCCAGACCAAGGTCTCTTGCTCTCATTATCTCTGTGGCTCTGAGTTTAAGCTCATTAGGTGCTCCCTTTTGTCTCTTTTAATATAAAAAGATTTGGGACTTGTTGATTCAATCCTAGTGCCTTACATAATAATGCTAGAAACTTGAGCACTTATAGAAGTTATGCTGTGTAATACTGGTTTTTTAACTAGCCATATCTTTGTGTTAGGTCACTTGGTATCCCCCACCCCATGTTTTCTTGTTTTGTTTTTTGGGTTTTTTCCCCCCATTTTTCAGTTGAAGAGAAGATCCTCACAAGGAAGCTTTTAAATTGTCATTGCTTTGTGAGAATATATAAAGGTATTTTGCCAGTTGCTTCAGATGAGCATATTTACTTCTGTTTGCTCTCTAGGAAAAAGACAATAGAGAAAAAGGAAAATGAAACTTAAAACTATTAGAAATGTACTGCGTATGTTAAATGCAAAAGCTAGGACATGGGCAAAATGATTTTTGATTTATTCAAAATGAACTCTGGGCAAGAAGGACCTAACTATAAATTTCTTATATTAAGCATATAATCAGTATATGTAAAATAATGTTCTAGGAATTTTTTTTTCCAACTTTGACATTGTAATGTTTAATTTTATGTGTCCACTTGGCGGTGACATTGGCTGCCTGGATATTTGGTTAAACATTATTCCTGGGTGTGTCTGTGGGTGTGTTTCTGGATGAGATTAGCATTTGTATCCATAGACTTTAGTAAAGCAGAGTGGCCTTCCCAGTGTGGGTGGGCACCACACAATCTATTGAGGGGCTGAATAGAACAAAAGGCGGAAAAAAGGAAAATTCCCTCGCTCTATGACTGTTTGAGCTGGGACACTAGTCTTCTTGCCCCAGGACTGGAACTAGACAACCAGTTCCCCTGAGTGACTGTTCAGCTGCTGACTGCACATTGTGGGACTTCTCAGCATGTGAGCTAATTCCTTAAAATGAACAAATAAGTGATTAATATTACATATACATATATATGTGTGTATATATATATATATATATATATATATATATATATATACACACACACGCAGAGAGATGTGGTTTTCTTTCTTTTTTTTTTATGAGAAGCATAGAACCTCCCTTCTCCTTTTGAAATCTCCAATAACTTTTTGTTTTAATTAAAATTTATTGGGATGATAATGGTTAGTAAAATTACATAGGTTTGAAGTATATCATTCTGTAACATTCTAGTTTTCTTAAGGTAATAGCCTATTTAATTTTCCTGATGTTAATGTGTGCTTTTTGTTTATTTTTAAAGTTTTTGTCTGTTTTTTCTCTTTGTTTGGATGTCAGTTTGTATAGTTTATTTTTGTTCCTTCTATTTTGTCTTGGATTTCCTCATTTATGTGGTAATCCTTATGTCTTAGTTAGTTTTTGTAAATGAATGTCCAGGGTGATTCATATTGCCATATGCTGACATAACATTCTTTTATGTTTTTATAAGTTTGTTTCTCCAAAGAAGTTATTCTTTGGTTGGGAGAAATGACTTTAGGCCCTTTGTAGCTGTATGGGACATGCAGAGTGAGGAATAAGCCTCTCAGAAGTTCTGTCAGGCTCAGTTGACCATTAAGGCTATCTTGGATCGTAGCTAACAATGCTCCAGATACTGGCTGCTCCATTGGCCTAGTTTCTGGAGCAAGGATACCACCATATCCAGAATCCTTAGCCCCATAACATGTCTTATAACTCAGAAGTAAACTTTTAATAATAAGCCACTGAAATTATGATACACAGCTTATCTACAATCTATTTTTCAAATATTGCATAAAGTGATATTTTAAAAATGTATACAATCCTATCATTGTCCTGCTTTAATTCCTCTGAGAAGTCTGAACACACCATATAAAAATAGTAGGAGAATGAGAGAAATGACAAGATTATTGAACATATGCAAAAATCCATTTGATAGATATAGAAAAGAAGAAAATATAGATGCCAATTACAAGCATGATTTAGGTGGTTCATGAGGCTGCAGTTAGTGACTAAATCTTAATTCCTGAAGATTCTGAGTTATTGGAGGTACCACTAGATATAGACTGGGATATTTAGTATTCTGGACAAACTCTTCCCTGCCAAATATGCAAGAAAAAAACATTTTTCCCTTTGACAGTTTGGTTCAACACCTCAGTCAATAGATATGTATGATATCGGGTGTGGGAGGGCAGGGGATGGGGGAGGGGGGATCACTTTGTAAGGGGTGAAAAAAAACTATTGCATTGTTTTGTACATCTGTAACTAATAATAATAAT
The DNA here is from genome assembly GCA_033961575.1 of Aselliscus stoliczkanus. NCBI lineage: Eukaryota > Metazoa > Chordata > Mammalia > Chiroptera > Hipposideridae > Aselliscus > Aselliscus stoliczkanus. Next base: position 23,328,725 of record CM066727.1, on the reverse strand, counting down.
AATAATAATAATAATAATAAAATAAAATAATAAAAAAGAAGGTACCCCATTTTTCTCATTGTTTTCCCATTTGGAAAACCAGCTAAATGGTGCTAGCTTCAACTTTCATTCAACAAAATGACTTTTTGGTTTCCTAGTGGAAAAAATACCTCTCCTAAACTGAAAAGTCATCCCTCTGCTGGCCAAACTCAAAGTCAAGATGGGCAGCAAAAACTTTCTGTGGTGGTCGATAGGAATTATACTGAGGAGAGTACCTTGACTCCTTGACCTTGAATGTACGCTTCCTATGCAAGAAATGGCTCCCAATGTTCATCCCTGGTTCAGAGCATGTGCCTGATGTAACAGAACAGCACTGCAAGTTCTGAACTCATTAGCTCCCATCTGGTACTGTGCGTCTTTAGTAGGCTGCTCTGCCTTTGCGGAGGGCCCCACGCTCCTAGGGATGGGAGCCTTATAACATCAGTGAATCCCATGAGTATCAGCCCATTGATTTATTTTATTTACTGAGTAAAATCTGAGGTCAAAATTTCAGAGGTGTGAGAAGCCAGAATGGAAAATAAGCCATTTTCTAAGCCTAAGACTAGTGTTGCTGGTTGATCCACAGTAGGTAGTCAGTGATGGCAATTCGAGACATATACATATATATTAACTTGCTGTTTCAAGTCAAAGCAAATTGCTTCTGCTGTTCTCTATTCATTGGAAGAAAGAAACATGCATTTGGCATAGCAGTATAAGCATTTCTGATATCAAGGTCCGTATTGCTTTTCTTCATACTATGTTTGAAATGAAATCTTCATTTGAAGGGACAATGTGAGACAAACATTGTCACTTTCCAAGGCCCAGCTGTCTACCATAAAGGTCAAATGGATGAGCTGTTTGGGAATACAATATCAAATACTCCCTCTGAATCTTTCAAACTTCTGATGGTGGCAATAATGTTTGCTACTCTTTCAAAGATACAGTATTATTTTTGTTATTTATTTATTTATTTATTTATTTATTTATTTATTTATTTATTATGGAGGAGATTTTTCATAGGCTTCTACTTACCTGTTCTTATCATAACATGCTATTCTGGAGAGGCAATGGTGAGGATCTGCCTGCTGTTGAGTGTGTCTATTCCAAATGATTACCACAGGAATTGTACAAATTATCACAGAATAAATCCACAGGAAAATGCTCAGTGCACTGTGAGACAAACTGGCATAAACTCCATTGATCATAGGGTCTGACTCTGATATGAGTCCCACAGTGGTGTTTTGGTTCCCTGGAAATTAATATTATCAAAGAGAAAATTTGTAATATGCCAGAGAAATATTGATATTTCCCCTTCTCTGGGGCACAATTATTCTTCTACATGCTTGTATGTTCCTTTGGGGGAAGTCTAAAATGAATATTAACAATATATAATTATAATGTTATCATAGACTCAAAGTCTTTCTTTTATTCAATGGAATTTTTATTACCTGACTCAGGTTTAAGAACTGGGTGAAAGGTTGTGATCCTTTATAGGGGTCCTATAAGTCAGACCTCTGTTCTGTAGACCTACAGTTATTTTGGACATTTTGGGGCTGCCCATTTCTTTTAGTCTCAAGAGGCCTACAAGCAATTAGTCACTGCCAAAGATCAACGAATGTCAGTCAGTTCGGAATGCCAGTTGTTTATTATGGTAACTCTGTCCACTTTACCTCTTCCAATCATGTGTTTTGCTTGTCCTCTGAACCCTAAAATCCTACATTTCCATTCAAATTAGATCAATGTACTTTTGCTTTGCCAGAGTGAAAGGAGTATCATCTTAGTTCTCCTTTGGGATATATAATAAATTTAATTCAGCATCACTGTCTCTTAAAGAATTTGGAATCCCTTGGCTTTCTCAACTTCATTGTCATCTGTCATCAGGGGGTCCAGGTTTTAGTCAAATAAATGGGAGAACATTTGGCTCAAACTACCTTTAATATAAAACTATGCTGTCCAATATTGTACCCATTGGCAATATGAGTTTACTGAGCACTAGAAATGTTGCTAGTATGACAGGGAAACTGAATGCCTAATTTTATTTAATTTAAATTAAATTAAATGTCAAAACACAAACTGTAAAATATTTTTCTGTATACATACATTTTTATTGTTTAGAGAGAATTACATTATATTTTAACTGTTGTTTGGGTTAAGGTATCATTGCATAGTTATAAATTTTTGCTAGTTTTTAGAAACCCATCACTGATTAAGTTAGTATCAACTGACTTAGTGGAGCGATTTTTTTCTATCTGTTGATGTAACATTGTATGTGTTTATTTGAATATTTAGTGAAGATAACTGATATCTAGGTGAATCATAGTTGTTAAATAATTTATTTATACTATTTATAATAAATATCAATTTACTATTTTAACATAATTAATTTTCTACATTATTTCTATAGACAAATTTATAAATGTGAAATACAGACATATTTTTGAATCAGGATTAAGTGGAAATACAGAAACTAGTACCATAAATTGAATATACTGAAACAAAATATGTTGCAAATTTCATCACCAAATGGCAATTATAATTTGATGTGGTAGTAGAACAAAATGTGAAAGCTATTTGTCTTGTAAAAACAAAAACAAAAAAAGAACAAAATAATGTGAGCAATATTTAGCAAATGCAGTTTATTTGATGAAAATTTTTATTCTCAACCCTCAAAAACTAATCAATAAAAATATTCTTCGAAATCAGAATTAAATGTCCAATGATGTTTATAAAAGAAAAGCTTTTATAAACATCATCTTAAGACTGGCTTAAGAAACTGTGGTACATTTATACAATGGAGTATTTCTCTGCTATAAAGAAGAATGAAATTGTACCATCTGCAACAATATGGATGGACCTAGAGACTATTATGTTGAGTGAAATAAGTCAGTCGGAGAAAGACAAATACCACATGATCTCACTTATATGTGGAATTTGAAAAACTGAATGAATGAGCATAAGAAACAGAAACAGTCTCATAGATATAGAGGAAAAACAGGGTTGCTAGTTGGGAGGGGGGTGCGGATGAGGGAGAAGGGGAAAGGATTAAACAGCATAAATAGGTAACTACAGTATTGTCACAGGGATATGAAAGACAGTTCGGGGAATATAATGTTAAAATTTTGTGGGGTGTCAGAGGGTCACATGTTTTGTTAGGGAGACCACTTCATGGATGGAGTAGAGGATTGATCACTACACTGTATACCTGAAATTGATATTGTATAATATTGTATGCCAACTGTGATTGAATGTATTGACAGTCATGGGATGTGGATTATATGGTGGAAGGGATTCAAAGGAATTGTAATAGATAGTATGATATGGGGGGGAGGAGTGGGAGGAGAGAATTGGGGGAGGGGGTTGTCACTTTGAGGGGTAAAAAGTATAACTATTGCACTTTGTTGTACACCTGAAGCTAATTAAAAATATATAATAAAAAGAAGCTTTTAAGAGAATATGAACTTGAAGATATATATATATATATATATATATATATATATATATATATTCATCTATAAAAGGGTTTGTATAGTTGCACTGAAAATTTTTAGATGGAGAGATTTTAAGAAATTATTATATAAGTTTAGAAATAGTTGAAGATATTAGAAACTTAGGAAAACCCCTATCCATAGTATCAAAGATATCTACAACTATTGAAAATTGATTGAATAAAAGTTAGAAAATTTATAAGTGCTTTTATTTAATTTAAGAAGAGTTGTGAGGTATAAAATATACTGCTTAATATATATTCTGGGTATGTTTTGTCTCAAAGAATTTCCAAATTTATAAACAAATATCAATTTGTGGCATAAAAAAGAAAAACTTATAAATATATATACATATTCATATGTATACATGTATTTGAATATTTTATATTTCAAATAATTATATATATATAATTTTGGCTATATATAAATTTTATATCTATATAATAAAAAATATTTTCATATCAGACATCAGATAGTACTCCACCTATGTTTTGTCAAAAATCTAGATATATGGTAATTTTGTAATATGAGACCAATGTTTTCATAATTACTTCATTCTGCTGCATGTACATATTGGAAATATCTGTACTCAGTTTCCAGAAGCCAATGTTATGAAAGGTTTCATGGCTATGGTTATAAAGATTATGCATTTGCATGTACAAATGCTCTGAATAACCACTAGTTTATGGAATTAAGAAAAGATGGAAGATGATGATTAATTTAATAACCTTATATTCTTCACCAGTGCTCATTTGGTGAGTCCTAAAAGATTTGTTAACAAAGATTTATTGTATTGTTCATTCCAATTCAAGATTTTCTTGGAACAAAAGGAATGCTTGCTAAATATACAATAATCAAAGAGAAAATGGCAGTGTCATTTATATTTTTTACAGATGCCATACTGCTTTGAACAAGCTAAATAAAAGCTCCAAAGAAAACGTGAGCGTATCTGTGTCTTAGCTAGACAAGTATGCAAATTTAAGTTGAAATTGAGACTTTTCATTACAGAAATCAATAATAATGTTATATTGACACAAGAATTATTGAATTTATTTAAGTTGGATAGATGTACTTTTAGAGTTATACATTTTTTGTTTCTAAGTTAAAATAATTATTGTAATAATGATGAACCAGTTTTGTTAAAGTTGATGTAAATATTATGGAAAATAATATTTTATTCTATTATTCAGACTTTTAATTATGTTTAGGGGTGAATCTCCTTTCTCAACTGTAAGTTTTATTATATTTAAACAAATCAAGTATTTCTGATGAAAACTTAGCATCTGAATTGAGAGATGCTGTAAATATAAAATCATGTTGGATTTTGAAGAGGTGGTGAAAACAAAGTAAAGCATATGCTAGATATTTTACATTGATTTTATTTGGAAATTATAATATTATGGATGTATTTGGATGAGCAAAATATTTTACTAAAATTTATTTTGCTTATTTTATTTTACTTTTTAAGTGGCTACTAGAAAATTAAAATTGCATACATATTTCACGTTCCATTTCTATTGGATAGCTTGGAGGTCTGATTATATATATCAAAAAATAAAAGCCACGTTCTTCATTTTTTGGTGTTCCATTCCAGAAATGACTGCTATGCAATATCTTTTTTTTTTTTTTGAGGGCAGTGTCACCGGCCCTCACATGTGGGACCCGAACCGGGGCTGCTGGTTTCCAAAGCCAGTGCTTAACCACCACGCCACTTGGCTGGCCCTTCTAGGCAATATTTTCAGTTTCTTGCTACTATGTATCAGCCTAATCTTCATTTTTCATGGTGTGTAAGTATCTGGTCTCCTGGGACATGAATGCTGGAATCTGACTCGGGTAAAGGCCTGTAGGCCTGCAGGCACTGACAGGTACCGGATGTAGACTTGAGGTAATACCCCTCCAGGATCTGTAAGCACAGTCTGGTCTGCTGGTGAGTGAGGTTCAGTGGGTGGGAGTTTGAGGATAATGTGAATCAAAAAAATCCTTTCAGATATCATTATTCTCAATGTCACTCTCCAATTCTTTCCCAGCGTGTGCTCCAATTAGTACATAAGATACCAAAAAACTCTTGTGGGTTTAATGTATGCTATCACTTTTCAACCCAGTGAGTCTGCGATTTTCTTTTAGGACAGTCATAGAAACTTTCTTTTTAATATACCTTTATTCAAGAACTTAGGATAAAGCCTGTTGTGTTATAGCAGCTTTAAACTCTCTAGTGCATGAAACAGTCATTTGCTCTTATGGGTTGTATTCCTGACTCTCATTGTATGGTGATATGGTATCATCCATTTGATAGGGGGAACCAAGAGGGATAATTTAGGCATACATTCGTATGTACGAGCTACTGGTATTCTATTTGGAAATAAGTTAATATACTGCTGGCAAGACCACCCAGGCATCAAGCCCAGGTTCCCATCACTAGAGCTGTGTTATCAGTTACTGTATTCTGTGAGTGACAAAATCTACTATAGATAGTTTTACAAGAAAGAAATGTAATAGAGGGAATTAGGTGTTTAAAACTGTTGGGTGATATAGTACAGAATCCAGGAACAACTGCCAGAAAAATTTCTCTGAACTGACCTCCTAAGGGAGATACAAGTTCTATCACTTCTGAAATATGGGGAATCAAGTAGCTACCATCACAACTTCAGGCATCTGGGGACACTGTTAGTGTTGCGACCTCAGCTAGAAAATAAATATCTGTCTGAGGTTTTGTGAGCCATCTACAGTATTTGTTTAATCCAGTTTCCAACAACAGGGATGTTAGAACCGGAAAAGTAAATTTGTGAGCAGACAGTGAAGAAATTCAGATGCAATATTGTGAAAGAGAAGGAAAAGAAGGAGAAAAAGAAAGACTAATATAAAAAACATTATTACAGGTCATGAAAATCACTAAATAATATCAAAAGCATTTATTTCAACAGGAAGTTATTACAGTTCTAAACTTGATATACCTAGTGACATATCCTTAAAATAAACAACACAAATAAAGAGACACAATCACAAGGAAACACAGACAAATGTACTATCAGAATGGACAGTTTTAGTATACCTATCTCGGTAATTGATAGATCAAGTAGACAAAACAATGTATAAGAATTTGGATAGTTTGAACAACATAATTAACATGCGACACAATTACATATACATAATCCTGAAAAGTAATAAATAATAAGAGGATTATGATAAGATATGTGGACATATCTTATCTGTAAGAGTGAGACATTATCTTCCAGCATTGGTTGCTGCACAAAATTCCTTTAAATGATCATTCTAGACAAAGAGCGATTGGTGCCTGGCTTGAATGATACAAACAAATCCAAAAGACCCGCGGAAAACTGTCTCCCAACCATAACCCCATGAAAGATGGTAGTTTCAGATTATTCGCTAATTGTTTTAAAGTCCTATCATCAAATGTAACATATTGTGTCTGGAGTCCTAAAAGGCTTATGGCAAGCAGTTTGCCTTTTTTCTGTCATAAAGAGTGTATAACTGTGCCAATTACAATAGTTTTACATCTTAGAGCGTATCATTTGTTTAGAAGTCTCTCTTTATCTTCACCCTTGCCATGATTCACTGGAGAAGCGATGCCAATCCCAACCTAGTTGACTTTGGGCTGAGCCACATAACTTGATTTGTACAATGGAAGGTGAGCTGGATTTAAATATACCTCTGTGGGCTTGCTTGATTTGGTTTGCACCCTAGCTATCCTGCTGGGCACCCAGAAAAATATAAACATCTCAAATAGCAAGTGTTCCACTAGCTTTGATATTGAAATGAAAAACATACAGAGCATCTCTGTGCCCTATCTACAGCCTGTGACGGAGACACTATACCCACTTCACAGATTCTTGTGGAATAAACAAATAGATTGTGTTGTAAACCACTGAAAATTTAGAACTATTGTTATGCAGAATTTTTGCAACACATGTTGACTAATACAGAGAGAATATTTACGCCCCAGACCACTGGATACCCAGAAAATTTATTTAGGTGTAGATGCCTGAGTTTTCATGGGAATTAACTCCTATTTTGCTCCAAAGAAAATTTTCAGGAATTTTTCTCCCTATCTAGGCATAACTTTCAGTACTCAAATCTAACTCCTTTCTTGGGATGTTGTGTGACATTTTCCTCACCTCAATCATATACTTGATATAAGAGCTGAAACCAATGTGGCTCACAAAGCAGGGAAATTAAATTCCAACCTCAAGATCTCCTAGTTAAAAGGGGGAATTCACTAACAGTATTTATTAAAGTGAAGCCTTTTTATTGCTTATCCAGTTGCCAGGTGATTGCTTGAAGTTCTACAATGGAAATCTTCTAATCCTCCAATTTATAGTAGAAACTTTTTGTTTCCAAATTATTTTCACATGGCCTTCTATTTTCAAAAGTTTATTACAAGAATGTTATTAAAATCTGGAAGAAATTATTAATATTGTCATTTTATGTATAAAGAACAATGAAAAGTCAGACAATAAACTGATTCAAACAAAGTAACATGTTAAGGGTTTTTTCCAATGCGAGTGTGGGAAATGTTCCTTAGATGATGAGAAAATAACTTTAATCTGTGTCACTGAATGCAATTTTGATTTTCAAATGATAGTTTAAGAAAACGTCTCTCAATGAAACAGGTTTATATATTTGTGGTTATATAAAATACTTCGATTTTTTGAAATATCCTCATTGTAAAGTATCTTTTGTCATAGGCTGACATCTACAGATATTTAACATATATATTTTTTCTTTTTAATTTTCAAAGGGTTTAATAAATATCTACTATCTATGGCCTAAGAAGCTCAGATAAAGTAAGAATAAGCGACTTGTAAATAACTAATGTAAGTAAGGACCTGCCACCATTACTTAATCATACCTGTATTCTATAGCAAAACAGCCATGTAAGGGTCATTGCTGAGAAGAATGTCAAATTGGCCGATCTAATGTTACTTAGGGCTTACTTTATCTATATAACTGTCTCAGATAAGAATTGCAAGCTAATAATAATTACATTAGTGTCAGAAGTGTAGGGGACACCTATGGTTTATTTAGTAGGGAAAGATAGTTTTAATGTTCTAAATTGAATTTTACTGTCTACTTTAAGATAGTTAAAATAGCATATGGAACATATTCAACCACCCATTAATGGTTGATATCTGGGAAATAGAATATTGTTTAAAATATTTGAATGTCTGCTGCTACTTCAGTTCTAACTGGTTGTCAAAGGGCATATGGTAGCTTAAATATGTTATTGATATATCTAAATAAAGTCATTATATTTTCATGATGTAAATTTAAATATGTAATGTTTTAGTTATAAATCATTTATGCTTCTGTGAATTTAAAAAGTTTATTCTTTTTGGTATCATATTACATTCTCCAAATTTAATAACTAATGGAAAAAATACTTTTCAAAAATAAATTTGTAAATAATAAGCTTTGAAATAAACTGTTCTATAAGTGATCATAGTTCTCATGTAATAAACACAGTCACATACACACACACAATCTATGTTTGACACTGAGATGTAATCAATTATGGAACAGTAAAATTATACAGTACAACCTCAAATCTATTTTGTTGGAGTGGAACATAACTCTATATATTTTTTACATTCCTAATTTTCAATGACACCTAAGATTTTTCCAGCATATAGGCATTACTCATATGAATTAAGCAATAAACACCATAATATATCTGCCATCACCACACTAGCAACATTTTTTTTTAAAACATATCTTTAAAATATTCAATAGAATTTATTACCACATCTTTATTCACAGTAAAAACCATGGCCATAGACAGAATAGTAGCAAAATGTAGATTGATGATATGCAAAAAGAAGTTATTAGATGAGCATGTGATCAATTTATTATTAGCATGACTCTGTGCTAACCAATCGAGCATGGCGGTGGTTAGGTGTACCCGGAGAGGAGTAGAGGAGACCCTTTGGAGAATGTTTCTCTTTTCTATTCAGAATGAAATTCTTTGGCCATGGATGACAAAGGGACACTTTGCTTCTATTGCTGTATCAGCCAGTATGGTGGTCGTTAGAAAAAGGCAATCATGTCTAAATGGGCCCATTTGAGTTTTGTTATCTTTTGTTTGAAGCTCAACTAATCAAATCTGTCAGAACAACTGGCCAAACTGTTGCCTGGCCTGAAACCATCAAGTCACAGAACAACATATGCACATTGTGCTTTCTAATTTACAAAGCAGTTTACCACACATTCTCTCATTTCTTCCTCCCAACAACCCAGAGATATAGGTAGGTCAAATATATTCCGCAAGTTCAAAGGTAGTGCTGAATGACAGTGTAAAATGATTCATACATGGGCACACAGGTCATGGCAGAAGATCCAGCTCATAGATCAAAGTTTTCTGATTCTAATCACAGACTTCTTTCTAATACATGTGCTCTTGTGAGGGTGTTAAAAATGTATATTTCATAAAGATCTAATGTATATCATAATTTAATGTATATCATGTTAAATGTCAAACATGTAAAAATCATTCTGGAAGAATTCAAACTGGCTGTGGACTTCTGTTGCTTTTAGATCAAATCAACATCATGAAATACCCCTTCTGCAGATCACTATGGTGGCATCAAAACAAATATACAGTGCACTTCCTGCTTGGAGCATAATTGTGTCAGTGGCATGAAAATACATATATATGAATAGGCTAACTTGCAGCATTTTAATATCTCAGGGAAATACTTATAGAAGCAAAAGTGAATAGGGTTGGAGATAAAGATCTAGTTGTTTCTCTGTGAGTGCGTGCATGTATAAGTTCTTCCACTTAGATAATGCCTGATATGCCAACCTCTACCTAAACCCTGGAAATGCAATAAAACAGCATTAGAGAAAGCTCTATTCCTACATGCAAGGAGCTTATAGTCTAGTAAAGCAGACCAATATGAATCAAATAGTCATTTTCCATTCATGTATTCATTCACTTAGCTAATATTTATAGAACACTAATGAAAGAGAAATTATTCTAATTGTTGCAGATATGGCTGTGTAAATATGGATGCAATGGCACAGATATGAAGTGAAAGAACTGGGACACACGACATCCTGCAGCTGGAGCACACAACTTTATCTGCCTGAAAGCAGAAGTCTTGCGAACAATTCAACACTTCACAGTCCTTCTACCTAGAAAATGCCAATCGAAGCTGGAAATTCATTTGAAGTCTCTTATTTAACTCAAAAATACAGCTACATGTGCATTATTTAATAATATATAAATATGTATTTTATTCCATATGATAATATACTAGTATGTTATAATGGGGAGACAGTTTTCACCCCTAATTTTTTAAATCAAATTGGTTCTGCGTACAAGAAGTAAGACTAAAGATGTAAGATAAAAATCTCATTTTGTAGACCCATGAATGCAAAGACATAGTAATATGATATTCAGGGAGAACTTATTGCATTTTATTTTTACATTACTACAGCTATTAATGCCTACCTTGTAAAAAACTAATGAGATAATCTATGTAAAGGCACCTCCCTGAGGATAGGACATATAGCAGATCTTCAATAAATATTAAAATATATATTCTTCGATGCTTTTACAATAGCTCGGTGTTGAAGTGATGAGGGGCTCAAAAAGGACAGGGATATTTGGGAAGAAAAAAGCAGGACAAATGCCAGATATGACACAAATATATGATCAACAGGATTCTGTTTAGCTGGTCAGCAAATACATAGCGAGAGCCTAATATGTGTCAAGCACTATGCTGAGTGCTTTGAAATATACCTGGGCCCTCATTCACAGTGGAGACAAGGACAGGATAACTCCATGAAATCGAAAGAGTGTGCTGTCAGAAGGATGAAGAAGTAATTACAGTGAATAGTCAGAAAGTTGCGTCTGGCTTGCTGGTAGAAGTGAAAGATGTATCATTGTATTTAATTCCTAATAAGACTTGATTTCATTCCTAAAGAAAAAGTAAAACATGAAGTTCCTGCTATTAAACATATTTTAATATTTGTAAAAATATTTGAAAAAATTATTTTCATCGTATTCTTCCAGGTGCATAATGGTAGCTTTGATGAAACTCAAGCTAAAATAAATGATAATCTTTCTTCTCACTGGTGATTTTACATAACCAGAAAAAGCTGCTACAATTTCAGAATGAGAAGTATGACGAAAATGTGGTAGATAGTAAATAGGATAAGTGTTAATTACACCACCCTACAAACTATGATACAAATAAAAAATGAAAAGGTCTTTGATAGTTTTTTTTTTTAAATTCAAATTGCACTTCTTTACTATGTGAGAATACAGGTGCACTTTCGAAGTGAGTGCTGCAGCCAGGTAGGTTGCACAGGATTTTAACTCCTATGCATTACATAGCTCTATACCATAGAAAGCTGGATTGAGTTTTGCCTTTTATTTTATGTTTTGTATTTTACATTACTGGTCATTTCTAGTTTGCCCTTTATATATTTATATCTAGGCTCAAATATCATTTATTTCTTCAACATTTCTCCCTCTGTCCTATATACATTATGATTAATCCCTTCTAACATTTTTAGAACATGGCATTTTCCTCTCATATTTGAATTTTCCTTTAATATATGTCTCCAGATTTTTAGCTCTAATCCAGATTTATCATTTTAAAGGAGAGAACTAAGAATTTGAATGGCTTCCCTTTTTGCCAATTTAACTTCCCAAATGAACAATATATTACAAGTATTTAAGTACTGAAACTTCTCAGAATCCATTAATTTCTCAAAGAAAGTTTCCTTCATATGGGAAAGCATTTCTTACATAGAAAAATGTGTTATACTCAATGTTTTGAAGACCAACACAGAGATGAAGGGTACAGAGCATTTTCTAACATCAGGCTTCTGTGGTATAAGTGAGTGTGTGTGTGTGTGTGTGTGTGTGTTATACACACACGTGCTTCTCTGTACCTATTGGTGGTAAAATATTTTCTTGCCCATTTACAAATAAAAACGTCTTATTCTGAAGAAGACGCATAAACTATCAAATGCAATGTGATGTTTTTGTTAAATAATAAGCAACAGAAGCATACAGAAATAAATATTTCTTAGGGAGGTAAAATATATACAACTATAAAATCATAAATATACTGGAGAATTATAATATGAATTTGTAAATTGTATGCAAATAGCTTGAAACCAGATCTATAAAGACATAAATAAAGCAACAAGACTGAAAGGTTTATACGTTGGCTTGTTTATAGAGTAGCACAAACATTTTTCTTTTTTAATTGGCAATTAATTTTCAGCAGCCATCTAGGTACTTTCATGTCAAATTACTTTTCCTACACTAAACAAGATTAGGCATCCAAGCAGCAAAGCACTTACGTGAAAAGTGAGAAACTGACTGTCAAGTAGATATTTTCCACCTATAACCAATTAAAATGTTTCTGTTTTGATGAATGGGTGTTGTAATTTCACATTTTGTATTTTTACCTAAGTACATACCTGTATAACATCCCAGTTCATAAGGGCTAAAAAAGATGTGTACTGAGATTTCTGCTATTTCTTTCATGCAGTTTACCTTCAAAATGAAACAAATGAGCATTTTTCCTGGAGGAGAGGGGTGTATATTAAAAGATAGAGCTTTCTTATGCTAATGTACAAAAATACATCTATGGTACATGTACATAGATATGTTTAAGTGTATCTGTGTGTGTGAATTTATATACATATGTGTGTTTTTAAGCAATGAACTTCAAAAAAATATTCCTTTCAAATGATTTTAGCCTCTCAGTTCCTTATAGATTATCAGTTTACATTAAAATGTAAATATGCCTGTATTTAAAAATCGGACCATTGACACATAGGGTAAAAAAGTAATGTATTATTGATAATCTCCAAGTGAATGACATAAAAAGGAAAATATTGATTTTTTTGCGAAGATGTCTCATTTTTCTTACTTCACAGAAGACTGATGCAAGTTCATGAGCCTATCAATATCATTTGAATTAATGCATATTCCTTACTATTGATTTCTTTAACAATGATTGTCATAACTGATTTATGGGCACTTATGCTTGTTAAATATTTTAAGAGGTAAATATCAGATTTGTATATATAAGTAGGTTGACTTGAATAAACAACAGGGTTGGATGTTAACATTATGCTTTTTGATTTAATCCATATTATAATACATTATGCAAGATGTATTTTTAAGATAGCAGCAAAATCCAACAAAAAGTTGACATTAGATGACATTGCTTATAAAAATTAAGTGCAGGATTCTAAGAATAACACAGTATTTTAAATTTTGAGGTACCTATTCTCATGTTATTTGCAAATGTATCTAACTAAGATCCATGAAACCAAAATATAAAATTTGAGTATCCTTTTAATATATTTAAAATGAATTTGTTTCTATTGCTTAGAATAAATCAGAATATAGCACTACAATACTTAATTTTGTCTTTCTATTGTGACTAATACCCAGTATTTCCCAAATAAATGAGAGAAAATGCATGTCTGTGTGTGTATGTATACACACACATCTCTATATGTCATCATAAGAGTATATTTAGTATTAGTATCTTTGACTTGAGATATGAGATATGATTAATATAGCTCTTTCTGAAGGAACATACTTTTTTTTTTTTTTTAAGATTTTATTGGGGATTTGGGGAAGGGGTACAGCCAAGTTATCCTTCAATCTTAGTTGTGGAGGGCCCAGTTAGCTCAGCCCCGAGTCCAGTCGAGCCACTCAGCTCAAGGTGCTGTGTTCAATGAGTTGCGGGTGGGTGTAGCCACCATCCCATGCAGGAGTCGAACCAGTAGCCTTGTTGTTAGGAGCACACACCCTATCTCCTGAGCCACCTGGGCAGCAGCTCAGCTCAATGTGCCAAGTTCAGTCTTAAGTTCCAGGCGGGTGTAGCCCACCATTTTGATCAGGCAACCTTGTTGTTAGGAGCATGTGCTCTCACCAGCTTAGCCATACTGCCACCTGTTGGCAGCTCAGCAGCAGCTCAGCTTGGGCGCAGCTCACTGGCCCATGTGGGAATCAAACCAACAACTCTGTTGCTCAGAGCTCACACTGTTGAGCAAACTCTTAACCAACTGAGCCACTCAGCCTGCCCTCATACTTTTAAAAAATATATATATTTATTGAGTTATCATATATGTATCATAAATTTATGTGGCTTTACAATACAATTCAATACATTTTATTAACAGAGTTGAGCAAACAGTACCACGATCCAATTTTAGAAAATTTCCATTACTCCAAAAAGATACCTGATGCCCATTGCAGTCACTCTCTGTTCCCAATTCCAGTCCTAGACAACAAATCTATTTACTATCTCTAAAGGTTTTCTTTTTTGGACATTTCCCTAAACAAAATCGTGCAAAGCGCGATTATTTGCATCTGGCTTCTTTCATTTACCATAGTATATTAAAGGTTCATCCATGTTGTAGCATGTATTAATAGTTCATTCATTTTTTTATTGCCAAATGCTATTCTACGGATAACCACAACTTCTCATATATTCACCAGTTGATGGATATATGCACTGTTTCTACTGTATGGCTATTAAATAGTTTTGCTATAATCATGTGGAATCTTTATATGCACATACATTTTCACTTCCCTTGCTTACTCTAGGTGTTGAATTACTTAATCACATGGTAAAGTTATGCATACCATTTTTAAGAATCTGCTAAAATGTTTTCCAAAGTGGTTACACCATTTTATATTCTTAACAACAATGTATGAGCGTTCCAATTTTGCTACTTCTTGACAATATGTTTTATCTGCCCTTGTGATTATATCTATACTAGTAAATGTGAAGTGGTAGATCACTGTGGTTTTAATTTGCATTTCCTAGTAGCTAATAATGTTGCACATCTTTTCATGTGCTTATTAGCCATTTCATATTTTTGTTGAGAAATGACTATTCAAAGTATTTGCCCAGTTTTAAATTGTAATATCTGTCTTTTTTGAGCTTTGTGTATTATATCTGAGAAAGATTATCTAATTCAATACCAAAAGGTTTTATATTGCTAGCTTTTACATGTAGATCTATGATCTATTTTGAGTAATTTTTTTTTAAGGTGGGAAGTAGGAGTCCATATACATTCTTTTGCATGTGGATACTGCCTCAGCACCATTTGTTGAAAAGACTATTGTCCCCCCATTGAATTTCCTTCTTCCTCATGTGTACATCACATTTTACATTTTCTTTTTGCATGCCTCATAATTTGGTCTTGTAAATTAGACATTTAAGGTAGTACATTGTACCAACTTAGGATCTTAACTCTTCCTGTCTCTTAGGGTTAATATTGTTGTTTGTTTTGTTATTATTTATTGGTTTAGTGAGTTGCCTGAAGTAACTCTATAAAGTATATTTTCATTGCAATGTGCAGTGTCTGATAACCTGGCTTAGATTGGTTTTATTTGTTTGTTTTTATATTTTTACCTGACTGCCTGGGTCAGAGTAAGATACTTATTGGTCAAAAGTTGTGCTTAAGTCCTCTTGGCCTGTTAGATATTTACCCTTTATAGTCAAGGTATGCATGGTTGGAATTTGCTGTCCCAGTTCAAGAGTTCACATTTTGCCTCACCCCTCATCCCCTCTCCATTCAGCCCAGGAATACTAGCTGAATTTTCCTTGCACGGTCACTTTCTAGGGGGTGCAGTCTTGGGCATATACAGTCCTCCAGACTTCCTAGGATGGATGTAAGTTATTTTTAAACCTGGCTTATTAGTACTGCTTCTGGTTCATTGTAGTTTATTGTTCTGTCCATGTCTTAACTAAACATTAAGGTTGTACATAAAACCTCAGTTCCAGCGAGACTTTTGAGCTTTGCAATAGATCTGTGGGTCACTTGGGGAGTGCTCTCATTTGTCTCCTCTCCTGCTCTGATTTCTCCTCAGCTGGTTCAGTTTGTGCACAGTCTTTCTATGTCCCAGGGTTAAATGTGATTCCAGCAGTTCTTCTTGGGTATCTCTTTCCTGGCTCTCTTTGTAAAACTTGTGATCGCTCTGCTCCTTTTTTTTTTTTGCTCTGGGTACAGCTGTGTGCACCCTTTTAGTTGCTCCCTACCAAGATCACCATTGTTTATGACATCCCCTCTTTCTCCCAAAGGCATGGGATTCTTCACATACTTTTCAAAATACAGTAAATTCCCTCAGGCAAAACTGTTAACTTTTTGGCCCTATAGCCCATCTTTCCCTTTGGCTGTAGCATAATCTTTGCATAGTTGCACAAGATCTGGGACCAGGGACAATGACCCATTTCTCCTGGAGTTACACCTGCTATGACAAGGAGTCTGTGCAGGGGATGGAGAGTGTTCTCCAGTCTTCATGGCTTGTCCCTTCCTTGGAACGTCCACCCTCGAAGCAGGATGATTTGGAGGTGATCAAGGCCCGGTATTCCTGTCTTGTGGTTTCTGGCATAGAGCTTTTGTCCTATGTGTGGGGCCTGGGTGATAGAAAGGAACCCCCTGACCATGCTTGCCCAAAGTACAACTTTAGCAACATGGAGTTGGGGGAAATGAGAAATGCCAGTGGTCTGCTCTGTCCATCTTGTGATAATACAGTTGCTTAAATTGGAAACTAGAACGTGAGAGAGCTCTGGAAAGTGGAGATTTTTTCGAGTGTTGGGGAGGCA
This sequence comes from Aselliscus stoliczkanus, assembly GCA_033961575.1. Lineage (NCBI taxonomy): Eukaryota > Metazoa > Chordata > Mammalia > Chiroptera > Hipposideridae > Aselliscus > Aselliscus stoliczkanus. Next base: position 23,311,609 of record CM066727.1, on the reverse strand, counting down.
ATGATTTATGGCTGAAGGTCCCCAGACTCTCACTGTTCTCACTAAAATTTCTTAGACTGTATTGAATGAATGTATTTCCATTTGCCCTTAGAAAAATTTCCAAAGGCTTAAAATACTTTTTTTTTTTAAAATAATTTTCTGCATATAATTGGTTGTTTGTTGGGCAGAGAACCTATTGCACTATTTGTTCTGTGTTCCAGAAAATGTCAGTCTCTTGAAAGACTTATTTTAAAAAAATAAATCTTTTATTTCTATTTTCAAAAAGCCAAAAAATTCTTTTGAAGCCATAAACACTTAAATGTCTCAAATATAATACAAGCCTTTGTAAACATGGCTAAGTCAATTAAAATATTTGTTAAAATAAATATCTTCATGATTAAAAATTCAAAATGATAGCCCCTTGTCAACCAAAAGAAACATGTATTGGGTTGTCGGAAAGTCATAATGCAGTTTTGCAATGAAAAACAGAAAAAATACATTATGACTTTTCTGACAACCCAAAATAATGCCATTTTCCCAACTTTTTCTTCTAAACAGTCTTCATTTAATTATTCTTGATAAAATACCATTTGATATCACCATACCAAAATCAATGTTAGTATAAATTTTAATTTATACAGTCTAATAGCTAATCCCATTCTACACTAATTTGTAATTCTACTTATGCCATAAATATGAATGGATAATTTCCAATCATATACTACCAAGCATTTCTTCAAGGACTCCCTGCAATTACTTCCATTATTCCTGATGCAGTGGTAAAGGTGGGAGAAAGTTGGGTAACCCTTTGGATGCTCCCACTGTTTTATGTGTCAGAATTAGATTAGATACTATGCATAATGCAAATAACCATGTAATTATTTTGAATTTACAATGTATTTACTATGTAATTGCATAGTAAGTACCATATAATTACAAGATGATTACATGATTATTTCTGCCTTTTACACAGCTTTAAAAGCGAAAGATTTTGTTGCAATTATTATTGGCATTTATTGGTAAGTGTTACATAGTAGGAAACAAAATATTTATCATGTAATCAACCAAGCAAGAAACTGTTATTGGCTCTTTTCAGTTGCAAAATTATATTCAAAAGTTACTGTGGTAAACTAAAACTGCTCTAACAATTAAAATTTATTAACTAAAAAAAAGTTATTGCATTTGAGGGGTTAGACATGAAAGTGATGCACAATTTTGTATCTCTAAGACAACTGATTATCCTGTACATTATTTTGTATAACTATTATGAGTGTGTATTTTTAACTGAAGCTTTGAATTTTAGGTTGAGTTTATAAAATATTCCAAAAAATGTTTAATTGGCCAATATGAGGAGGAAGTCAAGAAGTAAAAATGAAAATAATGCTTAAAAATATCCATATATATTTTATAATAGGGCATATCATGATTTTTAAAATTCTTTACTCATTCTCTTTTTTTAACTTTATAAAAAAATAAACATTTTATATTACGGCGGCATTAAAGTTACAGGAAAAATTGTGAAAATAGTACAGAGGGTTTTCGCATACCCTACACACCCAATTTCTATTATTATTAACATCTTGCATTTTATGGTGCATATGTAACAATTAATGAACCAAAATTAATACATTAATAATATATTCCATAATTTATTGTGATTTGGTTAGGTTTTACTTGATGTTATTTTTCTGTGCCAGTACCTCACTCATGGTACTATATTGCATCTAATTAGTCATGTCTCCTTAGACTCCTTTTGGCTGTGATTTTCTAGATCTCCCTTGTTTTTGATGACCTTGATAGTTTTCATAAGTAATGGTTAGGTATTAGTAGAATGTCCCTCAGTTGGGATTTATTTAAATTTTTTTTTCATGATTAGACTATGATTATGTGTTTTGGGGAGGTAACCATGGGGTAAAGTGCTATTAGAATCACGTCATATCAAAAGTAATTAAGTAAGCATGATTTATCACTGTTGATGTTCACCTTGAACACCTGGCTGAGACGGTGTTTGTCAGATTCTCAACTGTTAAGACACCTCCCCGCTTTCTATGCTGCACTTATGGAAGAAAGTCACGATGAACATCTCCTATACTTAAATATAGGAAAGTTATCTTCTATCTCTTTGAAGCAGAATATATATGTAAATTATTTGGAATTCTTCTTCACGGTAGATATATCTATCCCCCCCTTATTCAATTATTTGTTTATAAAAGTATAGACTCCTGCATATTTATCTTATACTTTGGGTTTTAATCTAATACTGCTTTATTTTGGGACTCATATTGGTCTAGTTTTGGCCATTAGGCATTCTTTGAGTTGGCTCCTGTGTTGCTTAGACATACAGGATATTATGAATGTTTTGAGCAATTAATTATAAAGCTGAGATATTAATCTGTATACAGATTTATGTGTGGACATATGTTGTTAGATCTGTTAGATGAATATCTTGAAGTGTGACTTTTGGAGTGTATGGTAAGACTATAATGAGTTTTGTAAGAAGCCGGCAATGTGTCTTCAAAAGTGACTGTACTACTTTATAGGCCACCAGTAATGAATGAGAGTTTCTCTCTCTCCATATTGTCAGCCATTACAATAGCAGGGGTTTTTGTTTGTTTTTTTATTTGTTTGTTTGTTGTTAAGTCATTGTGATAGGTATACAGTGGTATCTCATTGTTGTCTTAATTTACAGTTAGTCATTACAAACTATATTGAGCATCTTTACACATACTTACCTGCAATCTATGTGCCTTTTTTGATGAGGTATTTGTTAGATCATTTGCCCATTTTTAAATTGGGTTGTCTGTTTTCTTATTTTTGAGTTTTAAGAATTCCTTATGTAATTTGTATGCAGTCCTTTATCAAATACGTGATTTTGAAATATTTTCTCACAGTTGGTAGTTGTGTGTTTTTTTCTTAGTGTCTTGTGCATAGAAGTATTTTTTAATTTAAATTAAGCATAGGGTGAATTGTTTTCTTTCATGGACTGTGCTTTTGTTGTGATGTCTGTACTAGTTTGCTAGGGCTGCCATAACAACATACCATAATCTCAGTGGCTTTAACAATAGAAATTTATCATCTCACAGCTCTGGAGAGTAGAAGTCCAAGATCAAGGTGTCAGCAGGTCCCAGATCCCTCTGAAAGTATCCAGATACTTGGAAATATCTGCTGTAGGTCTTTATCTTAACTTCTTGTAGCTCTTTGGCTTGTGGTAACTTAGTTCTAGTTTTCACTTGGCATTCTTCCTGTGTCCGAATTTCCTTTTTATATAAGGACACCAATCATATTAGAACAGTAGCCCACCTAAATCCAGTATGATGTTGTCTTAACTAGTTATATTTTCCATAGCCCTATTTCCAAAAAAAGGCTATATTCTTCAATACTGGGTATTAGGACTTCAATGTGTGAATTGGCGGGGGGTCCGTAACAGTGTCTAAAATTTGTCAGGAAAGTCATGGTAACACAAATGTTCTAGGTTTTCTTCAAGGAGTTTAGCAGTTTTGTATTTTGCATTTAGGTATATGATTCATTTTTAAATAACTTTTTAGAAAGATTAAGTATAGTCTCTAGGTTTATTTATTTATTTATTTATTTATTTATTTATTTATTTATGGATTTCCGATTGTTACAGCACCACTTGTTACAAAGATAAGGTTCTCTTCATTGCATTGCCTTTTCTCCTGTTTCAAAGACTAGTTGACTATGTTTAAGTGGGTCTTTTTCTGGGCACTCTATTCTGTTCTATTGATCTGTGTATCTATTCTTTCACCAATACCATGCTTTCTTGATTACCATACTTCTAAAGAAATTCTTGAAACAAGCTTGTTGAGTCCTTCAATGTCTTTGTTCTTCAGTATTGTGTTGGCTATTCTAGATCTTTTGCTTTTCAATGTGATCTATAGAATCAAGGAAATTGTCCCAAGTACTTGATAGGATTTGTTGAAAATGTCAGCAATCAGAACTGAAAGGACAAGTTATTGACTTTTCCTTTATCTGTGGCTAATACAATTTCTTGTCTGAGTGACTCAGTTATAAGAAATGGAAACTTCTGCCTTCTTAGGGGATAAGGCACAATGGCTCCTCTAGTCTATAGTTGATATCTCAGGTATGAAGGAATAGAAAGGATGGTGGCAGACATCTTTTTTTTTTTTTTTTTTTTTGAGGGCAGTGTCACTGGCCCTCATATGTGGGAACCGAACTGGGGCCTCTGGCTTCCTAAGCCAGCACTTAACCACAGGGCCACTCGGCCTTCCCAGACATCTTTTTAGTAAAGAACCTCTGCTTCTGCTGAAAGAGGCTGCATTGTTAACTGAAGTATCTCTCATTTTATAGCTAATGTGTGCTACTTATACCTCAAACAGCTTGAAAACCTAGGTAGCACATTTCAATATTAATGAAGATACACATCACTAAAGGACATTGTTGCAAAGTATATTCTGATTCAATATGGCTGATATAAGCCATGATTTTGCATCTCTAATAAGCTCCCAAGTGATGTTGTAACTGTTCTATGTAGAACATTTTGAGTAGCAGAGAGCTAGAGAGGGGTTTTTTCAAACTTCTGCATGCACAAAATGGCTCAAGCAGCTTGTTAATATACAGATTATTAGGCTTCATCTCTGGAATTTCTGATTTATTAGGTCTGGGTTTGGCGCTTTGAATTTGAATTCCTAACAAGTTTCCAGGTTATGTTGAGGCTGATGATCTAGGAATCACAGTTTCAAAACCATTGACCCAGAATGCTAACCTACAGCTACTCCAAAATGGAGAAGTACCAAGATACTAGCCTATTTGAAAGGTTGGAGGAAAAAATCAGTCTCCTCCCTACCCTTCACTGCTCAGTGTCTTACCGGTTGGCCAGGTGATATAAAGCCTGACCTATTTTTGGGGGAAATCACACCTAACGGCAGTGCTGGTACCTATGATAAAAATGTTCTAGCCACTAACAAAGATATTTTTGCATTAGCTTTTTGAAAGATACAAAGACAATATCATTACTATAACTAATGTATAAGTAATAATTTTATCTATAACTGAAAGATGAGGTCATAATTTTCATTCATACATTAGATTGAAAGTAAATACTTCTAGGATATTGAAAAATATAGACAAAGATAAGTAAGTAAAGAAAGATGACTAGGGATTTAACTAGTCTGAGTAACATAAAGGACAAAAACCAAACCAAGGATACAGAACACTTAATCGTATTTTTTCATTATAATTGAATTTACCTCGTTTTTTTGTTGTTTGTTTTTGGTACAAATTCTTGTGATGATTCAAAAAAAATTGCAATGTGAGACCTAAAAGTGAGATAACATTTTTGGAAATAATGAAAAGAAATCATCAAACAATTTAAAAAATATCAAGAAATCATGAGAAAAAAATGAAATAAAATAGACCCTATCTTGCAGTAAATAGTTCAACTGCCAATGGTTACTATTAGTTTCCAGTTGCCGGGTCTTAATGCATGAACCCTTTACTCCCTCTTTCATATTTTATATACAATTATTCAGCAAATCCACTTGGCACTGCCATCTAAATGTGTATAAGGTTTAACTACTTCCTACCATCTCCACTGATAAGACCCTAAGCCAGACAACATTTTTTTTAATATGGTATTATCATATCTACTAATATGCCTCTTTCCTTTCCCATATTTCCCCTGTGATCCATTCTCATCAGTGTTTTAGAGTCACCCATTTAAAACATCAGTCAGATTACATCACTACTATTTTCAATAATTTTCAGTGGCTTTTTACCACATGCAGTAAACCCAATTCTTATTAAGCCCCACAAGACTCCCCACCACCTGCCCCCCTGTTATTTATCTAACCACCACCCTTCTATATTTCCCCCTTGCTGATTCTGGTCCTCAAACCTGCTAGCCATGCTCCTGGCTCAAGGTCTTGGGTGGTTTCTTTGCTTGTTTCCCTAGAAATCTACTTGAGTTGATCCTTCCCAATCTAGTCCTCCTTCTCCTTTTCTTCCTCCTCACTGGTTGAAAGGAATCTTTAACATCATTAGGTGAAAGAAATGTTTCAGCTCCACTATAATCATTTTTTTATCTTATTAAATTTATCAGGGTGACATTGGTTAGTAAAATTATGTAGGTTTCAAGTATATATTTCTATAATACATCATCTATATATTGCATCATGTGTTCCTCACCCAGAGTCAGTTCCTCTTCCATCAACTCACATTTCTTCCTGTTCCCTTGCTTTATATTTCCCCATAGCACTTATTATCTGACGTGAAAAGTACTTTTATTGTTTGTTGTCTAGTGTCCTAGTGTAATATAAGCTGTAAAAAAAATCATTCTTTTTGGGATGGTGACATTTTTGTCCAGTGCTATATACCTAAGGCCTAGGAGAGTGCTTGACAATTCAAAATAAAAATACATAGGATTGGAAATTATCAATGAAAAAAACAATCTTACAAATAAAGAACAAAAGTTCAATGGGAAAGAAAAGAAGACAGGAGAAGAATAAGTAATCAAAATAATAAATGCTTTCTTAAAATCTTTTTCAGATTAAAAGTACACATAAAATGCCTGTCTACAACGAATAAGTGGAGAGAGTGTAGCAATAAAGAGAAAAATTCTAGGAAGAGGTTGTCAGGAAAATAGGTTATCTGCAAAGAATGGGAACTGGACAGATATTTTTTATTTTTATTTTTATTTATTTTTCAATTGTTTTTAAAAATTTAACTTTTATTGTTGTTTTTCAAAAGAGATTTTGTTTATAACAATGTTGGTCCCATAGATTGTATTATGTGGTGTGATAGACATCATTTCCCTTAGGGCTGATCTTGTGTCTTTTTTTTTTTTTCCATTAGTTTCAGGTGTACAGAACAATGCAATGGTTATCCTTTTCACCTCTTACAAAGTGACAACCCCCTCCCCCGATTCACTGCTCCCTGATATCATACATATCTATTACAATTCCATTGACTCTATTTCCACATTGTGTTTCACATCCTATGACTATATATGTGTTAAATCATAGTTGACATCTAATATTATTTAGCAGCAGCTTCAGATGTACAGTGCAGTGGTCAGGCCTCTACACCGTGGACTGACATTTTTTAAAACTGATATTTGAAACACATGTAGCAATGATTACAGATAAAAACAACTGTGTTTCCAGGACACTGTGCATGTATTCCTGAGGGAAACAAAATCAGCTGAGCAGTCCCCCATTTGAGATGGAGGCTGCTCACTTTTCCCATGGTACTGCATTTGTACCTGGGCCCCAAACTGCTTAGCTGTAACACTTGCCCACCACTTGAGTTAGCTGAGGCCATGCAACTAAGTTTTTGACAGTGAGATAGGGACAGATGTGATAGGGGCTTGTCTGTGACCTAACACATTTGGGTGTATTTTGTTCACAACATTTTTACCCTTTCCCCATTTCTGTCACCTGGAAAATTCACTGCCTGGTTGTATTGAAAAAGAACCAGGGTCCCCGATCAACTCTGAAAAGCAGAGATGTCTTACAAACCCAGAAAGTTTACATCAAAGAAGTAAAGAAGGAACCTTTCTTCTTTCTTAGCTTAAATTGCCAGATCTAGTGCCAAGAAAGGTTAGGGAACAAAATACACATATGGATGTGTATATAAGTATAGTTCTGAAATCTACGGAGAGGGCAATAAAACTTTCAGTTTTCTAGCAACTGAATTTTGAAAGTCTTTCCATCATAAAATATAACCTTGTTCAAAAGAATACTAGCCATTTTCCTTTTTTTTAAAGACTGCCTGATCAAGTAGTTCATGGAATGAAAGAGTAACTTTCACTTCTTAATATACGTCTTTAATGTTGTAATGATGTACAAGTTATTTTTTACTGGTTTTTACCAATAAAAATATTGATTGTAGAAGAAACTGAAAAATCCATAATTCAGTATAGGATGTCAAGTCAAATAATTTAGTAAAATTGGTTATTAAGCAAAGAGAAAATAACCAAAACAATCAATAATTTTCATAATACTTTTTTTTGCCCTTGAATACTTTGCATAGCCTGTCACCTCTGTCTCTCAGCTTGAAATGACTTTTCCTTTCTTCTCTTTTCATTACATGTATTTTTTCTCATCTTATACGACTCAATTCAAATATCACCTTCTCCCATAGAATTCTGTCCATACTTCATTATAGCTTATGTAGCACATGATTTTTATGGTTATCTGTCTAGATGTTGCCTTTTCCCACTAGACTAAGAAAACCTTGTAGACAAAATACCACTTACAATTAATTATATCAACTATGAGATGGACTTGATCATATGCTATAAAAATAGGCTAAAATTAGTAAGATAAAGAATATATGAAAAATGGAAATCCTTATATTTGTGTTCAAATAGCAATTTTACAAGGGCAGGAAGAGAGAGGCCTGACTTAACCACAGTTCATGTAAATAATTACACAGTATGTTGAATCAACAATGTAACATGACTGCCAAAATAAACAATAAGCACAATGAAACTGCTTCACTTTGCCAGGCTCAATAAACATTATTTTGCCATTCTGATGGTCTCTAATTAGCATAATTAAGAACTGAAGTGTCAACATTAGCCCTATCTACTAATTTCCTGATTGTTCATGGACTTTAGCTACTCCACGTTTTATACCTCTCTTCTCTCTCTCTCTCTCTCTCTCTCTCTCTCTCTCTCTCTCTCTCTCTCTCTCTCTCTCTCTCTCTCTCCTTCTCCCTCTTCCTTTCCCTCTCTCTCTCCTTTCCAGTGCCTAATAAACAAGTATTACCCACTGCTAGCTGCTTTGATACATGTATTAGACAGCTTGCATCAATGTCTACATAGATACTATAAGATATGCAGTCATAGGAACTGGCAAGAGACAGTGTTAGGAGTTTTGTCTTAAGATCAGATGCATTTTCAGCTCAACAGCAGCTTTAATACTTTCTGAGCAGGACTAAATTTTATATCTGTAATAGGTAAAAAAAAATGTATTCGTTAAGATAGGCTGCAATGTTGTTTAAACAGGTTCATAGAAAATAGATAATAAAAAATCTTGGAAAATTTTCTTGAAGTTACCCACCGAAAGATAAATTCAAGAGTTGTACCTACCTGTGATATTTAGGCACAGGAAGTCTACATAGTTATGTATGTATTGCACAAGAGACAGTATCCAACAGTTCCGTGGTTACCAGAGGGTAAGCACCAGAGGGTGGGTGGTAGATGAGGGTAAAAGAGGTCAAATGTACGGTGATGGAAGGAGAATTGACTCTGGTCAGTGAACACACAATGCAATGTAGTATAGATTATATATTATAGAATTATATACTTGGAACCTATATAATTTTTCTAACCAATGTCACCCCAATAAATTTAATAAAATTATAAAAGAGTGACAGTATTACTAATTTCTATTCACTAGTTAGTCAGATTGCATAATGCCATTCAATTAATAAATCATATTTCTACTTTGAAAATATAATATTAATGTAACCTTTATCATGAAAATAGAGAATAACTCTTTCCAGCTTTCTTTCTCCTCAAGTTACAGATAAATGTCTTTTCTCAAATCGAGATGGAAAGTGTCTCCTTTCCTGCCTAAGATGTAAGTGTCTTAGACCAGGTTCCCGAGAAGCAGAGCCTGAGGCAGGGTTCTGGGTGCACATAATCTATTGAGACAGAACTTTTCAAGGAAAGTTTAATGGAGGAGGTGGACTAGGATAAGGAAGGGGAAAGTGCCAAGCAAGGATGTGTGTTCAGGTGAAGCCTAATCTTTGCCTGACCTACATGGTGAAAGGAGGGAGGTTAGGACAACAAGCTGCTCTGATGCATTGTCCACATTTGAGGCAAGAGGACCAGTATTGAAATGAGGATATCAGAGTCATTGGCTATAGACTCCCCTAAGGGCTCGGCCAGGTGTATATAACTTCTGGTGTAACATACCTCTGATCAGCTAAGGGCAATTTTCCATAAAAGAAGAGACACCGACTACTGGTAGCAGCCAATATTCACAGCAGCTCAGAAATGGACCATGACCACAGAACGAGGGAAGGTAATCTGGATGTGGCATCATCCGGGCATAGCTTTTCTAGAATTCTGGGGTTGAAATTCCTGAGACAATTTACAAGAGGAAAGTTACTGGGACAACTACAGTTCACCAAACCAATGCTACAGTTAGCACTAAGGCTATAATTAACACTATAACTTCCCTTTTTTACTACCCTTTCCAGGTTCCCCTCCTTCTTGGATAGTACTTCTACTGCACTAGAGTCTTGCGAGGTAGGATGACTCAGACATCAGTCTTGGAGAACCCCGTGTTTGGGCATCAGGTTACCATGCACATATCAGATGTGGATGCTGTAGGTGCTCATTTACAGTTCAAAATCTCAATGTGAGCACCATCAGTTGCCTCAGTGGATCAACTAAATATCAAATCTATTTCTTCTGCCCGTAATTATAAAGCAGCAGCCCTAACTTTTGATAGTTTTTGATAGTAATCAAGCTCATTTATCCATGCCAGATTGTTTCCTAGCATAAGGAACCCAAAGTGACCCTACCTCAATTTTAGATTTAATCTTAGAGTGTGCCCCTTTAGAAGAATCATTCCTCTGAGACTGAGGAACTCTGGACCTAAAGAGTCTAGAGTTTTAGGAAAGAGACTCATGAATTCCTCGAGTGGGTAACTAGAAGGGTTGGTAAGTGGAGTCCTATCAGTTGAACTGCCCCCTCTTCCAATTCAATGTTGAAGTACTAACCCCCAAGACTTCAGAATGTGGATATATTGGGGATAGGGCCTTTACAAAGACAATTAAGTTAAAATGAGGCCATTGGGGTGGGTCCCAATCCAATCTGACTGGTATCTTTGTAAGAAGAGAAGATTTGGTCACAAAGGGACACCAAAGGTGTCTGTGCCCAGAGGGTAGGGTAAAAAAAGAAAAGAAAAGAAAGAAAAGAAAAGAAAAGAAAAGAAAAGAAAAGAAAAGAAAAGAAATTAAAAGAAATTAAAACAAAAAACTATGTGAGATCACAGCAGGAAGGTAGCCAACTGCAAGCAAAAAAACAGAGACCTTAGAAGAAACCAAACCTACTGACACTCTTATCTTAAATGTCACTGCTTTCACCTCTTGTTCTCTACACCCAAACATTCTGTTTATTGGGGATACAGTGTGTACATGATGCCTATTTTTTAAGAAATATACCTCATACTAAGGCTTAGCACCCCTTCTTTGCAGGGGATCATTTCTTGTTCTTTTTTTTTTTTTTAAGAGTTTAGTTCACTGCTCTTTCAGGCAAGTATCTTCAGAATGATGTGATGGGTAATGAGACCAGTGGATCCCATGGTTGTAAGTGTATTGCCATACTAACTACCATAAAACAGATCCCTTTGTCCAAGGTGATATTATGTGGTATCTTTTGTTAATGAGAAATGGCAGAACGGTTGAAAGAGATCTACAAAATCTCTCCACACAACAATAATAAAAAATTGGACAATTTTTTCAAAAACAAACATTTCAGTTATCAGGATTTAAAACAAAAAGAAACAAAATTGTGCAACATTTATTTAAGAAAAAATGACTGAACCATATGTAAGAACAGTGGGAGTCTATGGGGTTTTAGTCTGGGACAGATCCCATCCCTTCACCCAAAAACTTTCTAACCCTGCTCCAATAGAGATAGTTATACTGGAACTAAGCAAACTATAAACACTAGCAACTTCATTGCTGGAAAGCACTAACTTGATTGGGAGCAGAGCATACAAAAACTCCATGATCAAGGTCATTGCTAAAAACTATTGATCTTGATGGCAACCAAACTTGTAACTACCTGAAGTTCTTACACTGGATGGGGCAAGCAACATATGAATAGACATGCTAGAAGTTTATCAAGGAGATCTAAGGAAGGGGATTACAAACTACTACATGTTTTGGGTGGTCTCAAAGGCTATACATAAATATTCATAAGGATGCACCTAAACTTTGAAGAGGCTGGAGAGAGCCCTAGTTATCTCCATGTTTGTGGATGAACTTGAGGCCATATACAGGTGAATAGAATACATGACAAGACACAGCTAAAAGTAAAAACTGGGGAAGATTTGTAAACTTCTTTAATTATGTGTAATTCAATCTTTACAAAAATGCATTATAGAGAGTGGAAAATTTACTGAACCAAGGTGTTTAAGCACTATCTCTGAGCAATCATTAGCTGACTATTAAGTTATGCTATCCCATTTGTCACCACTAGGATCTCAAGCTTAATAATAAAAATAAACAAATAAACAGATAAACTGGAAAGAGAGATCACTTGCTATACACTGCAAAACAGGCAAAATCTATAGAATTAGTCCAGGTAAGTGGATAAAAATATAACAAACAACAAAAATCTATAGATTCAATAGGGTTGAGCACCAGAATCTAGTTTCTATTATATCTAAAATTTTCAGTTTTCAACAAAATATTGTGAGATGTAAAGAAATATATATGACATATACATAAGAAAATAAATCAGTAGAAACTATTTTTTGTACAAGTCCACTAACATTTGAAAGATATTTACTGGATATGGCAGTCTAGATATACTTTTTATTTTCCTTTCAACATTTTAAAATTTTTGTTCCACTGTATTCTTGATCTCGTTGTTTCTGATGAGATATTAATTATAATTTGTGCACAGTGTGTCTTTTAAAACTGCTTTTAAGGTATTATTTTTATGTATTTTTTTCCACTATTGAAATATATTATTCCTAGGTGTGACATTTTGTTTACTTTTCCTGTTTGGGTTTAGCTGAACTATTTGTAGGTTGATGTTTTTCAACAATCTGGGGAAAATTTTGGACACTATTTCTTCAAATATTTTTAATGTTCCGTTATCTCTTTCATTTCCATTTGAGGCTCCAATTAGTCTATGTCAAGCTAGTTGATATTTATTTCATAAATAACTGACGTTCTCTCCATTTTTGACATTTTTCCCATATGTTGTTCAGATTTAATAATATCTCTTTATGTTTGTTGACACTTTCTTCTTCTGACTCTAGTCTATAGTTGAATTTATCCCTTAAATGTTTTATATATATATATATATATATATATATATATATATATATTCTTTAGATTTCTAGAATTTCTGTTCAGTTCCTTTTTTAAAAAAAAAAAGAAAAAAGGTTTCCATTCCTTTGGTGAGATTTCCCTTGGTTCTCTTATTATGTCCACATTTCAAAACTCAGGAACCTATTTATCATAACTGTTTCAAGATCATTGTCTGATCATTTTCATACCTGGGTTTTCTTGAGACCTGTTTCTATTGATTTCTCCCTACCTTTGATGATGGGTCATATTTTCATGCTTCCTTGAATAAACAGAATGAATTTCTATTATGTTGGTGTTATGAGATAAATTGTGTACTTCCATTATTTTACTGACACCTATATGCCATGCTTACTACCAGTTCTAATTTTTTTCTCGCATTGTTTTCTATGCTCTAAATTCACTTACATACTTGCCTTGTGCATGTCCCAGACACTTCACATTTTCCTCTCATTGACTATTCTTCTTTTCTTATATTTCTTGGTAGGCTAAATTCAATTCAGAACTTTAGTTTTTGTATCTCCTATCTTTTCGTATCCTCTCATATGATAATTAGCCATTGCCTTCAAAGTATATTTAATTTAAATCCATCATATTCTACATTTTCATTTACTATTATATAATATCAGGCCTCATTCTTTCTTGCCTGGATTATTTCAATAGGCAGCTGGTGTTTTCCATTCCTTCAGCTTTATAGTTCTTCTAACTACTTTTAGTATAATTCTAGTTATCATAATAACAAAAAATACTGATGACTTTATGCAATGGAAATTTAGTTTTTACTCATGTAAAGTCCACTAGGTGGTGATGGGGATGATGTCACTGTTCTAAATAATCATTTAAGGAGTGAGACTGATGGGGTTCCTGCCATTTTCCACCTGTGGCTCTGTGATCTCCTTGGGTCTCAAAGTCTTCTCCTGGATCTTCTATCTCCAGCCAGCAGACAGGGAAAAAGAAAGGAAGATCACGTATGCTTTTATGATCCAAATCTAGAATCATTGTGCTTGACCTTTGCATACAATTCAGTGGTATGAGATCTGTTCACTCATAACTAGGAATAGGGCAAAGAAATATAGTCTGGTCCTGGACCCAGGATGGAAATGCAAAAATGAACAGTTTTCCAGTTTCTGCTATAGCCCACCCCTTCAGGCAAATAATTATCCATTTTGCAATCTTCGCAATCTTAGAACACATTCAACCTCTTCTTTAAGGGAGATAGTTCGCAATTCCCTTCCAATAATTGTATCCACCTCAAAGTTCCCAATATCCAGATGATGCAGCTTTTAATGCTGTTCTTGACACTTGATGCACACTCATTATAGGAAATAAAAATAAGTTACCTCTGTTCCTCACATCCTTCAACACACACACACACACAACACACACACACACATTTTATTTTATTTATCTTTAAGATTTTATTGGGGAATCGGGGAAGGGAAACAGACAAGTGCTGGCCTTTTGTTCTTCAGTCTAGTTGTGGAGGACGTTGCTTCACTGGCCCATGTTGGCATTATCATTGTGCTCTTCCTGGGTTAGGCAGATCAGTCGCCGGCCACTCGATGGCCGCTCATGGAGGCTCTTGGCAGCTCACACCCGCTGCAGGCTGCTCACATTGGTTACACATACATCTTAAAATAGGAGACACTCAAGTTATGGTGAATAGTAATTTTGAAATTATATTTTGGTGGGTGGTATTAAATCCCCTTTCCCTAAAATCAAGATGAGACCTTTAATTATACCAATTATACTTTGTGGAAAAAATTCTTTTATTTTTCAATCTCACTCCAGTATGTTGTTCCATGGCCGTTATCCTCTGCGGCCATGACTGAAATTCATGTTGAGAGGCATTCTTTTTGAGGGCTGTTTAGTGTTTTAGCTATTTCTGCAGAAAGCTTCTTTCCAGTGCAAGTTTAAGATCAGTCAAAACATTTTATCATAGCTTATGGTTATTTGATAATATACTTCTCTCAAATACTTAGTAGGTTATGTTCTATCTGCTTCCAGCTAGTTTTATGTATGAAAAAACACATCCAAAGTTATTTCCTAGATATAATTCTCAAACCTGTTTGTTATTATTATTATAATTACTATTACTATTATTATTATTATTACTATTACTATTACTATTATTATTAGCTTCCCAAGTATACTTTGTCTGTCTCAATTTAATACTGGTGGCCTTGAGTCTATCTGAGATAGTAGGCATGATTAGAAAGACTAAATCCTTAATCTGAACTTTGCTGCATTGGTCTTTTTCTTTTAAAAATCTTTCTTGACTTTCTATAGGCTGAATGTTTATGTCCTTCAAAAAGTGCATACTTGTATGTTGAATTCCTAACCCCTGAGATGATGGTAGTAGGATGGTGCTTTGAGGACGTGATGAGGTCATCAGGATAGAGCCTTCATGAATGGGATTTGTGCCCCTATAAAGAGGCCACGGAGAGCTCCCTTGCTCCTTTAGTCATGGGAGGACACAGTAAGAGATAATAATCTGTGAACCAGGAATTAGGCTCTCACCATACACGAAATCTTTTCTTTGCCTATCTGACCAATGCATTTTCAAAGCACATGACTTTTTTGATTTCACAGGTTCACAGCTACAGAACCATTTGCCTCAGGATGAATCATACTCATTCCTGATTTAGATGATATATATTAATTTGGATTTTAGAGTTTGGAGTTGTTGCTAGATTAAGAGGGCTATTGGGATGTAATGAATATATTTTGCATGAAGAACATGAATTTGGGACTAGGCCAGGGTGGAATTCCATAGGCTGAATGTTTGTGTCTCCCAAATTCACATATTGAAATTATTACTCCAATGTTATGATATTAGGAGATGGGGCCTTTGAGAAGTGATTAAGTCATGAAGATGGAGCCCTCATTTATGAGATTTGTACTCTTATAAAAGAGATCCCAGGGAGACCCATTGCCCTATCCACCATGTGATTTCACAGCATGAAGACAATTTTTGAACTAGGAAGCGAACTCTCCCCAGACACCGAATCTGATCACCCCTTGGTCTTGGACTTCCAGTCTTTCAGAACTGTGAAAAATAAATATCTATTATTTATAAGCCATGCAGTCTATGATATTCTGTTGTAGTAACCCAAACAGATTAAGACAAAGCTTCATTTTTTACTGTTTGAAATCTAGAAACACTCTTTTTTCTTATCCTGCAAAGCTACAAAACTCTGAACTCCATTATTCCCTTACTATTTTGTTTTCAAACTAAAAAATCTCCACACAAGTTTTTCTTTTCCTTCTGACCCATTTCCTTTATCTCACTAATCCATCAAACTAATGCCATGTGTTCAGAATTTTGTTTTCAGTATTAACTATATTCAAGGCACCAATCTCTATTATTTAGGCAAGCAGTGCTAGCAACTGTAACA
Organism: Aselliscus stoliczkanus; assembly: GCA_033961575.1. Taxonomy (NCBI): domain Eukaryota; kingdom Metazoa; phylum Chordata; class Mammalia; order Chiroptera; family Hipposideridae; genus Aselliscus; species Aselliscus stoliczkanus. The sequence continues at coordinate 23,295,191 of CM066727.1, read as the reverse complement.
GATAAATTCCCAAATTTCAGTGGTTTAATGTAATAGAAGTTTAATTCTTGCTCACAATCAGTCTAGTGTATGAAGTGGAGAAAACTCAATTTATTCATAGGGACCCAGATTGGCAGAGACTGACAGCTTTGCCTTATTTGGCAAACAGTTAGCCTTTCTCTGCCAGTTTTCTCTCTGAAATGCAAATCTAATCATATAATTTTCCCTGTTGAAATCCTTACTATGAACCCCTTACTACATTGAGAATAAAATCCAAGCTCCTTCACATGCCATAGAAAGATTTCATTGTTTTGGACTCGTCTACCTCTCACACAAACTACATACACAGGAGATATAACTTCTTAAATGTGGCTGCATTTTTAGTTTCTTCCTTATCATATAATGTTCCCTCATTTTGGAATTCCTCCCTCTTCCATTACCACTAGACACTGTCATAGTCATTGTGCAAGAATCAACTCAATTGTTAGCCTCATTTCGATCGCTTCTCCAAAGTTCACATCTAATAGAGATAACTCCTTTTTTGTGTGTGTTATGTCTTAAAATTAGTTGTAGTTTTATTTAACATGATGCGTTCTATACATTTTTATATTTTCTTTTTCTACTTTGTGCAAAATTATGTTTTCCTCAATACCTAGCATGGTGCCTTCAGTGAAAAATGTCAGAGCTGCTTATAAAAATACATTGCGTGTTTAACAGTTTCTAAGACATCTTATAGCAGCAATTACCCATTTTGCTATAACACCAGTAACTTCAAGTTCAGAATAGAGCTGCCTCACTGAGATATGACTGTTTGAATTTAATTTAATGTCAGAAATATACCAGTTCTGACAATTATGTTTGTGAACTTATTGCAACGATGTTGCTAATTTTTTTTTTATATCAGAGGGATTATTCATTATGAATTTGTATCAAGTGGACAAACAGTTAACCAAGTTTACTATTTGGAAGTGCTGAAAAGGCTGCATGAATAAGTTAGACGACCTGAACTTTTCACCAACAATTCATGGCTCCTGTGTCATGACAATGCACCAGCTCACACGGCAGTGTCTGTGAGAGAGTTTTTAGCCAGTAAACAAATAACTGTATTGGAACACCTTCCCTACTCACCTGATCTAACCCCCAGTGACTTCCTTTTTATCCAAAGATAAAGGAAATATTGAAAGGAAGACATTTTGATGACATTCAGGACATCAAGGGTAATATGATGGCAACTCTGATGGCCATTCTAGAAAGAGTTCCAAAATTGCTTTGAAGGATGGACTAGGTGCTAACATCGGTGCATAGCTTCCCAAGGGGAGTACTTCAAAGGTGACCATAGTGATATTCAGCAATGAGGTATGTAGCACTTTTTCTAGGATGAGTTTGGGAACTTAATTGTCTGTATCTGGCTTTTACTAAGTGTAAAGAACTATGTTAGACATTTAGAGGGATAGAAGTTAATAAGACATTATATCACTGCCTTCAAATAGCTGTAGTGGAGACCATGTTGGGTTAAAGGAAGAGTGGCCCCAGTCTTTGATATTTTCAGAGATGGCTTTCTGTAGCTCATGCTTTTAATTTTCTACCTCCAAGATGTAAATTACTTGTGTTTTCACCAATTACTTAGTTTCCATGTAAGAAAGGTTTGTTGTTGTATTTTTTTTTAATAACATCTTCATAAAGATTGAATTTCTCAGTTTTCATCCCCAAATTAGTGCTGTCAAAACCAAGACAAATACTAGCAGGACAACCCTGTGATCCTTGCCTCTGAAGTGTTAGTATCTGATGGTATGTGATAGAAGGAAGGTGCCCTTTGGATTTAAGAGGCCTACATTTCCTTTCTAACTCATTCTTCAGTCAACTGTGTAGTGTCTGAGGGAGCAATCACTGAACCTCCATTTTATTATCTTGAAAATTCAATAGGCAGTGACTGAACTGCAATGAATGAGGTAATATAGAAAAATGCTATGCATATTTCCCAAAGATGTTAGAGATTTTTTAAACCTGACAAGTCGCTTCAATTCTACTTTTAAATTAGCATAAAATAGATGTTAAATGGGTGAATAAATGATTATTAAATAATAAAATTCTTAGTCACACACTTCTTATTCTTTCTGTAAATGAGAAATTGCTCATCAATAGTGTTCCTTGATTTACAATATTTCTCTCTCAATATGCACAAACATAACATATTACAAATAAATCACACACAGCTTCTTTCTTCTTCCTTTCTGGGGACATGCTATAGACACAAATCTAGCTTATTGAGAAATATTTCTGTATTAGGCAGTACAAACACCCACTATTGACCCATGTTCATTCTTTTCAAATATATACACTATTACCAATGAAATCCTGTGAAATGATCCAAATGAACCAGAGGTCTTTAATGACTGTATTTCCTTTGGATTTATTTTTAAATATGACATCAAACCTATAAAGGAAACCTTGGTGAATATTAAACCAATTAATCAGAAATCAATTATCTAATGACTACTCTTTCTTTAGGAAAACTAAGCTCATTTTCTTTTTAATTACATATAAATCGTAATGGATTGATGTTGGCAGTATTTAACATTTATGTTCTTCTTTGCACATTTCGACCTACAAGTATATTATACTATTATACACAACAACTAGGCAAGACATATTTTCTCCTTATGGATGAGGAAACATATATTTAAGGAACCTAAATGATTTTTCTAAAATTAGAGACAGAGTAAATGGTAGTATAAGGAATTAAACTCCCAACTTCTGATTCCAAGGCTTCAATATTTAAACAAAACAAAACAAACAAAGGACTTCAAAAGCTAACACCAGAAGAAACTGGTACTCTCATTCCCTGAGGCTTCGGAGATGTAGACTAAGTCCTGCCAATTCTAACTGTCTCATTTATTCAAAGAGCTGGAATAGAAAGCTCAGAAACCTTTGGGGACCCACTCCAAAGGCACTGGATTTGGCACCAAAATCATCCCTAAAGCACACATTGGAGCAGGAGCAAGGGAAAGGAAGCATTTGCAGTGTACCACTTGTATTTGAAGGCCTTTTTTATTATGATTTTACGAAAGTGCTTTCAGTAGCTTCAAGGATCAGGACAAACTGAAGCACAGAGGCCTTGGGGATAAGGGTTATGGAAAGTTAAAGTTTGGCCTATGGATACCAAAGCATCTTCCTGTGTTGTAAAAATAATAAAAATGAGTCAGATGAGGCATTTGGGGATAGTAAATCTAAAGTCTGTATCTCTGCCAAAACATGCAATAGAAACAACCACATCACTCCCAACTCTGCTGTTTGCCTTGTTGTTGCCAAATTCACCAGTGTAAAGTCTATTAGAATCGCATCTTTGGGAGAATAGCACAATATCAGCGCAGTCTAGGAGGATGAGGAAAACAGCAAGAACAAATGGCACTTGCAACAATCTCTAACTGAGTAACTATGGGGAATCAAAACTTCTAGAAGAAAAAGGAAAAATCATCTTAAGAAGAGGGATAAAAGGAAGAAAACTATCTCAGATCAAAATGAGTTTAATCATTGAATTCATCACAGTTCGAAGACAAAGAATGAAATGGGTCACCATCTCATTGATTATAAGTCAGTTATCTTCTTCATTCTTCAAAGCCACAATAACAACTATTGTGCTATAATGGGAATATTCACTTATGCCCTGATAGGTTCTCAGTTCAGCATCCTCTGACTTTCAGAAATTGGTCACATAAGCATCACATGTTGGTAGAGTCCTGTCTCACCCCTTTGGCCAATTCTTTTCTGAAAAAAAAAAAAAAAAAAAGAGGTAAGGAAATTCAGGTTAGTAACTCATTATGTCAGCGGTGGCAATTTCCTCCTGGACCACCCCTCACCTTCCTCAGAGCCATTATCCTTTCTAGTTCCCCAGTGACTGTTGTTGTTTTTTTCCCCCTACATTTCTGCATTTCGAAGTAGCCCTGCTGTGACATCCCTGATGTGTGTCTCTCACCATCTATCCTCTTTCTCCACAAAAATAAATAAATAAAAATGAAAACACCATGTACTTGGATACCAATTAGGATCTTGGCAAGTGTTTCTGCTTATGTTCTATTTTTACATTAAAAATTATCCCCTTTTTTCCATACTATTAACTGCCCCCCTGTGACCTGATATTGATATACTCCCATAAACCTGTTTTTTCCTCACCTCTGACCTTTCATAAGATGACCACCCAAGAGAAGCCTTATTTCTGATCCCACTTTTTCTTTTTTAGCAATTTATTCATATTTATTAAATGACAGTACTATAATGGTAAACCTTCAATATTTAAACTGTGTCCAACTTTTTATTTTCATGTTCATTCCCCTGTAGTTTTTTTTTTTTTTTTTTTAGGGCAGTGTCACTGGCCCTCATATGTGGGACCCGAACCGGGGCCGCTGGCTTCCCAAGCCAGCGCTTAACCACCACTCCACTCAGCCAGCCCTCCCCTGTAGTATTTTGATCTTGGTCCATATTAGTTTATTTTTATGAAATTGTTTTATTTATTGACAGTTTATATTGTAATATTGTTATAAACTTCTTATAATAACAAATTTGATCATTGTAGCATAATTATAATTTTATAACTAGTAGAATTAATTTATAATTTTTAGAAAATCACACATATTTTAAGTTTTTAATATTTATGGAAAGTGAAAATAAACATGTATATATAATCCCAATAAATTGAATTAATAGATTAAATATTATCAGCATTATAAATTACTTTCTAAAAGCTGTAATACTGTGTTATTGTGATTATATATAATACTATCAACAGAGTACAAGTTCTCGTGTCACATTGAACACTAGTGTATATTGTATGTTCTCACCTAAAAATTATGTTTTATTTTAAATTTAGTCTTTATTATATCAGGGAAACTGCAAATAGGATATACAACAAGTTCACACTTTTACTCATTCATATTTCCTATCAATCTCCACTTTATCCAAGATCTTATCCACTCATTTCAATGATTTTTTTCCTACAAACGAAAATTATATATATTTAAACCGTACAATGTGATGTTTTCATTTACATTTACATTGTAAATGGTTACTACAATCCAGTTAATTAAAAATCGTTCACCTAACATAATTAACCCGTCTTTTTTGATAGTAAGAACACTTGAGATTTACTTTTTCACAAATTTCAAGTATTCAACACATTATTAAATATAGTCATCATGTGTCACATTAGGTCTTTAGAACTTATTTATCATGTAACTGAAGTTTGTAACTGATAAATAAGTTTAGAACTTATTTATCATGTAAACCTTCCCTTTACCCCATAAACCTAACCCTTGGTAACCACCGTTCTATACTTTGTTACTATGATTTGAACTTTTTTTTTTTTTTTTAGGGTTTTATTGGGGAATTGGGAGAAGGGAACAGCATTGGGGAACCAGAGGAGAACAGGGAACAGACAAGTTGCTGTCCTTCTGTTCTTCAGTCTAGTTGTGGAGGACGTTGCTTCACTGGCCCATGTTGGTATCATCATTGCGCTCTTCTGGGGTGAGGCAGATCGGTCGCCGACCTCTGGATGGTTGCTCATAGCAGTTCTTGGCAGCTCACACCAGTTGCCAGCCACTCACGCTGTCTGCCCGCCACTCACGCTGGCTGCCCGCCACTCACTGTAGCCTATGGCAGCCCACTGCAGCAGGGGTTGCAGCTATGCCATCCAGGGGACTCAGCAGCCCAGCTCCAGGTGGAGCTGCTGTTCACCATCTTAGCTGCAGAGGGCAGTGTCACTGGCCCTCATATGGGGTCTGAACCAGTGCCTGTTGCTCAGAGCTGGCACTCCCAAGCCATCTTTTAACCAACGCGCCACTCCGCTGGCCCTGAGTTGAGCCTTTAATTCTTTTTTTTTTTTTTTTTTTTTTGATTATACATGAAGTGAGATCATGCACATTTGACTTTCTGTGTCTGGCTTATTTCACTTAGCATTATGCCCTCCAAGATCATCATGTTTACGTAAATACAGGATTGCCTTCTTTTTTAAGGCTGAATAGTATTCCATTTTATATATCTCCTTACATCTGTGCTATCTAAATATATATATATATATATATATATATATATATATATATATATATATATATATATATCACTTTTATTCATTCATTCATTGATGGACACTTAGGTTGTTTCCATATCTTGGCTACTATGAATAATGCTGCAATGAACATAGAAGCGCAGAGATATCTCTCCCAGATAATGATTTCATTTCCTTTGGATACCTACCCAGAACTGTGATTGCTGAGTCATGTGATAGTTCTGGTTTTTGTTGTTGTTGTTGTTTTTGAGGAACTTCCATACTGTTTTCAATTATAATTGTAGCAATTTACATTCCCACCAACAGTGCACAAAGGTTCCTTTTTCTCTACAACCTTGCCAACACTTATCTTTTGATTTTTGGGGAATAGCAGTTCTAACAGATGTAAGATAATATCTCATGTGGTTTTGCTTTTCATTTTACTGATAATTAGTAATGTTGATTATCTCTTTAAATACTTTTTGTCTTTTCTATGTATTCTTTGAAAAAATATCTAGTCTTTAACTCATTTTTTTAATTGAGTTATTTGACTTTTGCAATTGAGTTATATGAGTTTCACATATATTTTGAATATGAGCCTCTTACATGATTTACACATATTTTCTTTCATTCTCTAGGTCACATTTACATTTTATTGATTGCTTCTTTTTCTATGCTGAAAATTTTTAGTTTGATATTGTCCCATTTGTTTATTTTTGCTTTATTTTTTGCCATTTGTTTGTATTTGTTTTTGGTGCCAAATTCAAGAAAAAAAAGAAAATAAAAATTATTGCCAAGATCAGTGTCAAGTTTACCTGTATTTTTGTTTTCTAGGAGTTTTATGCTTTCAGAGGTTTTTTTGTATTTTTGTTTGTTTTGTTTTTCCCTATAAAAATGTCATTGAACTTTAAATAGTAATTGTATTGAGTCTGTAGATCACTTTGGGTAGAATTGCATTTTAACAGTATTAAATGTTCCATTCCATGTAATGGCTTTCCTTTTATTTGTGTTTCCCTCAATTTCTTTAATCAGTGTTATAAAGTTTCTACTATACAGATCTTCAACCTCTATGGTTACATTTATTCCTAAGTAGTTTATTCTTTATCAGATAGTTTGTTGTTCATGTATAGCAATACAACTCATTATTTATGTTGATATTTTATCCTGCAATTTTACTGAATTTGTTTATTAGTTTTGAGAGAATTTTGGTGGAGTCTTCAGGATTTTCTGTAGTCATCCCCAAATAGATAATTTTACTTCATCCTTCCACTTAAGATGAATTTTATGTCTTTTTCTTGCCTAAGTGCACTCTCTGGTTAGGACTTCCAATAGTACGATGAATACAAGTGTTGAGAGCGGGCTCTCTATCTTGTTCCTGAACTTAGATGAAATTTTTTACCCTTTTCATCATTTAGTATGATACCTATAGACTTGTCATAAATAATCTTTTTAATGTGGAAGTAGTCCTTCTATACTTAATTTGTTAGCAGTATTTATTATGAAAGGATGTTGAATTTTGTCAATTTTTTTTCTGTATCTATTGGAATAATCATATGACTTTTATTCTTCATTTTGTTAAAATGGTGTAGCGCATTTATTGATATGCATATGTTAAACCAGTCTTGCATTTCAGGGATAAGTCTGACTTGATTATGATGTATGAGCATTTTAATATGCTGTTGAAGTCATTTTGGTAGTGTTTTGTTGAGGATTTTTGCATCTATCTTTATGAAAGATATCAGCCTATAATTTTATTTTCTTGTAATGCTAACCAATCCACTGATACGCTTAAGAAACTTCCCCTCTATGTGATGTGTTTGTTTACTCTTGCTGCTTTCAAAATTCTCTTTGTCTTTGTTTTTGACAATTTTATATTAATGTGTCTTGAAATCCTTTCGGGGTTGAAATTGTTTGTAGATTTATGAGTTTCATGTAATCGAATATCTATATCTCACCCCAGATTCCGGGAGTTTCCAACCATTATTTCTTAACAAACTTTCTGCTCTTTTTCTCTCTCTCATAATACATATATTGCTCTTTTAAGGGCATCCAACTCTGTTTCATTCTTTTTTAATTTTTGTTTCTGTAACTGGGTAATTTCAAATGGACTGACTGAGTTTGAAGATTCCTTTATCAGATTGATCAAATCTGATGTTGACATCCTCAATTGCATTACTTTTTTCTTTTCATTAATTGTTTTCTTTAGCTGCGGAAATTCATTTTTTTTTAATGATTTTTATTTCTTTGTTGAAATTCTTGTTTTGTTTACTTTTGTTTTTTCTGATACTGTTGAGCTGTCTATGTTCTCTAGTAGTTCTCTGAGTTACCTTAAAATGGTCATTTTGTTATTTTGTTCAGCAATTCATAGATCACCATTTCTTTGGGGCCAGTTGCTGGAAAATTAATGTGTTCCTTTGATAGTGTTATGTTTCCTTGATTTTTCATGCTTTTTGTCGCTTTGCTTTAATGTCTGTACATCTGATGCAGCAGTCATCTCTTCTAAACTTTAGGGGTTGGTTTATTTGAAGCAGAAATCTTTATCTACAGATGGGTATGAGGCACCAGCTGAGTAAGGTGTGACAATTTTGGTTCCAGGGAGCAGGCAGCTGGAGTCTCTGTGCAACTATATCAGCTGAGCTCAGCATTGGGCAAGATTGCAAGTATCCTTGGTGGTTAAGACTGGGGGTGTCTGCAGCAATTACAGGAGCTATTAGAGTGGCAAAGGCTGCTGGAGTCCTCCTGATTTTTTTTTTTTTTTTTTTACATGAGAGCAGTCATAACAGAGGGACTCCCTCATGGAACTGGGTCCAGCTTGTAGGTTCAATCAGTGGTATCCAGTATCTGATGCACAAGCATCTGTGGAGTGACCATGAGTTGATATGTCGCATGGAGATGTCCTTAAGGCAGCCATGGAGCCGGGGTCCAGAATGCAGGCACACATGGAGCTGGGGTCCAGGACATAGGAACTCTCACTGTGGCAGTGGTTCTGGTGTTTTGTGGGTATTCACAGAGTGGCCATGAAGCCAGGGTGTGGGGCATGGTTGCTTATAAAGTTTCTAAGTTTCAAGGAGGAATAGCCTTTAGTGGCAGTGGCTCTAGAGTATAAGGTGTGGGAAGGCTTGAAGTGGCCCCAAAACTGTGGACTGGGGCATGCACAGGGTTGGGGGGGGGGGCAGGTGGTAGTCCGATCCTTGGATGCTTCTCCTATAGAGGTGGAAAGTGGACAGCAGAGCTTCCCTTTTTGGGTGTTGGTCATGGTGATGACTTGATTATCTCAATGTCAAAGGCTGTTAGTGTAGTCTGTGGATTGAGCTAATGGGGTTCACACTGATGAACACTATGGGGTCCTATGCTGTGAAAGCTGTGGGAAATCTACAATTGCCATCTGCTTTGGGGACTGTTGAGATACTCAAAGGTAAAAGCTTGCCAATGTTGGCTACTGGGGACTATGGTGGCACCTGCTCCTTTTCTTTGTTTTTAGCTCTACTCAGACATCTCAGCTATGCTAGTCTCCACAACCATCCCTTGTGTGAGGTTGTTCTTGGTTTTTCTACTTCACTGTGTTGCTACGGGTTCTGAATGGACTCTTGAGCCCTCCCAAGGCTATTTTAATGTGTAGGTGGCTGTCTAATTGTTGCTTTTCATTAGAGGGATGAAGGCTGATATCTCCTAGTCCACCATATTGCTATCATCATTTACAAAATTCTTTTTATAGATACTGAAAATGAAATACATTTAAAATGTAATAAAAAATATTACCAAAATATCACATTATTCAGAAGACCTTATTTTTTTATACTTAAATACTACCTCATCGTTAATTTGAAATAGACAATTGAAGTAGTATAGCGCTGCAATCTTTTATGACTCTAAACAGTTTGTTATTTTTTTATAGCTTCTGATAAATTCTAATTTTTCCTCTGAGCAACATTTTGGTTATGTTTGATATGTTAATATATAATGGTATGATTGGTTCTTTGTTAAATGTTCTTTTTTCAGGCTTTTAATTTCTTTTTTTCTTCTTCTAGGCTTGCTCTTGTTTTTGTTTTTGGTTTGTTTATTTGTGTTGTTTTTTTTTTCATTTCCAAGTAGTAGCATTTTAATTTGCTTCTAGTATTTATTATGATTTCTCGTTTTGTTGCACTGACTTACTATTAAATTACCACCTGATCAATTCTCTAGATACACAATGAATACTTTATACTCTTAACAATGATATCAGTGCCACAATAAAACTAACACCAAAATGAGCTAGAAAATAAAAGAAAGGGAAGCTTTGTTTAAGCAAAGATGATATTCCTCGATGGAGATAAAACCATCCTAATTATATTTGTGTAAATAACATACATAGAAATATAATTATATCAAATTTAAAAAATACAAAAATAAATGGACAGGAATATCATCTCATTAATAGGCATCTTATCTCACAATGTAAGACATGAGACAGTAAGTAGATAAAAAATAAACAATGGCGAGGAGAATCTAAATAATGTAGCCATGAAACTAGTAGTAATAATTCACCAAAAATGATCACTTTTGGAAAATAATTTCTTAATTATTTATCTTTATTAATATTTTGAGACTTAGCTATAATACCATACCGTAGTGCCCTGCAGGTGTATAATAATTGGCTCCTAATGTTTTTTTAAAAAAAGTGATAGTGTATCTTTGTCAAGCAATAACAAAATTTTGTGTTGATATACTGCTTCAAGGAAGGCTCAGCAATAATTCAAATAGAGACCATTTCTAGAAGTATTAGAACACCAAACACTAAATAGTTTTTAATGAAGACTTCGAATTTGGTGGCATAACAGAGACTTCAAAATCTGTTGTAAAATATAGACTTAGAACTCCTTACAGCAATAGGTCCATAGTAACGTAACCACGTATAATGTAGTTTATCGCCCTTACATATTACCATACAACAATTTATTAATAGAACATTTAATAATATGTTCACAGGAAGAAAACTGAGTAAATTATATATTGTATTTTTCAGTATTACATTTAGAGTTTGATGGCAGAATTATCATTCAAATAATATTTATTGAATATCTTCCTTCCAAATATCAGACTGTAAATACAACAGGACAAAAACCCTGCACTTTTGGGTATTGTATTCTAAGTTTGGTGAGGATGAGGGAGATAAAAATATATAATAAATATCAAATTTGTAACAAATGTTGCATCAATATGTCTTTTTCTTTAAGGTAGATCATTTTCTGTGATCTATTTTAATTACATTTTTTTTTTCTATTAAGACTTCATTGTTAATTTTAGCCAATTTCTGAATTTTTTGTTATTACTTGGGAAATCAATTTTATGAAATTGCTTTACCTTAAATATTTTTTATGTTAAAGTGTGTTTTTGTTGTTTCCAGACCTTTTCTTACCTTTGTTTTCTTTCTCATAATTATTGTTAATTTTTAATTCAATTTTAATTTATTGAGTTCTGATAATTGGTATGTTAACAATTATTTCTGGGAATTTTCTGAATTAAAAATGGAATTTAGAGGGATATTCCAAATTCCAAGTTTTATCCTGAAGCTCTACTTATTTGGATTTGGTTTCTCTTTGGTTTTCTACAGGAGACTTTTCTGTGACCAAAACTGAAAGACTGACTTCAAAAGTCAGTATTTTAGGTATCAAGACAGGATGAGGCAGATATATTTTAAGCATTCTGATGTTTCTCAAATTGCACATTAATACCCTGCTATAATACGGACAGCCATTATGGACAGAGCAATTTATCTTTGTTATGGTGCCAGTTGTCTGTATTGGTGACAACAAACACATAATTACACAACAGACCTCTGTTATATACTGAGCTATGTTCAGTTGCTGTGATTTGTATCAAAGTAACAAAACTGCCAAGTACCACAATCACTTGCCAAGTGCTTTTTTCTTTAACAAGATTCCTTGAAAAATCTTATTTATAGCTATTTGATGAAATAGATATGTAAAATTCAAACACCAAATTATGAAGCTTGTGAACTTATTCTATTTTAATGGAAATTTGTAAATATATATACATTTGTATTGCTAAAATACAAACAGCATATCTTCTATGTTTTGTCTTATATGTTTTATATATTTAGCTGCAGAAGCCAATGCTAATTGTTACATCTTACAGGAAAATGCTTCTTTATAGTCAATTGCATAAATCACTTGAAATTATTATATTTGGAAAACAAAATTTAAATTGTGTGACAAACACAAAGACTGGGAACAAAATGGTATATTGCTATAGATATGTAATCTAATTAATATTTCTAATGGCTTTGTGAAATATATTTTTGTTTGCTAATTTTCCCTTGGAATTAGATCTTCATGTTTAAGTCTGCAACTTAGGAACCTAGAGTTTCTTCCCATTAGAAATACAGCAATAACTTTGTAATTAGTGAAATCATTGTCACACTGCATAATCAGCTCATTGAACACATACATTATTGTAAGAAAAAAAAGATAAAAAATCCTTGATAGTAACATAACTGTCCCATTAAAGTCTTGATTAACTTTATAAAAATAATGTAGTATCATTTTACTTTTATAAATTAGCAGACAAATTGGTAATATATCAAACAGTGCTCCTCTGTCTTTGCAGAAGGGAGGGGGATGCTTAATTAAAATAATATAATGCTGCCAACATTAATTTCTTATTGTGGGGATTTAGCAACTCATTTCAGAATGTGAGGCCAAAATTATATTTCAGCAGTTTTATGTTAAATGTTTCAAGGAAAGCCATACGGCCCCTGGGCACTGCCTGACATACAGTAGTATCAGAAACAATTGATGTGTGTAATGACAATTGCGAGCATCCTTTCCAGATGAGCTGACCCACCCCAATTCCACCCTGCTGCTCCTGTTTGGTCAGCAGGTACTTTGCACCATCTGTTTTTCTCATGGCAGCTGAACTGTTTCTCTTATTGTGCACCTAAATGGTGAAACATATTGAATACGAAATATGGCTTGTAGGTCATGGGATATTCTAAGTATGTCTGTTTAATTTGGTGAGAGTGATTTTAGCTCTGAATGCATTTTCCTTTGGTAATAGGAAAAGAGTTTTTATTCTGAGTGTAATCAGACCAAGGCATGTAAATTTTTAATGGGGAGTGTACATATAATTACAGGGATTGCTGTAATTTGCTGTTTGTATTATTAACATCCTTATGATGATATAATAATCATTCCTTTCAACTAAGTACTTTGCATGATTACTAAACTGGCCATGAAAACTACAGAGCCTGGAAGAAAACATGTATACTCTGTTGACTTAAAATCTAGACATAATTTTTGCATTGTCCTTTGTCTTTCTTCCCTAAATCAAAACTAATATTAAGGTTTTTTTTATCTTGTATTAAAATTTATTAATTTTTTAATATTCTAGTAGGACCGCAAATGTTAATATTATAACCAGCAGTTCATTTATGCTTCCTCGCAGCAATGTGCTGCTCTTGGCTTGGGGGAATGGGATATAAAAAATTAAGTTATGCTGGGGGCAAGGCTAAACCGGGATTCTTTTAGGAAATAGTTGTTAGAGACCCAGGCAAGAAATGGGGAGAGAAATAGCTCATTCTTGAGAGAAGAAACAGAGCAGTTGAAATCTGAACCTTATTATAATGAGCATTTCCAAAAACATTCAAGAATCTGACAAATTAGCATTTCTCAAATGTTATTTTTATCACATTACTATTTTCTTATTTGATTATTTTAATGTACTGGTAACTCAGAGAAAATCAAGTGTGCTGGTTTTGAAGTATTCCATTAGCTATTTTATGACCTTAAACAAACAATTCAACACCAGTGGCTGCCCAGGTCCTGCATGATCCGGGCCTACAGTAATTCTGTGAACTTACCTTCACTTCTGCTTCTCAGCCACTTGTCTCTAGTCACAGCTTCTTGTTCCTTGAACACCAAATATGCGTATACTCCATCCTCAGCATTCGCAGTTTCCTCTGCCTGGGACATTTTTACCAAGGTATCTTCACTCCCTTCATTTCTTTGATCTAATGTAACCTTGTCAGTGAGGATTTCCTTTACCACTTAATGAAAAATTGAATCCGGTCACAAGATTCTCTCTCTCTCTCTCTCTCTCTCTCTCTCTCTCTCTCTCTCTCTCTCTCTCCCTTTCTTGCTCTCGCTCTCGCTCTCCCTCTCTCTCCTTGCTTTAATTTTCTCCAAGCACTTCCAAAGCATCTTGACTGAATTATGTCTATTTATTTATGTTCTTATCCTCCTTTCTAGAATATTAATTCTGTGAGGTATAAGCTTTGTCTGCTTTGCTTGTAGTATAATCCCTAGATCCTAGAACAGTGGTTGGCACATAGTAGACATTCAATAAATAGTTGTTGTACACAGGAATTAATTCAACAACCACTTAACCTCTTTTTACATTATGCTAAAGTTAGACTAGAGATACAGTACTGAATAAGACAGACTTGGCACTTGTGAAGATAAACTCTTACATTGAAAACTATATATAATGTAATAAATGTGTACATTATTTCACTTTCCTTTACCTGTTGTTCATTATTGAAGGGTTGAATTCAGTAATCTTTAAAATTTCTTTAAGTTCAAATGTTTTATAATATCACTATTCTAAGTTCAAACTGGGGTGCAGATTCTCCTTAATCTACCTCCATTTCACTGTTCAAATTTATCTCTTGCTAAAGCATCTCATATAAACAGCAACCTCTATTCTTAAAGTATGCCTTCAAAATTAATGGCTCCGAACTTGTGTAAAAACTGTTATTTTTGTGTTAGGATAGTTCTTTTGCTCACCTCTGTCTATCTCAGTCATATTCCCTTGCAAGAGTGGTCCAAATCCCTTTTATCTGTGAAACTTGACTTTACTAATCCAGGTCACAGTGATAACAATAAGAACTTGCTGATTAATTAATCTCATGTACAGTGAAAATAGTAAGTAAACTGAGACCTGGCCATTGCTTCTTATTCGAAGCCTGTAGCTAGTTGACGACAAGTTTTTCCTGTGTCCCTAAGCTACCAACCTAGAAATCTTTGGTCTGGACCTGAAGATCTTGTGTTCCTTTTGTAGCGCTTTCTTAGTCCATTTAGGCTGTTACAATGGAATACAATAGATGGGTGGCTTTTAAACAACTTAAACTAATTTCTCACAGTTCTAAAAAATGGGACATTCAAAACCAAGTTGACTGCCATGTCTGGTGAAAGGCACTGTCAGATTCACAGATGGCTATATTCTCACTGTGTTCTCACATGGTACAAGGAACAAGGGAGCTCTCCGAGGTCTTTATTATGACACTAATCCCATTCATAAGGGCTCCATCCTCATGATCTAATCAAAGGCCCCACCTTCTAATACCAACATATTGTGTGTGTGTGTGTGTGTGTGGGGGGGGAATGGGTAGGATTTCCACATATGAATTTTTAAAGGGCACGAACATTCATCCTATAACAACTGTTTCTGACCATTTTATTTATATTAGGTACACACAAATTAGCTGAAACATAAACTTGATGTTGGAAGAGCCATGACTTTTTAACTCACGATAACTCTCAGAATTTTCAAAACACTTTTTTCCAATATATCTGAACCTTAAAGAGCATATTAGTTAATGGGATCTGAATTTACATCACAAATTAAAATATTATGATTTCTTCTACAAAACATATTTTGCACTCTAATTATGTATATGTCAGCCATACAATTAAATTTGGGAACTTGCTGCCATGCACTTACTTAGTGGAAAGTTTGCGACTTAATTGTCTGACCTTAGTATGTATGAATAGGCAGGTATATGTTTCATCTATGTTTTTTTTTTTTTTCTAAATACAAAAGTGAGCACAATACAGATACTCCTTAGATATTTACATTTTTTACATAATACTTTTTGAAGAATTTTTCCATTTCTCATTCTTTCCAATGTTTACAAAGTATTCTACTATATAGAATTCAATAACTTATTTAACTAAGCATCCAGTTATCTTTTAATGGATACTTTAGGTATTCCCATTGTTTCATTTTGCTATTCCTAATAGCAGTGTATTGTAATAAATAAATGAACAAATATTTATATTTACTTAAAAATTTTATATACATATACCATATAAATAAAAGTAGTTTTTCATAAATTTATGGGCTGTGTGTGTATGTGTGTGTGTGAAATACATGCTTCTATCCTTGGTTGATTTTTGTATTGATTCTATCATCCTTTCTTTTTAAATTAGTATGGGATCTTTGTAAATTGAAGGTATTAGTTCTGTGTCAAGTGTTGTAAATATGTTTTGCCAGCTGTCATTGGTATTCACTTCTTTCAGATTTAAGACAACTCATGAAAGTAAAGCTCTGAAAGCTATTCAAAATTAAGTGGATATCTCAAGCAATTATTCAGGAGAGTCTATGCAAGAAAAAAATGTTCAATTACTTTAATATTTCAAAAGGAAATGTTAATTTGACTTGCTGTTTTAGGAAATAAAATAAGTGGCATAGCAAATAATATTTTATCTGGAGTGCAATAGCATAAATAATATTTAAAACCTTGTTCAACATAGTTCATATATTATTTAGACATTTTGTATGTGGCACAGGGTTCTTTTCCTTTTTGTCAGTCTTGGTCATCTTTTGAAAATTGTTTTTTCTTGTCATATGGGCATGTGTTATTTCTCATCTATGTCAAAATATCATTAATAATTAACCTAACTAAAAGTAAAAGAAAATTGTGCCTTGAGAATTAAATATTTAGGAAAGAATCATAGTGATAATTATGTTGGCCAAAAAAAGAGTCACTTAGGACATGTAAATATGTTCTAAATAGAGGTGAAATCCTGCCCTCTTCCCCAACATCGAGAGGTCTGTCTGATCTTCTATGTCTGTTTTTCTTCATCATTTTTGCCACATACTTGAAAAATCCAAGTTACTATGGAGAGAAATTCAATTGTATCATTCATTCCCTTTTCTGGTCATTATGTGGAAATTTTGAATCCCATCTTGACTAACTTTTGCATCATCATTATTTCCATTTTCACCCTTTCTGACTTGGATTCTCTGTGATACACATGTCAGCTTACAGTTAGCATATATGGTCTCAGGGATCCATGTGAGCTCACCTTACACTTCCCTTTTTTTAAATCATTTTTATTATTAGCATAGTGTTTTCTATTTGTGTGTTTTTTTTTCACTTTTAGTTTAACATAATTATTTTCATTTATTTGCTAAATATAAGATATCATTTAAGATGGTTTATGGAAAACATTATTTATAAATAAATGTTGCTATACACACATGTATAAAATATTTTATCTGGAATTCAATAACATAAATAATATTCAATTTTTTCTAAAATTTAGAACATGTAAATGTGTGGTTCTTCTTCTTTTATATCTATCAAGCACCTATTTATCTAATTATCTATATAAATAGATACATATAGATAACAAAACAAAACAATGGACATACCTAAAGAATGTGTGTGTGTGTGTGTGTGTGTGTGTGTGTATATATATATATATATATATATATATATATATATATATCTCATGTGTGTTTACATTTATACTTGTGTGTATGTGTATATAACATGTGTGTGTGAATTAATATCCATGGGGTATAACAGAAGAAAGCTAAAAGACACAGCATCCAAATGAATAAGATATTATCTCTATCTATCTATCTATCTATCTATCTATCTATCTATCTTTCTATCTGTCTCGATGAGAGAGAGAGACAGAGAGAGAGAGAAAGAATTCTGCTTGTATTTGGTAGATTTTTCTATCATCTGAAAATAACCAAAACACACTATTAAAGAAAGGGTGATGTTTAAAATTGTATAGTATCTAAAGCAAATCCCACAGATTTCCTATGGAGAATTGGTGAAGTGAAAACAAAAAACAAAACAACTCTCTGTTACCTATATCTGGGGTTTAAACACTTCTGGGCACTGAGGACCTCGTGAGAGGTCACACGATGCAGATGTTGAGAGGGTGAGATTCAGGTGCCTGATCACTGGCTTTATTGGCCGTGTCTCATTGGTAGTGACATAACTATTCCGTGTCTCATTATAGTCTTGTATAAAATATGGCTCATAATAATCTCCACCCCATTGGGCTTTCTGAGGATGGAATGAGTTACTACGTGTAAATTCTTTGAAGAATGTTTGATATGCAGTAAATACTGAAGGCCTGGTTATAGTATTACTGTTATTATCTATCCGATCTTAAGCCTGTAGAGAAAAGACTTTTTTCACACCCCATATATGCAGCAATCTCTATGCTTTATTTGAAGTTCAGGAGTGAGTTAATTTTTAAAGGGATAGAAACAAAGTGAGGAGGGGCATGCTGATTAAGGAAATGGTAGCTGAAAAGCTTGGGCATGATTGTTCTCATGAGACTAATGGCTAGGGCACATGGAGAGTTGGCAATAAGCTTAGAAATGTAGGCTGGCATCAAATTGTGGACCACTATAATTCCCATATTGAAAACACTAAGAGTTTTCAACACTAAAAGTCACCAAACCCCCAGCCCTAGGGCCAGTTTCTATAATGTCCCCTTTAAAAATGACCATCTTTCTTACTGAACAGTCTCCTGATTGGATGCTACAGATTTAAAAAAAAAAAAATTTCCAATTTTTAGTTGCAGAATGTAATAGACATAGTATAATGTTGTGAGATTTTCGTATAACATCTGGCTTGTTGACATGATCCATAAACAATAGTTATTATTGTCATCATCACTTTTACATAATTCACCAAAGGAAATAAAAATGGTATTTATATACTTAATTACATATACTTAATAAAGAGAGGAAAAAGGTGCAAGGCAAATAAGAATTGTTTTCTTAAACTACAATAAGCCAAATATTAGATTTGTGTCATCCTCTGCCTGGCATACCTTATGTAGACAAGAATAATTTCAACACTTTGCTATTGAATGTTATATCATGTATCACTCTATCCCAATAAACGTTATTCATAAAAGATTGTAAGTGTGAAATAATATCCATGGGGAATAACAGAAGAAAGCTAAAAGGCACAGCATCCAAGTGAATAAGATATCACATCAGCATGCTAACCTATTCACAGCCTGAAGACAACTGCAATGGAGCCAACGCAAGGACAAACAGAGGCTGCCAAGGAACCAGATGCTATTGCTGGAAAGAAAATTTTCTCGGCTCAGCATCTGGGTCTTGTAAATGCAATCCAGAAAGAATTAGGGCAAATGGAGTTTTGCAGCCTCGCCTAAATTCTGTCTATATTACAAAAAGCAATCTTTAAAATTATTATTATGTTTGTATTAACTGACAAACACAAAACCAGACGGCACCTTGTAGTCAACATTCCTCCTTGCTGGTGATCACCTCCATGAAGACATTTACCCATTGTAGAGTTTTGATGACAAATATATATTTGTATCTTTGGAGGAAATTTAGGAGTTATATATGAAAATGTGTCCAGTATAAATTGCAGTGATGAAGAGCTTATAAATGGAAGTTTCTGTCTTTGTATGTCTGTATTTGTAGGAAGGTGTAAGACTTGCACATTTTCGAATTTTAGTGTTTGCTCCTAATGTAAAATAGTTTCCATGGGGAAGAACACATCCATTGGAAAATATTGAATAAATCAGAGATTAAATGGACAAGACAGAGGTTAATATTATCACCAGGTAGAATACGCTACTCATTTATCTGAAATGATCTTATTCTTTATTTTTTAGAAGTGTATTTGTTCTTGGACAAGGGTGAAGTATATATAAAAGGATATAAGTATTTATAAAACATACCCATGCATGTCAGATAAATATATTTTGCTGCGCAAATTTGTCATTATATTCTACAGGAATATTTATGTGTACATCTAGGAGTCTGAGATTGGTTATAGCATCATGTCCTTTAATGAATAATTTAACTTACTATTAAAATATAATTCCATATATGGTAATAAAAGCATAAGATCAAATTTCCTAATAACATGTATGTGACATTTGATAATTTGAAGTTCAAGAAGTTGTGTATTTAAAAATGCAATTTAATCCAGTAATTCCTAGCTGAGGGCCTGTTATGTTCAAGACACTAAGGAATTGTTAGAGCCAGCTCAAAGATTTAGAATGGGCTTTTTCTGTCCAGAAGTATACTATATTTTGATATAATTGAAAATATATGCCACTATATTTTGCTACCTGTTTGATAAAGAGCAACAGCCAAATGCTAACAGAAAAACAAAAATCATGTACTTTTAAGTACAAACGTAGGTCTGCTTTATTCCGTTTTAGAGGTCTGTAAAATTTCTATTACTATTAGGTTCTATGCTAAGCAATAGAATTTATTAGTTTATTTGCTTGTTTATCTACCTGTTTATTAATGTCTACCACAGCAATTTTCTTTCAATTTGTTAGTGTATTGATAATTTAAAATAGTAATAGCACTTTCTAAAAGTAAAATAAAATTTTCAGTGTAAAACAAATGAAATTTATTTATACTGAATATCATCATCATTTTTTTTTAACTTTTAAAATCAAATGTGTTCTGAGCTTTAGTGGTCCTCCTCTTTTAATTTATATGGTTTTTAATTTATATGGTTAGATTAAAAGCATCAATGAGATCAGGCCCTAGGTCTAAAAATTCCCTTTTAAACTACATAATACCTTGGTCAAGAGATATACCTGTAAATGTAGGAGGCAGTTTTGGAAATATATCGCATTGATGAAAAGATATCCTTGGCAATCTAATGAGGATACAAATAGTTACAGCTTAAAATGAATCCCTTCTCTCCCATTTTCCCCTTCCACCCCCCTTCCCCCCAAAATGGGTCAGTAGTGTTTTCATTTCAAGTTTATAGTTTGTATGTATATGTTTTGTGTTTTTGTGTGTGCTTCCATAGTAGGTGAAAATAAGTAGAATTTAAATACATCTGAAACAGAAGAAAACATTATGTCAAATGTGGAACATTCCCTGAGTAGTTTGTTTTCTGTTAAATCAACAGTTCTACTTGCAAACTCTCTAGGGTTTTCCAAGTCGCTGAAGAGAGCCCAAATTAGATTACTTGAATCAACAGTCTTGCGGCTACCCATATATTTAACTCCCTGCTTTTTATTGGATAGGAATTGCTCCAAGTTTTTCAGCTGCATAGTCTCTATAGTTTGCATACAAAACAAATCTGTTCAGTGTGTAAGGAGTGGATCTGTAGCTATGTTTTTTCTTTTTTCCTTGTTTACATCTTACTTTCCCTACCATCTAGCATGGTGTATATTGTCATTTACAAATATTATTTGTTGAATGGAAGAATAAAAGAATGAAAGGAAAAAGCAAACGAACAAACAAAAAAACCAGAAATGGAATACGAGGAATTTAAATCATGTTGAATGATCCATAGAGATGAAAGGGCCAATGAGGAAAAAAAAAAAAGAAAAGAAAACATGTAAAGAATGGACATCCTCACTTATTGGCAAGCATATCATAGCATTGGCCAGAGAATAGCAGGGTGCTAACAATGAAAAATGGGGTTCTAGCTGCAGCCCTCCAGTTGAGTGACAAATCCTACAGCCTCCCTATCTCCTCATCAATTCTGGTAGGTCATGAACTGCAAGTAGGAGCATAGTGGCTGCCAGTGCAATAGATTGGCAATTGTTTCCTGAAGCTGTGTGTGACTCCTGGTCCACTTTTCTATGTACTCAGCAGTCAAGTGTACTGTGGATGGTTGGTTAATAACGGCTGCCAGTAGCTTGTGGCAATGATAGCAACCCTGAGCCAGAAGTTTCTGAGAGCTTTCCATGTTTTCTCTGGGTTCTTTAGCTATTTTTTCTTTGGGCTGAAATATTTTCCTTTATCTCTTTAGCCCTTGCTATCATTCAGTGCTTATTAATTTCCCTTAAACCTTTTCAAGACAGAGGGTCCAAAGTTGTCCCTGGTTAAATAACTGTGTTTCATATTCTGTTTTCTATTCCTTATGGTTTGGTTATCGTAGATAAGAAATTGCTATTTTAATTTTTAGGAACAAAGAACCTCATCTAAAGCAATTCTTATTTTTGGTACTATAAAAACAATTCATTTATTTACAAATGCAAAATGAATATCTTATAATGCTTTGTTCACATAAAGCTAGTTATTTGATAACATTAAACAATGTGTGATTCCAATATAATGTGGAATTTTCATGCAGGGTTGCAGTTACGTTCAGTTACATTTTACTGTTAACTGAAAGGGTTTCTGGAAGGGTTACCCTAAACTATCATCTATTTATTTTGAGGCACTGGTAATCCAGGTGTCATGAAATAAAAAGGTTATTAACTTTAAACAATTTAGTTCAAATTTGTATAGTTAATTTGCATATGCAGACACTTAAAAAGCTGCTATTATAAACAGTTTAGTCAATCTTGTTACAAAAATTCTCTTCTGAATAACAGACATAACAATGTACTGGGCCTATAGCATTTTAATTTATCAGTTTAATCAACTTTGGTATGCATGTTGCCAATTTTTTGCCTTTAAACAAGAATATATGGCAAGGGATCAGAAAGAATATGCTTTCTGTGTGACTTTGAAACTCCTCTGTTCCTGCTGCAGTTGTGTTGCTGCGATGAATGACTTTCACAACAGGAAATCAGGCCAATTTAAAGTCCAGGCACCAAGCAATTTGAGAACCACCAGCTTTATGCAGTAATATAATTATTCCCTCCGAGGCTCTTAATTGTATTCATCACACCATGATTTCTGCACAAATTAAGCATGCATTTACTGCTATATATAACTTGCTTTGCAGTTAACATTCTGGATACAAATTTCAAGGAGATAGAATTCTGGACTTATTTATCCCCTGAAATCACAAATTCCAAATGTTCTGTATACTTTAAGGTCACATTTTCTATCTTCTAGCCTCTAAATATGTAATATCCCACACTGTTTAAGAGGAAACAAATATCTGGAACTGGATTTCTATATATATTTTTCCATTGCCCTAATATTTTGCAGGAGTCCAAATTCTAAATGTTTTTTGCATGTATACTATTTTTCTGGAAAGAAGTCTTAGGTAAATCTAGGATAAAAATAAAATAATCAATAGTAACCCAATGGATATACATAGAAAATCTTTCTATGTTACAACTAAATTGCATATTTTACCTGACATACTTAGAAAATAGAATTTATATTCATCAGTTTTTCTAAAAAAAAACAAATCAGAAAAGGAAGCTTTTCTTAGAATTTCATTTAAAATTATCTTAGCTATAGAAGTATTGGATTTCTAGAGTATATGCTGCTTACGTCTTTGATTATACTCCCTCTTTTACCCTGCTCTATTTTTATCCATATTAGAATAACACTTTTTAATATTTAATGTAGTTTAGTCATTTTGTGTATTTCTTCCAAAGTATAAGCTCCATGAGGGCAGGGATTTCTCTGTCTTTTTTTCTCTCTTATCTGTGTTCCAATCTATCTTTACTGGGGTATTAGTGGTGCTCCAATAGTGTGTATCACATAGTGTGCATAAATAAATATTTGTTCAATAAAGTGCTAACTAACCATTTCCTGTGTTAATTCTATCTCATTAGATAGATTGTAAACTCTTCGGAGGCAGGAGCTATAGGAAAGCAACATAATGATTTCCATTTTCTCATTAATTCATTCAGTCGAAAACATTTGTTGAGCATGGGCCAGACGGCAAAATAAGACACACAGATGGTCTTTGCATTCACAAGATACTGTGGTTCAGGGTATGGGATTTCAAATGGCTTTGCCCTGTTTTAGCTGAATAACATAAAATTATTTAAGACCTCTTAATACTCAGTATTTTCATTTGTAAAGGTAAATGAATGACAACTCCTTATAAAATTGTTAGGAATTGGATCCCTTGTGCACTGTTGGTGGGAATGCAAAATGGTGCAGTCATTATGGAAAATGCTACAGAGGTTCTTCAAAAAACTAAAAATAGAACTACCACATAATCCAGCAATCCCATTTCTAGGTATATATTCAAATGATTTGAAATTAATATCTTGAAACAATTTTAGCACTCCCATGTTCATTTCAGTAGCTATGGTATGGAAATAATCTAAATGCCTATGTACAGATGAATGGGTGAAGAAAATGTACATACAAGAGAATACTAATTGTTCAGCCTTAAAAGATAATGAAATTCTGCAGTCTACAATAACATGGATGGATCTTGAGGACAGTATACTCAGTGAAATAGCCATACACAGAAAGACAAATATTGCATGATTACACTTTCATGAGATATCCAAAATAATCAAATTCATGAAAGCAAAGACTAGAATGGTGGTTACCAGGATATGAGAGAAGGAGGAAATGGGAAGTTATTAATCAACAGGCATAAAGTTTCAGTTAAGTAAGATGAATAAGCTCTAGAGATTTGTGGTATAGCATTGTGTCTATTGCCAACAACAATGTATTGTACACTTGGAATTTTTAAAAAGTTAGATGTCAGGCTAAGTGCTTTACCACAATAAAGAAAGATATAATTCCTACATTGATTTTATATTTATCTTAATAAATTATTTTAGAAGCAAAAAATAATGTTAGGATATGATGCAATGCTGAAAGTATAATGCTTTTGTAAACA
The DNA here is from genome assembly GCA_033961575.1 of Aselliscus stoliczkanus. Taxonomy (NCBI): domain Eukaryota; kingdom Metazoa; phylum Chordata; class Mammalia; order Chiroptera; family Hipposideridae; genus Aselliscus; species Aselliscus stoliczkanus. The sequence goes on along the minus strand of CM066727.1, from coordinate 23,270,628 downwards.
TAGGTCTGAACATAAAGTAAGCACTTAGAATGGTAACTGTTAACTTCAGAAGGATTTTTATCTTGTATATTTTTTGACCTAGTATCTTAAACATACATACTAGGTGACTAATAGATGTTTTTGAAAGGTTGATGGATTTGCTTCCCGCTCCCCTCAACTACTGGATTATCCTTAGATCACGGGACTCTGAAACAGGAAGATGTCCTCATTTTAGTTACAGCTCTGAGGGCAGCTGTGAAAATGGTCTTTGTGGGGGAGTAGGACCTGAAACATAGAGACATGGGAGGACCCAAAGGGAAGTGAGGACCCGATGTAATGGGTGAGGAACCTTCTAAGGGCAATCAAGTACAAACTTATGAAAGGTATTTAAGGATTTTGCATGATATAAAATTTTTCTAGGTATTTTCTGGGAGGCTAAAGAATTAGATTAACAGAAACGTGTGACCAGAAAAACAATTTTAAGCTTTCTCATTAACACAGGTGTGAAATGGTGGAAAAATATATGAGAATAGTTGCTATATGAATGTGGAAAAAAAAAAAGTAAGCAAGAAAAAGTCTAAAGAGTACTGGGTTATTGGGAGATAGGGTTTGTTTCTTGGTGGAGATGATGGAGAATAAGTAATTCAATATAAAATACAGATATCTAAGTGAATAATTATGGAATATAGTCAGGAAGGGTTTATGAAATGAAGAATAAGTATCCTTTGGACACATTTTAAACACACTTTAGTCAGGACAAATTATGCTATTTAATTATTGGGCCACATATTAATTTCCCCCTTCGAAGTTTCTCACCTAAATTTAATACAAATTTTCTTTTACATGTAAATTTAGTCTGCACAGTGATATACACTGCACATTAATAGATATTTTGCCTATAGTTATCTTTATAAAAATGTGTCTATAAATTCAATTAATATTTGTATTAACATATAAGAAATACCTCTCCTGGAGTGGAAGGAGCAGAAAGTCCTGATTGTAAAAGTAACATCAAACAACAAATGGTGGAAACTAAACCTTCTCATCTATAACATTCCATCTTTACATTAATGTTTGAAAGTTGATGATTAAAATAATTGATTCCCTGTATATGCACTTAATTAGAGTATTTGTTACCAATTATTGAACTGGATATTAGATTGGCATTTTACAAAATTTTTCATTTGCAGATTGTATGCTTTTAAATTCTGTGCTCCCATCTGTCAACTTCAAGCCTATTGAGTCTATATCATTTTCAAGTGGTGTTAACACCACTTCATTACACAGTGATATATACTATACAAATGTTAATTATGTATTTGACCTTGTTAATGACATGACCATGTTATAATTTTGATTTGCTTTTAAAGTCTATAGATAAGTCAAATTATATAAAAGGATATATATGCAATTAGATCCAAACCCATTTAAATACATAAACATAAAATGTCCCTAACTTGTTATTAATTTATTCAATCTGTTTTTTAGGGGAAAACAATAACATTCATGATACATTGTTAAGTGTGTGTGTGTGTGTGTGTGTGTGTGTGTGTGTTATCATTTTTAAGTGTTAATAAGGAAAAAAACTAACATAATGACATGACATTGATTCCAAGTACATCAAAAATAATTTTATGTGTTTTGCTAAGTAGTATCAAATCTCACATTTATTCCCTTTTTGTGTGAAATTATAATAAGTACAATACTTTCAAATCAATTGTTATCAGAGTTGTATCTTTTAATATTGCAATATAACAATCAATATATTCTGTACATTTCTAGATTTATGCTATCTACATGTCTTGTCATATAATCATTGACATAATGATGAAGTAGGAAGAATCAAAGAGATAGAATGTGTGGAAGAAAAAGAGAGAGACCTAAGAACTGCTAGGTAACAATTTTCACAGTAATAATAAATTAGCTGAAATAGATTCACTGGTATTTTATGTATCATCTTTTTCCAATAAAACAACGTTTTCAGAAAATCAAATCTGCATAGATATGGTAAAATCCAGGGCTAATAAATTCACTAAGCTCCAGCCTTCTTGAATGACCAATGAAAATAAAGAGCAAAGAATCTAAAGCAATCATTTGTCTACAACAGGAAAAATAGAATTAATTACAAAACAAAACAAAACCAGAAAACATTTTACGGGAAAATCAGGAGAGGAAGAAATTACTGGCAGCGTATTATCTGCATACAAGAAGCATTTATTGTCATGAATATTTATGTCACTGGTATTCCAAATGCAAAGAACCTTAGCAAGAGCTCCTTGAGGCTTGTGGCATTGCAACTAAGATAGGTCCTAAGAAGAAAAACTTAAGCAAAAGCTAAATTTGCATTGAGGAAACAGAAGGGTTGGGGAAGAACAGAAGGATATATTTTTGCCATGTGTGACCTATACTAGTTCATAGTCTCCTATGATAATGAGACTTGTGATGGGACAATGCATTGAATATTCCAGCTTCAGTGGAGAAGGAGGCCATGCTGGCAGTGACAAGGGAAGCCCTAAGCGAGTTACTGTCAGCTGTATTACTCTTATGCTCAGTACCAAAAGTTAGGCTAGAAAGATATTTATAATACATCTTAAAACAATTCATAACACATCCTTCTTGAAGATGACTTACTGTGAATACTGCTACATATTTCAGTAGGCAACTAGTGAAAGTTTAAAAAAACAAATCTCAGCTAAGTTGATTCTGAAGAATAACTATATAAATAAGAAGTGTTTGAGTATAATTTTTCTTTACATTATGTCAATTTGATGATTGGGAGGTCAATTTCTTATTTTTCTTTGTTTTGCAGAAAAAATACACTTTTTTATTTTTATGATTTTTATGTTTTTGTGATCTAAAAAGATGCTTCTATACTTTAAAGGTAATTACTACTTGAATTCTAAGTTATAGAAGTTTGTAAAATTACTCAGCCATCTTTGTTTATGGAAAGGATAAAATTAAATTGTGGGTTTGAGAATATTCTGTAAATGTGGATAAACTATCATTTTTTTCTACTATTCATTTTATACCACTAGAAATAATGTCAATATATCTTAGGATTTTATAATCTACATAGACAAGTTTTAATTCATTATAGAATATAGTCATGAATCATTACTTTAAGATTATTCATTCAAGAAAAAGAAAGTTTTCATATTAGAAGCCAGCACTGTATTAAGAGCTGAGAATAGAATCATAAATAAAATGCCAACCCTGCCTTTGGGAATCTCAAATCAGCTTAATAGCTAAACACAACACAACACAGTATTTCTTGCTTTGCTAAGTAGGATGAAACATACATCTTACAAAATTGGTGAAAACTTTTATTGATGGCAGGGAGAGAGAGGTTCAGGATGTATACAAGGGAGAAGGATTAAAAGAAAACAGTAAACTTTTAAAAGAAAACAGTAACCCCATAAAGACTTGTGCATTATAAACTTACTGTGATGAGAGACATAGAAATCACATTAGAGGCATAACAGTGGAGATGTGAGAGTTGAAGTACCAAAAACTACTAATTAAAAAAAAAAAAAAAAAAAAAAAAAAAATATATATATATATATATATATATATATATATATATATATATATCACAGCATTATATGTGTTTCTTACCCTGAATTTTAGATTTTGTACTTTAGAAGATTGCAATACTAAGGATAATATTTAAAAAAAGAATTACAGGCGTGTACATACAATCTTCTACCTTTTACAAGGGCTTGAATCTCTACATTGGCAAGGTTGCCAGGGTTGGAATTTACTTAGTGTTGGTGAGGGACAATGAATCTGGAAGCATTGTCTTAAAAATGTTCCCCAATCACTATGAACAAAGAGCCTAACCTTATATCAGCACACCACACATTTCTCCCTACTTGACACTCAAATGATTGCCTGGGTCATGAACTGAAAAATGTTTGGCAGTTTAAGTAGAGTTGCTCTGAGTCATCTGTGATACAGGTATTTGTCTTGTCCTCAGGATTGTTGGCACAAAGGGTTACACCCATGTTTTGTATTGGGATAGGAAAAAGAGAGAGGAGAGAAAGAGAAATGAACAATGAAATTGAAACAAAGGGATAAACGAGAGTATATCTATCGTATTAGTCAAACAAAACCCCCAAAAAACAGAGGACGGGAGTTTGAGTCAAAATGCTCATTATGGGGGCTAGCCAAGTGGCTCAGTTGATTAAGAGATCGCTCAAGAGTGCGTGCTGAGCTCTGAGCAACAGCAGTTCGATGCCCAGCCTGAGCTGAGTTGTCACTGAGCTGCCCACAGATGACAGGATAGCTCAGCTTAAAAAAAGAAAATGCTCATTATGGCTTGGTTTTGAGCAAGCTTCAAGAAGATCATGATTAGGATAGTGATCATGGAAATGTGGATGTTAAAAGGAAAATAGATTTGCAACATGCACAAGGGCAGATTTAGCACCATTGGTTCACTACCACCTACGCTTGTAACACATCAAAATAAACAATAAAATTGTATATTTGCCATGTACTTCCTGTATATGCTATATATATATATATATATATATATATATATATATATATATATTCCATAGTGAATATATTTTCAATTGATTTTTAAAAATTTTTGCTACCAAAATAGATGTAAAATAACGGCAAGAGATGAATCTTGGAATCAGACAATGTATTGTATTCTATAGCTAAGTCTGTCTTGGAATCGGACATATGATACCAATAAGATTGCTTGACCTCTCTAGGTCTTTTTCCTCCACAATCTACTGAAGATTAAATAACAGCCTTGTTTAGCCTCATAAGCTTTCTCTGAAATATCTTGTAAACTGTTCATCAGGGTGCTCCCAGAATATGTATACAAGTGGTCTGTAAACTCTAAAGCATTTTGCAACTGCTTGGTACAGTGGTGATGCATTAGAAAAGGTTAATTAATGTATATCAGCCTAAATGTGCCCTGTCCATATAAAGTAAATTTTGACTATGTGTGAGTTATGTTTTTCGTGCATAATTAGTAAAGAACATCAGGCAGTATACTTTTTTCTCCTCTCTGTCTCTCTCTTAGTTCTCAACAGCTTTCCATACAAGGGAGAAATATATGTGGTAGGAGGAGGTGGAGGGAGGGAAGAAATCAGCCTTTTGTGGTCTCAAGTGCTTTGTTTTCTGAAATTATTTATTTAAAGAGTATTTACAAAACAAAACAAACTTAGTACCGAAGACAGAAATTTATTGAATTATTCTGCATTATATAATCACTCATACAAGTTTGGTTCAGGTTATAGCCATACAACATATCTAGCTTTATTCAGAACTCAGCAAAAAAAAAAAAAAATATATATATATATATATATATATATATATATATATATATATATATATATATATATTTATTATATATATATATATAAATATAAAAAGTATATATGTATGTTTGTGTGTTTTTAAAGGTCAAGCTAGTTCATGTCACTAAGTGATAAAATCATTATGAATTAGATTCCAGTATTTTGTTACACCTGAAAGAGAAAAAGAAACCCTGGAGAAAAGTTGCTGGCATTGCTATTAAAAAAAAAAAAAAATGTCAAATTTCTCTAAAAGCATAAAATAAACAGGACTTTAATGGAAACACAGGATTTCTCAAACTATCATTGACAAAATCAAGGGGAAGCTTCTTTATTGTTTTTGCTACTTCAATTTAAGAAATAATACTTTGGGAGGATTTACTACTCATAGAGACTTGGTAGTATTTTTGGTGAGCAAAACACTTTAAGAAAAGGGAACTGTCCTGGGGAGTGAATTTACTTAAAATTATTTTCTAGAGTAATTAGGACATATGTATCAAGAATGCTAAAGAAATTCAACCCATTTACCCTAAGTATATTAGAAAATAATTTATAATTATGCAAGGAAATGAGCAACTACACTTACTGAAGTTATGTTTGTAATAGAGAAATTTGGTCATAACACATATGTTCATTGCCTTCTTGTTTTCAAAGGATATTCAAGGAGAGGGAAACATGTTTCCAATTCTGTATGATTAATAGAGGCAAAATATAAACTATTTATAATATAATATCTATAATCTTATACAGCATGAAAGATTGGAGAAATATATGCCAATATAATAACATGGTGCTGTTTAAATGATAGTATTATGAAATTTTGTATTTATATTTTTTCACACTTTTAAGATTTGCTGTATTTTACAAATCTGATATTTTTATTGTTTATTAAATGCCTAGCAATTTATAGGGAACTTCAATTGAAATGGTGAAAGGGAGATAAATATATTTAATAAGAAAATGTATCATTATTAAATATTAGATTAACAACTCTCTTTAGCCATAATTAAGATCTGGTTTATATTTCAAAGGTATATGTTGCTGTGATGTTTTCTGCAATAACTGATCTGAATTCAATTGTGACATAGTCCAAAGCTTTTTTTAAAAGAATGATTAATGTAGAATATGAGGAATAACCTCCCATTTGCAGAAATTTTCTTTTTTTTTTTAAAGGTTTTATTGGGGAATTGGGGGAAGGGAACAGCGTTGGGGAATGGGGAAGGGGAACAGACAAGTTGCTGTCCTTTTGTTCTTCAGTCTAGTTGCGGAGGACATTGCTTCACTGGCCTATGTTGGTATTGTCATTTTGTTCTTCCCGGATGAGGCAGATTGGTCACCAGCCTCTGGATGGTCGCTCACCGTGGCCATTGGCAGCTCACGCTGGCTGCCAGCCACTCACGCTGGCTGCCGGCCACTCACTGTAGCCTATGGCAGCCCACTGCAGCAGAGGCTGCCGCCTGCACCGTTGCTGGGGCTTGCACAGCCAGGAAGTTTTCTTGTTATGAAATAACTGAGAATAATTCTCAAAATGTGTAGAAATTCGGTATAACAGAAAACAGCACAGGTGAAATAAATGTTTAGAGGGTTTTATTATTTTTTTTTTTGCTTGTTTTGTTGTTATTTGTTTAGTTTAAAGAATCTACATTAAGACTTTAGAAGCTGAAATTCAGCAATTTTAAAAACTTTTTAAATTATTTTAATAAGTTAAATTTTATATGTTTATTGTAATAAAGGACGTGTCCATTTAAATTAGCCTTCTTTTGTGAAACACAATTTAGTTCTGCACAGTAATCTGTACCCAGCAAAGGACCATTATGCATTTCCCCTACTTGCCTCATTAGATTCAGCATTCAAAGGAGATCAATGACTTGGCTGAATTGACAAAATATGCATTTTTCCCTTTTGCTGATGGGCTGTCTAAGACAGATAGAAAATACCGCAATTTTTTCCCATCTCTCTAAAGCATTTCAACTTTCATTTCTGTAAGTGTTATCACATTCAATGACTTCAACACACTCTCCATTTCACTAGCAATCTGTTAGTGATCTGCTGCTTTCATCTCTCCACAGATCTGTCCTAATGAAATCATTATGGTTGAACTGTTGTTTTTCATCCACCTTTATTCCATCTCCATACGATAATAATGATCTCACTTTATTTCCAGAAACACTGACACGCAGCCATAGTTTTGAGTCATTATTTTTATGTTTCTTAAAAGCAATTTGTTCTTTAAATATTTTATTTTGTGTATTTATTGAAGGTGGATACAAGATACAAACGCCACATTTATTTTGAAAGATGGTGGAATCCAGTTATTAATAAATGCCTCAGGATTCAGAATGAACTGAGTTCAAATATCCCTGCTACGTAGAGCAACGTGATCTTAAACATGTAGCTTATTTCATTAAATGTCTGATAATTTATAGGTCTGCTATGAGTATTAATTGAGAAAATGCATATGGAGTAATTAGCCCACTGCCAAGTGAAGAGATGCCAAGCTAAATGCTTTGTAGGGATACAGTCTGCTGTTATGGCTCAAGGACTTTATTATAGATGCATGCATTGAAGTCATGCTCTAATACCTAATATAAGTATTTTTTGCATGTATTCATCTATCTGCCAATATCAACTTACTATTTTTTATATCTTCTGCCATGGTAACTTAATATAAAAGACAAGGGTCTTCTCATCTGTTGCCATTGATCTTTAGTGAACTTAAAAACAGATAATCATGTTTAAATAAAATATATTTTAAATAAGAGTTAGTACTGTATTGAATACAAGTTTGAAGATCTGGTTTAAAGATGGAGGCATCAAGATGCTTATCAACTCTTTTTATGTAAATCTGATTATTTTCTCTCCCTTATACCCCAAATTTCCTTTTGCCCATTTTTAATCTCTCACTCACAACCTACCCCACGCCCATTTCCCAGGCATTCACTGATAGGCTCCAAAAATAGATTAGTTTGTGTTTTCTATCCATTTCTATAAATACAGATCTATAGTATGTACCATTTGTTTGCTGACTTATTTGCACAATTATTTTAAGATATAATCATGTATGACGATATATCAATAATTTATTTTATGACTAAATTGTATTCCTCTGTGGGATATGACATAATTTGTTATCTCTTCACCTGTGGAGGAATATTTTGCCCATTGTAAATAAAGTAGAATTTACCAGTGAAGTATTCTGGTCATGGAGTTTTTGATATGGGAAGGGTTTTAACAAAATATCAAATTATTTAATAGTTAAAGGGGTATTTAGGGAATATATTTTCTTGAATGAATTTTGATATGATAGTGTATCTTTGAAGGATTTCTTCTTTTCATACAAGTTCATAGAGTTATTGATAATATTTTCTTATTATCTTTTTAACATTTGGATGACTTCTCTTCTCATATTAGTAATTCGTGGCTTTTCATTTTTCTGAAGATCAATCTGACTAGATGTTTATTAATTTAATTAATCTTGTACAATGGCCAGGTTTGGTTTCATTTTTTTTCTCCTGTTTTCTATTTCATTGATTTTCATTCTGAGCTTTATTTTTTGTCAGCATAGTTTAGATTTTTTGTTGTTTTCCCTTTTTTTCTTATTTCTTAAAGTGGAAACTGAGATCATTGAATTGAGCTATTTTCTTTACTAATATAAGCATTTTTGTGCTATAAATTTGCCCCTAGGTACTACTTTAGCAGCATTGTCCTACAAATCTTGATGTATTTTTTCATTTTAAGTTAGTTTAAAATATTTTTAATTTCTTCTTTGATTTATTTTTAAAATTTTCTTCTTTTTACCAATGTGTTATTTATAAGTAGTTTTTTTGTTTGTTTCCACCTATTTAGGAATTTTCAAATATTTTTCTCCACTGTCTTCCTGCTTACCCTACATTGTTCTCATTTACATTGTATACAATGAGATATCTGCTGTCATCCTTATGGAATCATGTATATAATGAGATATCTGTTTTTCCTCTATGTAGCATGAATTTGTTTTTTCTGGTTGCTTTGAATATTTCCCTTTTTCACTGGTTTGGAACAATTTTATTATGTTGTACATTAATCTTTTTCTTTCATTCTTTCTTTTGTGTGGGGTTTATTGAACTTCTTGAATTTGTGTGTTTATTTTTTTCTGAAAATTGGAAATTTGGGGACATTATTTTTCAAATTTTTTGTTGTTGTTGTTCTTTCTCTCCGTCCTTTTTGGTATTGACTAGTATATGTAGAGTAGACTGCTTAAAATTGTTCCACACTCACTGAATGCTCTTTTTTTATTTTAATTTTTTTTCTGTGTTTTAGTTAGGATAATTTTAATTTTTGTTTTTTGTTTTTTAAAGATTTTATTGGGGAATTGGGTGAGGGGAACAGCTTTGGGGAATCGGGGAAGAGGTACAGACAAGTTGCTGTCCTTTTGTTCTTCAGTCTAGTTGTGGAGGACATCACTTCACTGGCCCATATTGCTATTATCATTGCACTCTTCTAGGGTGAGGCAGTCACTTGCTGGCCATTGGGCAACTACTCACAGTGGCTCACTGCAGCTCATGAAACGGCACACCAGCTGCCAGCCAGCCCCACTGCAGCCTTCACTGTCACTGGCAACTCACGACAGCCCAGGTCCAGGTCGAGCTGTTGTTCACCATCTTAGCTGTAGAGGGCACAGAGTCACTGGCCCTCTTTGTGGAATCCGAACCAGGGCCTTGCTGCTCAGAGCTGGTGTCCCAAGACAACTGTTAACCAAGGAGCCACTCAGCTGGTCCTTATTTCTATTTTGATGTATTCAAGTTCACTATTCTTTATCATGCTGTGTCTAATTGGCCATCAATCTTATCTATTGTACTTTCAATCTAAACATTGCAGTTTTGCTCTCTAGAAGTTTGATGTGTGTCTTTTTATATTTTCCATCTTCATTTTTGAACACATGGAGTTCATAATGACTGTTTTAATGCCCTTGTCTGTTAAGTCTATTATCTTGTGTCAGTTCTGAATTGATTATGAGTGATTGAATGCCTCTTCATTATGATTATTTTTGTACTTCTGTGCATTCCTTGTGATATTTGATTGGCAAACATGCATTGTAAATTTCACCTTTTTAGGTAATAGATGCTTTTGTATGTTAAATATATTTGTATTACTATTAATATTTTTAGAAGTGTCCTGGGACATATTTAAGTTACATGGAAACATTTTGATCATTTTTAATCTTGTTTTTACGATTCATCAGGCAGGACAAGAGCCGGGTTTACTCTAAAACTAATTGTTTCTTGCTACTGTCAAGTCTTTGTGAATCAAGTTTCCCAATCAGTTGGTGGGAGAAGATATTATTCCTAGCCCTGTGTGACTGCTGTGAACTGTTTCATCTAATCTTTCCAGATGGTCATTTACCAGGCCTTAGATAGTTCAGTTACACACATGCACTGAATAGTACTGAATTGGATACTCAAAGGGAACCATATGCAGCCACATTTCTATCTTTGTGTGGTGATCTCCTTCCTGATTCTGTTTCACACACTCCAGCCACCTTGTTCTCCTCAGATCTCAATTCTGTTTTCTCAGTTGAGACAATCCACTGGCTCCATCTGGGTTCTCTTTCCTGCCTCCTTAGCATTGAAATTCTTTCAAGGCACTCACTAATCACAGCACTCAAATGGGTCACTTACTTTGTTTCCTATCTCTCAGGGATCATTTGCCATTAGAATGTTCCATTGTTTTATATATTTTGTCATTTTTTCATTTTTTTTCATGTGGGTATTAAAACCAGCTTCTGTTACTCCATCTATACATCCTTTTGTCCTGTTGTGTGTGTGTGTGTGTGTGTGTGTGTGTGTGTGTGTGTATCTTAATAACATTTTTTTCTCACAGTTCTGGAGGTTGTGAAAAAGAACACGATATTAGCTGATTTGGTTCTTGATGAAGTCTCTCTCCTGAGTTTGCAGATGGTTGCCTTCTTGTTCTGATCTCCCTCACATGATGGAAACTGGCCTGAGCTTCTTATAAGAACACTAATCCCATCATGGGGCTCCACCCTCATGATCTCATCTAAACCAAGTTACCTCTGAAAGGCCCCACCTACAAATAGGATCACATTAGCATTGAGGGCTTCAACATATGAATTTGGGCGAAGTGGGGACACACAAACATTCAGTCAATAACAGCTGGCAATCCTTGCTATTCTTTGGCTTGCAGTTGCACAACTCCAGTCTCTGCCTCCATGGGCATATATGACTTTCTTCTCCCTGTTGTCTCTCCTGCTGTTTTTTTCGTTTTCTTTTTTTTTTTTTTTTAATTAAATGTATTGAGCTGACAATGGACAGTAAAATTACGTAAGTTTCAAGTGTCCAATTCTATCATACATCATCCTGGTTTTGAATCTGTTTGTTTGTTCACTTGTTTGTTACATTTGAAACCAGAACAAGTAGAGTTTTATTATTTTTCACTTTGGGCTTATTGGTGTATGTTATAAATATAAACATCATCTAGAAACATCAAAACTTTACATTTTTTTTTTTTAAGTGTGGGAAACATTTATATTTTAATCTTCTGATGGCCAATTTTTAAAAATTAATGAATAAATGTAAAGTTAGATGTTATCAGGAAACATTAAATTGTCCACAGAATACTGAGTTAGAATTTTTAAAATTTAGTTTTCATAAATATATCATTAAAAAATCAGAACCTAGAATCTTAATGTATCAAACATCTAGAGAAATGGAAACTTTACTCAAATTCTGTGACTCTTCTTTTTTTTAAAGATTTTATTGTGGAATTGGGGGAGGGGAACAGCATTGGGGAATCAGGGAAGGGGAACAGACCTGTTGCTGTCCTTTTGTTCTTCAGTCTAGTTGTGGAGGATATTGCTTCACTGGCCAATGTTGGTAACATCATTGCACTCTTCTTGGATCAGGCAGATCGGTCACCGGCCTCTGGACAGCTGCTCACAGCAGCTCTTCGCAGCTCACCCCAGCTGCCGGCAGCTCAGGGTGCTGTGGGTCACTCACTGTAGCCTATGGCAGCCCACTGCAGCAGGGGCTGCGGCTATGCCACCCCGGGACTCACAGCAGCCCAGCTTCAGGTGGAGCTGTTGCTCACCATCTTAGCTGTAGAGGGCAGTGTCACTGGCCCTCATATGTGGGATCCGAACTGGGGTCATTGGCGTCCCAAGCCAGCTCTTAACCAACATGCCACTTGGGCGGCCCCTGTAACACTTCTAATTATTTAAATACATTACATGATATTAAAAATGTGTACACAATTTACCAAATATTTCATTTCTATTTAGAAATTTGATATTTGCCATTCACAAAGTTATCTCAAGAAAACATGGAAATTTTTTATAACAATGGAGCTATTAATTTTAAAGATTCTCACTCTTTGATGCAGGAAAAATATATCTGAGTCTCTAGAATTAGGTTCAGAGACAGTGGTGGAGAATCTATAAGTCATGAATACAACAACAATATGCAAAGTAGTCCTTATGAGTACATACACCCACTAGAGATTTTTTTTTTTTGTGAAACATGGATAATAGCTCTAAATATAATATTTTAAAATAAAGAAGAAAATATGGAATATATATGACCACATCTTCTAAAGCATAGCCTTTTCCAAAAAAAGAAAATTTTTAGCCATTTCATTCATTTTTAATCTAGCTGCTCATTCTTAAAAGCAAGTATTCATTTGTATTTCTTAACATTATTTTAAAAGTGCACAGATGATGTTTGGCACTCTAAATTTTTCAAGCCAAGAAGTAGTCTACTTAAAAATGGCTTCAGTTTTCATTTCTGTTGTATATTTTTACTACATGTTTGTAGTATGTTCTGCTTAAAATACAAACATACAGATGGCAAGATACTGTTACCAGCCATAAGGTTAACGTATGTTTGTGTATGTTGGTTGGAAAATATCTATAAAATGAAGTACTTGTAGACATTAAACAAAATCCACTCTCCCTAGATATTTTATAATATGGTTACATATGGATCACTTTAATGACCACAATATATGCTTCTAAAATTAACCTTATTTACTTCAGTGAAAAATTATACAGCCTTTGGAGTCCAAACCCAAGTTGCCTCCAATTTTTCAGCAAGATGAAAGTAAATATTTTACTAACTGTAACCTAAGGAAATGAAAAGGAAAAAAAATGGAGAAGTTTTTTGAATTAAAGTTATATGACAAAATATGATATATATTTAAAGTATTTGGTAATGTTCATGCATTTACTTTATGTAAATGTAGTGACTTTTAGGCAGATAGCTATATTTTAAAGGAATGCATTTTTTAGCCTGATAGTAAAAACATTTTTTTAATCTACTGCTTTATTATATTAATTCCTTTTCAATTCAATATTAATTATTACCATACAAAGTTTAATGAAGAAAATTAGTTAATTTAAGCATTCTTGGTTGTATAGTTTCAAATATCTGGGTTGTTTCAAAATGATTTAACTAAGAGGAGAAAACTATACCACATTAAAAGAAAACATAATTAACTTCCAGAGAAATCAATATAAAATTTATCCTCAGATTTGAAGTGTTGGTAAATGAGATATAGTGAGATAATTGATTTAATGACTAAGAGATAATTGATTTAATGACTAAACAGAGAAATTCAGTGGAAATATCACATTTGGTCATTCTAACTGTAAACTGAAACATGAAGAAAAAATACTGTATCAATCCTATTTGGTATTATATTGCTATTTTCCTTTTGCATTTAAACATTTTATTATTTGAAGTGGCACAAAAAAAAATAGTGAACTTTTAATTTTTAATTTGTATATTTCTCTCTGTCTCAACAACAAACACTAACTAGTCAGAGATTTTGATCATACTTCTGTTTCTTTGATTATATAAATTTATCTGTATGCTTAAGAGTCCAGTCTTATCCTAGAAATAACAAAGTATTTACTTCTTTATAATTTATTCCCTCCTTGTTCATATACTTTATCTCAGATATTAGTTACACACTATACTTTGTACTTTAGTTTATTTCCAGTGACTAAAAATAGTCAAAAATAGAGAGCCAGATGTATTTTAGAACAACAACAACAAAATAACTGTTATTTTGATGGAGTCAATGGAATTGCTTATTGTGTCCATAAGTAATCATTTTATTTATTCAAATGCATGTGTTTCCTTGTTTTTTTCTTCAAGGTATTATTTATGGGTTATATTAATCCTTGAAAACTAGGAAGAAGTAAATATTAAATCTACTCATTGCTATCCCTGCTGATTTTTTTTCTCTTAAACTCAGTAATTGACTGTGAAATACACTTGAAATTTGAATGATCTACTATTGCTATGAATGATAAATGTTAATTCATAACAGAAATCAAAAATCTTTAATTTTTTTTTTTTTTTACTTAGTTTGGATTATTCATGATCTCTCAGAATCAGACAAATGGCTGGGCACATTGTTCTTGTACTGTATGTTGTTGTTATTGTTTCATTCTCTTTTTTTTTTTTTAGATATTTTTATTGGGGGAATTGGGGGAGAGGAACAGCGTTGGGGTATCAGGGAAGGGGAACAGACAACTTGCTCTCCTTTTGTTCTTCAGTCTGGTTGCGGTGGACGTTGCTTCACTGGCCCATGTTGGTATCGTCATTGCGCTCTTCCCGGATGAGGCAGATCGGTCGCCGGCCTCTGGGTGTCGCTCACCGCGGCTATTGGCAGCTCACACTGGCTGCTGGCCGCTCACGCTGGCTGCCGGCCACTCACTGTAGCCTATGGCAGCCCACTGCAGCAGGGACTGCAGCCTACACTGTCGCCGCGGCTGGCACAGCCCAGCTCCAGATGGAGGTGTTGTTAGCTGTAGAGGACAGTATCACTGGCCCTCATATGTGGGATCCGAACCGGGGCTGCTGGCATCCCCAAACCAGCTCTTAACCAATGTGCTACTCGGCCAGCCCTTGCTTCATTGTCCTATGTCACTTCTCAGGCTCAAATAATGCAGTCAAATTCTGGAAACAGTCCAAGGACTCAAAATGTACTATGTAGTAACAGCCTTACAAGGTAGTGAAATAGGAAATCTTGTATGTAAAATGATTTGAAGGACACTAAGAAATTCCCCTTTCAGATCCTGAAATTCTACCATTACACATTCATTGCTTTGGGTAAATCCTTGAGTCCCACCACCCCTACAACTTTCCCTATATGACTCTACTTAATGCAACTGATTTTGCTTTAAGATGAATTTATCACACAGTTTCCTTTGAAACAAAAGAAACCGAGAAAGCATGGCAAGTCTCGATTCATAAGAAGAAGGAGAAAAAAGGAGGTGCTGATAAATGGAAAGCATAGGCAAACTGCTATTTTATAATTTTGTGAAATCATTTCCTTTGTGTTCCTTGTTTGGATTATAGTCTTCTTCCACTTTGATGCTGTAAAACTGAGATTTACTTGTGGAGACAATGGGACTGTAAAGAAAGGCAGAAATCCTGCACAAGAGCAGACGGCGTTTTCTCCTGTGGAGCCAGGGAAGAGTCCCCACTTCTTTCTACCATCTATAATCCTGATGTAAAAGGGAAAAAACAGGCCTCATAACCTAATATATTTATTTACCTTGTATCATTTTTAATAACCTCAAATTAATCATTTTTTTCATAAACACAAGAGGTTTCTCTTTTAAGTAGCTTATGCATCATTATTTCTATCATCACAGTCATCCTCATTATAATTAGGGAATTTTGCATCCATTTTTGGGATGACAATGATTTGTCAGCCCCTGTACTAATCCATGGAGGCAGGCAGTCTCTCTGTGAATGACCGTAACCCTCATAATACTCCTGGCCAATTGTGCAGGAAGTCATTCCCTCCCAATTTCTGCAATGAGCAACTTATTCCCTAAAGTGTGAGATTTGATTACCTTTTCTCAGCATGCATTCAGACAAATGTTATTATTGGTCATAAAATTATCCAGCCCAGTGACCTATGGTGACAGTGAATTTCGCAAGGTGACTGCCTGCTGAGTGAAGCATCTCCTTTTATTTGTTCTAAATATTTTATATTATGAAGCTTGAAAATAAAGGGGATAACTTCAGATATTTAAATAAAGTGACTGGCATTGTAGGTTGGTGAGATCTTAACATGTTCCTCCAATTTGCCTTGATTGAGTGGGGTTGTCAAATTTGGTAAGTAAAGATATAGGAACCCCAGATAAATTTGATTATATAATAAAAATGATTTTAGTATAAGTATATTCCATGCGATGTTTGGGACATCTTTAAACTAGAATTGTAAGTGTTGTTTATCTGAAATTCAGACTTAATGAGGTGTTCTTTGTTTTATGTGGAAACCTGTTATTGAGGAGTTTGTTTTAACCAGTGCTTCCACAAAAACCACTGGCATTACTATAGGTTGTCTTCATCTAAATCATTGATTCAATTCACTTTTTTTAAAAAACATATTATGTACAAAGAAATATTACAAAGTGTATGACATTTTCCTTTGAATTACTCACAAGTTAGCTAAGGTGGAATGCTTGCTGAAAAATATGTTAAATTCAAATCCAAAATCAATTTATTAAAAGAAGAGAGTGTGGAAGAAAAAAGCAAATAAGATTTTTTTTTTCTTTTAATGGATTCTTCTACATAGGCACTGAAATACTATCTGTGAGTAAAAATGTCTATTTTCTTTTTCTTCTCTCTTGGAACTATTCTTATGCATGTCAGTAAAATTCATAAATGGCTGCTGAATGTGCCTTGTGTCATCACTGAATCTAGACTTCACTGTTGTCTGAAAGCAATTGTCCCCACAGGGAAATCTCTGTAGCACTGGAAAGGTCATGAGAGCACCTGCCCAGATGTTAGCGCATTGTGATACTCTATGCTGCAGCCATGGCTGATAGAGATTATCTGTGGAGAAAGACACTAACACATACTCTCAGAGGAAGGTGCTGAGGAAAGTAATTCAGTTGGTAGGGACTCTGCTAGCAGTGAATAAATCTGTGTGCAAATATTTCCTACTTAACCAGAAAACAGTGGGGATTTTATTCTACTTGAGTGAAATTCTGTAAGCAGAGCATTTGTGGTGATGGAATTGCATGCATACCTGTGTGGTAGAAAATGTATATCTATTACTGACCATAAAACCTTTGAAACATGACTGGCACTCTTTCGATAGTGACTGCCAAATGACAGTAATTGTTTATGGCATTGTCACTAAAAAGTAAGATAGGCACTGTAGAGCTTCTTTGGAACATGGCAATGCAGATACTCTTAAAATTCTCCTGAGAAATCCAGACACCTCAGTGTAATTTTTATCTGGGGTGTTTCCTATACAAACTTTAGCTATAACTGAAGAAAACAATAATTACTCTGAGCAGAGGAGACCGAGTACTTCATAAACATACAACATAGTAATGACTCCAAGTGAGATCCAAGGGGAGGCACGATGGTCCCTGGTTACATCTTTTGTGTGACACTCAGAAATCCTATTTTGCTTTGAATACACAGAATTTCGTTTAAGAATGGAAAAAAAAATTATAAAAATGAACAATTTATCATGCATATATGGTGGATGTTTTTAGAAAGAGATGAAAAAGCAGACTGACACCATTGCTCTCAGTATAGGATGACACTGTATGGAACAGTGCGTGAAAGATTTTAGGTAATTATACTTCTCTTCTATAGGAGATCACAACCTAAACCCAGAGCACGAGCAACTGGAGAGTCAACAGAAGGCCTTAGAAATAGATAACTAAATACCTCAGAAGTTTCAGCACAAATGAGGAAGGGGGCAGAAATCTACTTTGGTATGTTTTCTCCTTGTTTAGGAAACACAATCAATGATGATAGTTACTCTTCATTAAAGGCCACGTTTATACATTATCTCTATCATCCCTATCATTGTTGGAGATAATGCACATAGAGATGAAGTATCTTACTGTATTTCCTGTTTTACAAATGTGCATTTTGTTTGCACACATGAAATTACAGGATCAAGAGCAAAAGGAAGACTGGAGTAATGAAAAAGAACTGAACCAGGGCCGGCCGAATGGCACGGTGGTTAAGCACTGGCTTGGGAAGCCAGCGGCCCCAGTTTGGTCCCACATATGAGGGCCAGTGACACTGCCCTCAAAAAAAAAAAAAAATCTAAAGAACTGAACTAAACCAAATAAAAACCATGCTCTTCCTGTTACACTTTCTAATCAGTAGTTCTATACAGGAAATTATTTTGCCCTTCAAAGCAGATTTGGCAATGTCTGAGATTTTGGCTGCCACAACTGTGGGGGAGCAGAAAAGAAGAGAGCTGGGCATCCAATGGGTAGAGGCCGGGGTACTGCTACACATCCTGCAGTGCACAGGAACGTGTCCATAACAAAAATGATGTAACCCAGGTTTCCAGGCTAAACAACACTGATTTAGAAGAAGCAGCTATAAACTGATTTGGTACCTGTGTTATTTTATCCTTTAAAAAAATAAAATTCTATGTTATTCTCCAAAACTGTGTAGGTAATGAACCACAGAGACCATGAGCTTAAATACCCCCTGCTATTTTACCTACTAAATGTATAAATTTGGGTAAATCTCCCCAAGTTTAGTCCCTTTGTAATTCAACCATTTTATGATCTAGTTACTTTCTCTAAGGAAGCAGGTAAATTACAATAATCATATTATTGCAATGTTAATAGCCATTCACTCAGGTCACACACACACACACACACACACACACACACACACACACTCACAAAACATCCTTTTTCTGAAACAGCTTCAGTCTTATTCTGGTTACCTAGACTCAAAATCATGTAGCTATTCATCTTGTCCCTCAGGCGTGAACTTGATTGTCAAGGGTCTTGTTTTAGAGCCTTAGATTTTACCTGAGTTTTTTCAAAAGCCTCTCTTCTAATCCAGTCTGGTATATGCACAAAAAATCTTGACTGTCACTCCCTAGTTTAACAAAACAAACAAACGAACAAACAAACAAAACACAATTTGTGTCTGGATAGATTTCAGACGTGAGTGACACAGAACCCAACAATGTAGTGGCTAAAGCAGTTCAGAGTTCTGTTCCATAAAGTTCTCAGTGATCCAGGCTACTCCTGGATCACCATTTTGTCATCCCTACAATGCGACCTTTGTCCCATAGTCTAAGATGGATAGTCCAGGTCGAGGTTTCTGATTTATGTACGCAACATAGAGGAGGAGAGGGCAAAGGAGGGCATGGACTTTCTTTGAGGACACTCCCTGGAATTTGCACACAGAACTCCTGCCTTTGTATTTTAGTGGTAACATAGTCATGTGATGACATCCAGCTGCAAGGGAGGCTCGGATAGCTAGTTTTTATTTTGGGTAGTCATACTATAGGGGTTTAATTGCTAAAGGGATAACAGGAGCGTGAATAAGGAAAGACAGCTATCATTCTCTGCCACACAAACAAAAAAGCAATTTCTCATGAACAAGACTGTAAGTATCAAATTATTGAACATGACAATCAAGCTTTCTAAAGTAAGCTTCCCCTTAGCTTTTCAACCTCTTTTCACAGTTTACAATCTCTACCCCTACCAAACCTTCTTTAAACATGCCATCAATATTGTAGTTTCTTCTTTCCAGTCTTTCACTCTCACTCCTGTTTTCCAATGACAGTGCTACCCGTGAAGCTGAACTTAGGTTTTCATCATCACCCCATAAGTCTTCCTGTTACTCCCAACACATCCCTAGCTGCCACTGCCACTTCAAGGACCTTTGGATCTGCTGGATCCTATGGTTCAAGCAGCAGAACAAGCTGTGCAACAACCTAAACCTGTTGCAGTTTTCTCTTTTCTCTGGGCCCCGCTCATCTAGCAGTCTTTTGGGTTATTCGGCAAACGGGCAAGAGTATCACAGCCAAATGAACACTGCTCTGCCTCCAAATTCCAAGGAGGTCTCCTCAAGGTATGCATAATAGTTTTATGGTCATTGATGGAGTGCTTGAGCTAAGAATTAGAGTCTTCCCTTTGTCTGGTGATACTAGGAGCAAACATTTGAAAAAATGTTTCAAATCATCATATATATATATATATATATATATATATATATATATATATATATATATATTCAGCTACCTAGATACCCTTGCTTTTTATAATTGGCAGAGTAGGGTATACAATAGTGATATTTTGCTAATCTTTATTGCCAGATCATGCCATGGGTTATCAATGTTCTCTTTATTACTGGGAATAGAGTCATTAACATCTTTAAATTTTATCACATTAGAGAGCGAATTCCACAAAGCCCCCAAACCAATTAGAAAACTCATCTTTAGCGTTCTGTTTCTCTAGAACTACTCTTAGTACCAAAATATGTATTAGCTAGGATTCTCCAGAGAAACAAAACCAATACATTTATACAAATGTCTCATATATATTATTTATATGTACTATATATATATATACATATGTATATCTCATATATATTATTTATCTATACTATATATTTATATTTATTATAAGAAATCAGTTCCCAAAATCTGCAGTCAGGAACCTGGAGACCCATAGAGCTGATAGCACCGTTTCAGTACAAATATTTGCCAGCTTGAGACCCAAGAAGGGCTGATGTTTCCTGCCTTTGCACTCAAAGGGAAGAAAAAAACTGATGTCTCATTCCCAAAGCTGTCAGGCAGGAGGAGTTCCCCTTGCTCCAGTGAGATTCAGACTTTTTATTCTATTGAGGCTTTCCACTGTTTGGCTGAGGCCTAGCCATGTTATTGAGGCCATCTGCTTTACTAAGTTTACTGATTCAAACGTTAATCTCATTCAGAAACACCCTTACAGACATTCCTTGAATGATGTTTGACCGAATGGCTAAGCTGTGGCCATCATGTTGACACACAAAATGAACCCTCTCATTTTAAAATTCTCTACTATAAACCATTCGTTTATTGGTTGTAGCTATTGATGTTTAATGACTGAATTACTTATTTCATTAACGATTGCAAAATGACTACTTATTCACTTCAACTTCCCATCTCTAAAGAATAGAATTTTATCAACAAGATCTAATTGGTTACTTCGCAATGCAGTGCATTCAAAAAAGAGAACATAGGGCTGGCCAAGTGACTCCGTTGGTTAAGAGCTCACTCAAGGGTGCAAGCTGAGTTCGAGGCCAGCCTGAGCTGGGCTGCCGTTGAGCTGCCAAAGGTGGCAGGATGGCTCAGCTAAAAACAAAAAACAAAACAAAAAAAAGATTACACATTTAATTTTTCCTTCTAATTTCTGTGTCTTTAGCATGAGGAGTTAGTTTCCAAGTTATGTCAGTTAGGTTCAATGAGTACATATTTTTTCTTTTTTACTTTTTTTCAGTTTTAAAAAATATATTTATAAACTCAGTGTTTTTTTCATGACCAACTGGTCTTAGAAAGTTTTCCATGCTTTCTGGAGAAACTATATTTAGAAGTCCTGTGTATTTCCTGTCCTAGGCCTAGAATCAGCCATTCTTCAAGGGGCTCTAGTTTCTTGGTATTTAGAGAGAATAATCTGTGTGCTGATTATCTTATTACTATTCAGTATTTATTGCTTTTTAAGCCCTTTTATTGGACAATAGTAAGCATATACACATTTTTGAAAAGACACAAAGGCTCATATTGATTTTTACAATTCAACTTCAATATGACCATATTATAAGTATATACGTATAAGAACAAGTAAAGTTGAAAAATATATTAAAACTAATTCAATACTCTTATTTTTAGTGTAATATCAATGTTAATATTTAAGACTATTACATATATGATAGGATAATTTATTTTTTGAACCTGAACTCAAATATAATGTCTTCCTAGGAAAGCATTTAACGATACTCGAAGCAGGTTTTCTAGCATAGTGTACCCAAAGTTATAGATTCAGCCTACTTGAGTAAACTTCTAACTATGCTATCTATGACATATAATCTTAGGCAAACAACTCTCAAATATCTGAATTCCAATTCCTTCAGCTGGCAAAATATGAAGAATAATAGCATCTATCTACCTTATGCAATTGAGGTGAGGATTAAATGAGATAATAAATATTAAAATACTTGGAAAAGTGCCTGATAAATAATAAACATTTGGTAAATGTTAATTATTTATAAATATCTCATGGGACATTTAAATTTCATTATATTCTAACTACAATAGTCCCCCCACCCTTATCCACGGTTTCATTTTAAGTAGTTTCCGTTACCTGCAGCCGACTGCAGTCTGAAAATATTAAATGGAAAATTTCAGAAATAAACAATGCATAAGATATAAATTGTGTGCCACCCTGAGTAGCGTGATGAAATCTTGAGCTGTTCCTCTCTGTCTGGCAGCGGGTATGAATGATCCCCTTTTCCAGTGTATCTGTTCTGTACACGCTCCCCACCATTTAATCACTTAGCACCCATCTGGATTATCAGGTTGACTGTCATGGTATCATAGTGCTTGTGTTCAAGTAACACTTATTTTATTGAATAATGGCACCAAAACCATTCGTATAACTTTTATTTTGGTATACTGTTCTAATTGTTCTATTTTATTATTAGTTATTATTAATTTCTTATTTTATAAATTAAACTTTATCATAGGTATGTATTTATAGCAAAAAAAAACACAGTACATATAAGGTTTGGTACTATCCATGGTTTCAAGAATTCACTGCAGGTCTTAGAACGTATCTTCCATGGATAAGTGAGGGCTGTTATAGAATTATTTGTATGCATGAAAATCCTTTTTAGTATACTTTAAGACTCTTGAAGTCAAACTCAGCATTTGAGTCACTGTTATATTCTTGCCTATAACCCACAAACAAATTGTCTTAGTTCCTTTGCAGAATTATTTGCACATAGTTCTTACTCAGTAGTATTTGATGATTGGGATTGCATGTCTGCAGGGACATATGTGTGTTTATGTGGAAAACAAAACAGCAAAGAGACAAAGATGGGGAAAGAAAAGAAGGGAGGAATAGAGGGAAGGAGGGAAGAGGGAGATAGGGAGAGAAAGACCAAGTTGGACTTTTCCTCCCTTCAATCTTGCAGAACATCTAAAAGAAAGTGCACTAAATTATTACCCAATGGAGATTAATTTACATAAAAATGCAGCATTTCAAACCCATTTTTTTTATAATGTCTCTGAAAATATTGGCAAAACTTCCAACTTACCTGCTGAGCAAACAAGGACAAGTTCTCTTTCACATATGACCTTCTGAAACAATATTCAGTAGGGATAACTCATGAAGTCAGGTTCCTGTTGTACATATGCTCTTGGGGAGCTCACAGTAATCTGTCAGGTCCATATGTCCAACTGTGGTGGTACTCTGGAAATTGACGCTTATGTTATAAGCTGCATGTTTAAGGAAAAACCAGTTCTTCCTGGTGCTAGTATAGGTCAAGGATCAAAAAAAAAAAATGTGATGTGGCAGAACTTTGTCTTCAGCCCTATATCTTGTCAGGTCAGCAATTATAGCTAGGAAGAGCATCAACCCTTCTCCTTATGTGGTCAGGGGAGTTGAGGTTATCATTGCATGTCATAGGATGGGGACGGCAAGAGTTTCCACTTAGTGATCATGGCTGAATACTCAGTAGTCCCAACCCAGCTAAGAAAGTGGATATTTATAGGGTGGCTGGGGAGGGGAGAAGAAGGTGCTTAGAAAGAGGCAGTGAGGTATGTAGCTTGTCATTATTGTCTGAAAAGAAAAATCTATAATAATGGCACACTTGTATGTGTCTTCCTAACTCCTCCTGTTCTCATCTCAGCCTTCTTTGCATGTTCTTCATTTTTTTTTCTTTTTTACTCTGACTATAAAGGTTGGTATTTTAAATATCGTTTATAGTTCAATGAACCCTACATTTATATTTCTAGTCCAGACATCTCTTCTGAATTAAAAATTTATGAGCTGATTTATTCATGCTTTATTTCATTTTTTACCTATTGATATCCACCTCTGGCATAAGGGATATAAGGATACAGCAAGAAACACATTTCAATGTAGCATTCTTTGGGTTTCTTATTCATAGTTTATTTTTTGCATCTTTTTCATATGATTATCTCTTTTTGTTGTTTCTGCTTTGGGTCATTTCCTTATGTATATTTTCCATTATTTCTATAAAATAATTTTTGGAACATTTAGGCATTTTTCTCATATATGCTGAGTCTCACTAATAGTTATTTATTTTCTTTAGTGTTTTATAATTTTGGATTTTGCACTAATCTATAGTGCTGGTTTCATAGAAGGATGTCATTCCAGAGCAGTTTTACATTATATATGGGACCGAAATGTCACAAATGAGTCAAAGGTCTGCCACCAATGGCAAGGTGGCTACTAAATTTTCAAATTCAAATGCTTAATTTCCCTATAATGCAGGCCTGGATTTTCAATTTCTCTGAAAAGAAAAATTTAATCCAGATCTGAGATTGAAACAGAGAAGTTCTCTGGTTGTGTCCTAGTTAGGTAGGAAAGGTATTTAT
Organism: Aselliscus stoliczkanus; assembly: GCA_033961575.1. Taxonomy (NCBI): domain Eukaryota; kingdom Metazoa; phylum Chordata; class Mammalia; order Chiroptera; family Hipposideridae; genus Aselliscus; species Aselliscus stoliczkanus. The sequence goes on along the minus strand of CM066727.1, from coordinate 23,245,936 downwards.
CTTATTCATTCTTTATTCTTTCTGGAAGGTAAATCCTTTGAGTATCTAGATCTCCACTTCTATAACCTTTAGTAATCGAAACAGAAATTCTGGAGAATGTTTTAACAGCTCCTCCCTCTCCTCCACCCAACAGCTTCATTAACAACTTGAATATTTAATAATGTCCTCTTTTTTCTTGTGTATTATTATTATTATTATTATTATTATTATTATGACTTTTGTGAAATATTTAAACATTTTTAAAAAGTATAGAAAATAAGGCAAGAAAGACCCCAAAAAACACACACAGAGGTTAATCATAAAATATTATCAGTAGAGTTAAAGTTTCTGTGAAAAATTTCCCAATTCTCTTCCCTTTCTGCCCTCTCAAATGTAACTTTGATTCTGAGATTTACATTTATAAATTTCATGGAGATTTTTATACACTTCCCATATATCTATGGGCACACAAAAAAATGTGCATTCTCCTGTAATAGTAACATACAGTATATATCTTTCAGCAACTTTACTTTGCCAAAAAAAGCGGTGAGGTTAAGTCATGTTGATATATTCATTTTCCATATATCCCAGTTTACAAATCCATTTATTTTCTGTTTATAGACATTTAGGTTATTACCACATTTTGATATTAAATGTAATGCACAAAGAATAGTTTTATATGTCTCTTTGTATACAAGAGTTTCACTAATATGTACACTTAGCAATTGCTGAGTCCTATATTCCTAAAGTACAAAAATATTAAACTTTACTAGTTACTTCAGGATTACCTTCCAATATTGTTTTTAAAATCAATTTATATCTACAAATAAACAGCTCATAAAGTTTCTGTTTTCTACATATTTATCAAAATGATATTGTCAACATTAGATTTTATAAATCTGATGAATGTAAAATCATACTTTATTGTGGTTAAATTGCATTTCCCCAATTATTAAGAGGCTGATCATTTCATAATTTTTTTTTAAATTTCATCTCCTTTTCATTGCCAATTAATTTACTTTACTTACTTTTTTCATTAGAATGCCATTCTTATTTAGATTATTTGTAAGAAATCCTTGTAAATTCACAGACTGATCTTTTATTTTATACATTGTGAATATTTATCTCCAATATTTTACTTTATTTTTGCATAGTTTTATTACTTAGAAGTTTTTAATTTTAAAGCAGTCATATTGATCAGTTTTTAAAAATTGTTTGTACTTTTATATTTTGTTTAAAAATGTTTTCCTATCCTAACATCATCAAGATAATCTGTCTCTTATGTAAAAATGTCACATAGGATTTTGTATCTATGTCTATACATTTATGCCTTATATTTATTATTTATATAGTGGACTTCTCTAATTTTGTGTCAAGTGTGTATTAATTTAATAAAATAAATTGTGAGGTCATTCTTATCTCTGTGTTATATGACAAAATATGTTTACATCTTACACTGTATATACCTTAAAGGTTTGGCAGAACTCAATTTTAAAAACTTGACTGCTAAACATGCATGTGAACATAGTATATTATTAATTCAACATTTGAAAATGTCATGAGTTAATTTTAGGAACTTGTATTATTTTCAAATTTGTCCATCTTGTGTAAGTTAAAAAATTTACTGATAGAAAATACCTCAGAATATTTTCCCAATTATGAACATTTTCACTGTTAATATTACTTATTTGTGAAATATCCCTTTTCTTAAATACTCTGGAGAATGATTATGTTTTATAAAGATTTATTTGCATTTGAATCAAGGTACATTCTTTGTTTTGTCTTGATTCTCATATTGCCTAAGTGCTTATTCACTTTTTAAATATTAATTTTTGAATTTTTAGTCTGATTTATATACAAATAAATGAGAAATTTATATTAAAATACCCTATTATAATTAATTATGACTTTACATTTTAAATAATATTCTTAAATTTTAGTTTTTCTTTGCATTTTATAAGGCTTGTTATTAGGTGTATAAAAGTTCAGAATAGTTTTATATACATAATTTCTTCTTTTATCAGTATAAAGTAACTGTCTTAATTTCAAATACACTTTGTCTTTATATTTAGTTTTATTTTTACCTGTATATCTCATTTGCCTGGTATATATTTTAATATTCCTTAATCTATTTTGTTTCTTTGTATTCTAAGAATTTCCTTAGGTATTATTTGTGTGTATTATAACTATTATATTGATTTTTGCTTGTTTTTTCCTCATTTGAGGTATTTCTCATTTGTTGGATTAATTTATTTCTTTATATTCAATGTGTATGGGCTTTTGAATGCAATATAGTTATAAATTTTCTTTCTTATATGGGACAAAGGCTATTAAGTATGTGTGGGTAATTATTTAACAACTATTTCTCAAGAAAAAAGAAGGAAAAAAAATCCCAATTTGTAGTGTTTGTCAATTACTGTAATGTAAATACCTCCGTATGGCTGATTTCAGATACCATCTTCAGAAAAATGCAAGCCCCTGGCTCATAAGCTTATATGGCCTGGTATCTGTTTTGTCCTCAGCCATATATCTAGTATCAAGTACATTACTGGACATACAGGAAGCACTTCATAAAAAAATTTGTTGAACATAGAAAAAATTTGTGCTATAATGTGAGAAGCAGGATAAAACATAAAAGTACTTACAACTAGGCTTAGTTCCTTTGCATGTCATCAAGTTGCATTTCAAAGAAGAGAAGTGTCATAAAAATGCTAGTTGCAAAGTCTCTGAAAATAATTTTTAAAACTTACTGCATATTTACTCATTTACTACCCCTTTTCTCCCAAAGGCCCTTGTTATAATTCTGACATAAACATAAACTTTGCTATCAGATTGTTGCTATCACTTAATCTTTTTTTTTTTTTAATTCTATATACCACATTGATGAGTTACATTATCTCTCTAAGCCTCAATTTCATTATCTGTATAATGGTTTTCAAAATAACTATCTCCACTTATTTATGACAAGGAGTAAATGGAGTGAATCTGAAATTATACAGCACCTTACTTAGCATATTAAAGATGCTCAAAGCAGCCAGCTCTCTTCACTTATTATTTGCAACTAGTGTATGAATGTGTTGGAGTCATCTTTAAGCACAATCTAGAATGCATTCATTCAATCCTCATTAAGTGTTGAATGTGTGCAAAGTACTATGAGGCTGCTGTGTTTGGGTTCAAGGGATAGTCTCTGAGTTTTCTATGGCATAATGTTTCTGTGTAATGAAATATGTCATCACTCATTGGCTCAAAACAATAAGTATTTATTTGGCTTAGAAAATTGAAGTTCAATAATTAAAGATGGACTATCCTTCTGATTTTGGCAGGGCTCCCTCACATGACTTAGGGTACACTGGCTATTATTTGGGAGCTGACACATCTGGGAGTAGGCTTGTTGTGGAATAATATTACTTGGCTCTGTTCTCACATCCTTACAATAGGCTAGATGGGCATGTTCTTATGTAGGTAGCAGGACTCCAGTATGTGCCAACTCCTCTATTGGCTACTGCTCAGTTGGCCAAAGTTAAGTGACAGAATAGTGTGGGCAGGAACTATCGAAAGGCTTGGGAGTAGGTAGGTATGAGCAACTGTGGCCATTAATACTATCTGTTTACCAAAAGTAACATTGAAAAACAAGGGCTTCTGGCTGGCTGAGTAGCTCAGTTGGTTAAAAGCTCACTCAAGAATGCGAGCTGAGCTCTGAGTAACAGCAGTTCAATGCCCAGCCTGAGCTGAGCTACTGCTGAGCTGCCAACAGGTGTCAGGATGGCTCATCTTAGAAACAAAACAAACAAACAAACCAACAAAAAACACAAAAAATGAGGGCTTATCTCTGCCTTTTAGGAATTCAAATACCTTTAATATGTGTGATATATATGTAGATATTTAAAACACAACGGAGTACAAAGAATATAGAAAGAAAGAAATGATCACTTTACCCCAAAGTATTCCAGAAAAACCTTTAAACAAAATTGTAGCTTGACCTGGGAAATGTAAGAAGGGAGGAAACTCTTAATTGAAAAAAAGAATAAATGAGCCAAAGCATAACGCAAGAATGGATAGGGTAACTGTGTAGGAAAGAGTGGAAAACCAGGAAAGAGCAGGTTTGTGCTGGAGTATATAAAAAATACGGCTTCAGAATGTTTAGTATTATGGTACCGATAGATGCCATATATCACACCACAATTTATTATTCCTTTCAAGATATTGGGTTGTCAGAAAAGTCGTGACATATTTTGTCTATGTTTTTCAAAAGTTATTTATTTATATAAAGAACAAAGATCAATCAATGATATATCGCCCTTTTTGTTTGATAAGATTTTGCCATCTTTCAGTGAGCTTCATAATTACTCTTTCATAGAAGGAACTGCCTTTATTTGTGAAAAACTGAACAAGGTGCTGATTTACAGCCTCATCTGAATTGAAAGTTTTACCACACAAGGAGTTTTGAAGAGAGCAAAACGAGTGGAAACCTGATGGCTCAAGGTCAGGTGAGTATGGTGGGTGTGGCAACACTCCCATCCAAGCTCCAATAATTTTTGATGGGTGATCAAACTTGTGTGTGGTCCCGCGTTGTTGTGATGGAACACAACTGACTTGCAATTAACAAGCTCTGGACGTTTCTGGATGATGGGTTCATTCAAACTGTCCAATTGCTTTTGAATTGATTGTTATGTTCCTTGGTAGGAGCTCGAAAAACAAGACACCTTTAAATCCCACCACACAGAGAGCATAAATTTCCTGTGATGAATGTCGTTTGAGGTGAATCATCACGTTGGGGACCAAGACCCCACATTGTTGTAAACAATCCACTTTTCATCACCAGTTATCAGTTGCTTCAAAAAAGGATCGTTTTCCTCACATTTAATGAGCGTATTGCAGATATTTATACGCACCGTCAAATGAACTTCTTTGAGTTCATGCGGAACCCAAATATCGAGCTTGCTTATATATCTCAGCTTCTTCAGGTGGTCTTGAATGATTGAATGATGGATGTTCAATGTTTCTGCAACCTCTCCTGTCATGTAATGTGGGTTTGACTCAATCAATGCCTTTATTTGTCTTCATCACCCTCACTGGGCTTCCCTGACCGAGGAGTGTTGTTATCAAAATCACCAGCATGGAATTTCGTGAACCATTGTTGGCACTGACATTCTTGCAGAGCATTGTCACTGTAGACTTTATGCAACTTTTCACAAGCTTGATGCACGTTCTTCCCTTTATGGAAGTAAACCAGTAAAATATGGCAAAAAATGCACAGTTTGGTCTTCCACTTGTAAAATCACCAAAACGTAATCAAATTACTATTTTTTTTTAGAATGAAGCTAGATCTGTCAGCTGTCAAATGACATAGCAATAACATAGATGCGAATGACTCTAGTACTTCCAAAAATGAAATAGTGCCATCTGTTGCAAACACGCGTCATGACTTTTCCAACAACCAAATACATGTAAATCTGTAGGAAATACTTCAAGTATCTAAGTGTTGAGGGTACGAAATTTGTAGAGGTAAGGAATTAAACACAAATAGTATTTGAGAATGGATTTATAATCAAATTATTTACAACACATGGATACAAGACTCAGATAATTAAAAAGAAAATAGTATCATAAAACTAATATTATAAAATCTCAAAGTGTATTGAAATGTTGAAATATACCTACATGCTATATCTTCAGATAATATTAGAGTTGATATCATAATATATTATGTAATAATCATGATAAATCAGATCAACATTAATTTCTAAGTTAAGTACTCCTTATGAAGACACATTAAGGACACATGATGTTTAGATGTTTACTTTGATTATTATTTTTCTTAATATAGACACAATATTAGAAAAGATTTTTTTTCAGTGCATGCTTTGGAATAATTTTACATATTTTTAATAAATTTCATGAGATTGGTTAATTTTTCAGAATTAACTGGATTTTTTTTGTCTAATGAGGAGAGAGAAAAGGAGGGAGAGAAGGAGGGAGGGAAGGAAGGAGGGACGGGGAGAGAGAGAGAGAGAGAGAGAGAGAGAGAGAGAGAGAGAGAGAGAGAGAGAGAGAGAGAGAGAGAGAATAATGTATAAATTTGTTTCCAAATTCATTCATATTATCCTGTTTCTCAATAATATATAATATATATTTTTTACTCTTAAGTATTGTACTCTCATGTAAACTAGAAACTATCTACAGGCTCAGGGTTTAATTTGAACAAAATTATTGATCCCATTCTGTCAAACATATTGGCAGACTCAAATGTTGAAGTATTTTACTCAATAGTAAATTTTTGTTTTAATTAATTTCCCTTCCTAACATACAGTTTAATTTCTGTTATGCTATGTGTTCACATAAAGAGTCATTGGTAATACATTTCTACCTATACGGTGATCACTTTTTTTTTTTTTAGGTCAGTGCTCTAGGGTACAAGAAAGCAATTTAAATTTGGGGGAATCAAGTTCAAAACTATGCAATAAGAAAATTCAATTGGAAGCACCACATCATTTATATCAATATGAATTGTTAAGCTTCATTCTGAAATATGAATTTATTGTTTGTCTTTATATCAGTTTATTAGGTATACCCAAAAGAATATGTGTATATTCACCTGTGCATTTATAGCACTGCAAATGCATTCTCACATAGCAAGATATGCTAGGGAGAGATATGCAACCTTACAATCAGCGATGACATTTCAGGGTCACTGAATACATTTCATCAAACTTCAACTGTTTTTCTTGAGTTACATCATGCACATTGACCTTCACTTACACAGCTTCCTAAGTATGCTTGCACCTGTGCGTGAAACCATAGTTTACTTTAACTAACAGTATCATCATAAATTTAATTAATCAAAGACTTTTGCAACAGTTCAGAACTGAAGACTTTTGGTTCAGTTCATTTTTTTTTTTTAAACCAATTGGTCCTTGTTTTAAATTATGGCAGCGGTTCTCAAACTTTTGGTCTGAACGTCCCTTTATACCCTTAAAATGTATCAACGACACTGAACAGCTTTTGTTTATGTGGTTTGTATCTATTATTTACCATAGTAGAAATTAAAACTGGAATTTGGAAAAAAAAATTAACCCACTAGGTGTTAACATAAATAATATACTGAAAAATAGCACTGTTTTTGTTTTTTTTTCTTTAAGTGAGATTTAAAGAATGTATTCTTTGGCAAGTCCCTTTGAAAGACTCTTTTGGCTATTATCATTGAGACCTGAGTACAAACTCTTTGTATTAGAAAATAGTTTGATTCTGTTATAAATGATTTTCCTAACCATGATCTATATGACAATATTACAAAGCTATTTCATGGCTTATTTCTATTTTAATATCACATATGGTATTTTATTTTAAAAAAAAAACTTGAGTAATAATATGAAAGGTAAAAAATAAAACAAAACAAAACATTGGTTTGTGCTTATTGCATACCGAGAACATTGCTGAGCGCATTAAAGTCCTCCTTTCACTCTAACAAGAGACATACATATTTCTGGAGATACAGCTTTTCTTTATTTAAATTTTTCAAATCCCAATTTTGTATTTAGTTGGAGTCACTGCTTAAATTAGCAAAATGCACTAATTTTTCATTATATACTATGTTGAAACCATGCAATGATTTACATAGTGCAATGAATTGCTGTCAGAGGAATATATTTTAGTTTACGACATCCTGTAACTATTGACCTCAGGAATGTTCTGTGGGTGACCTAGGATTGATGTGATCCACATATTGTTACAGAATAATTAATCATGAATATGTGAACACAAAGAGATCTTACAACAATTGGCATTTTCTTCATGACCAGAAAGGAGTTCTTGCTGTTATCATTGCTATAAATATTTGGGAGGGCTTTCTTTATAAATGACAATATTTCCTCTTACATTTTTTTTAGAAATTGCTTTCCTTACTCTTGGATTTGAATTATATTGAACAACTTTAAACTCAAAGGTACCCATAGTAGCCATGTTTTCTTATTTTTTAAAAATTTTTAATTACTATCTGCCAGCAATTTTATTATTCTGGCTGTTTCCAAGTTTTCTATATTTTGATAAAAGTGTAACTTAGTTATCTCTGTAACTAACTTTCTTAACAGACCGTATCAATTTTTGTTGCAATACATTTTACCTAGAGCAGTAATGCCCTTTTGTGAGTAGTTGCTGGTACTGTACTACAGAGAATGAGAAAAAACTGATTAATTGCTTTTAGAATAGTAAATGAAGCCTTTTAATTTAATGAATATTTCAACAGAATCAATTCACTTTGTCTCTCAAAGGCAAAAATCCCATAGGGAGAATTTCTTTGGGGTGACCTAGAGAGCAAATTGGAACCTCTGTGGGGTTGGCATATAACCATATGTTTTCACAAGCACTTCGATTATCTCTATTTCTCTAATACATTGCCCCTAACCTAAAATGCATTCCATTTCAAGAGTTTAGATTTACAAATTATCCTTGGGTATTGTGAGTTGTGGGGCCAGGGCATGCATTCTCTTTATCTGAGATCTGTCTATTCTAAGTATACTGCTGAAGTTGGATTGTTTAAAAGGCAGGAGAGTATAATGGATAGGATAGTAGAATAAGAGCATGCCTATATGTGGTAGAGAGAATAACTGCCTCTTAAATCCTGTGATCTTGACACATTACAACTTATTTATATGACACTGCCATTTAGATCTTTGAACTATTGATAGCTGGATCTTATAATCATAGTCTTAGATTTTAAGCCAGAAATGAAGGCAATTTTTTTTCTGCTTGCTTAAAACATTTACTTATTTCTTTTATTTAGACTTCTGGGCCTCATTTTCCATTCATTTGAAAATGTAGTAACATCACTGATTATTCAATAGATTTCTATGAACATCTTTTTCCTTAATGAAAAATAGCATAATGATAGCTATTGATAATCATTTTACTATAGTTTAACAAATTATCATGCTTTTATAAAAATATACCTAAGTATTTATTTGGGAAAATTTTAAGACTTTAAAACATCACCCTAAAAGGTAAGGTCAGTGTTCATTAAAAGCAGATGCACAGCTTTATCTTTCTGATGCTCTTGGCAATTTCATTTTTCTGTTTTTTATGGAAACTTGACACATGCCTCATGATTGCTTAATACAAATGTACTAGGAGCTAAGATAGAACAATTTTGAAATTGTAAGATAATGGGTGCTAGCATTCTATGACTCAAAAATAAGCCCTTTTATATCCACAGAATAATGAAACAGATTGTAATTTCTTCATTTGCATACACTTATTTTAATATTTGCTTGTGATTATATCTCTCCTTTGACTGTCCGGTTTGCAATTAAATGATACTTGTATTCTTCAATGTAATAAGGTATCCTAAATATATTCATTACATTCAAATCAATGGAAATTTATAAAATGTAGTGAAGTACTTAAATTAAGAGGATTAGCCAGGTGAGCATAAAGTTGAATGTTAAAATATAGTACAAAAGGAAATTATAAGAAATATCTTCAGAATTCCTGTTTTACAGCAAATCAAATTGCAAAGATGTGAAAACTATATAAAACACATCACAGACATTGAATGAATGAGCTATTTGATTCTTTGTACATTAGCATCAACAAAGTTGGGAGATAATAAAATCTTATTGCTAATATTTGGCTATCAAAAATTAAGCGCATACTTGTTTGAAGATAACTGTAAAACAATTTTTTTCACCAGAATCTATATTTAGAAGTAATTTATAATGCATCTCAGTATGGTACACAAAAAGATATCACTGGACTTCCTATGTTTAAAGCTTAAATGGGATTTAGACCTGTTTGCTTGGGTACCCTTTATCTTCACTCTCTCTCCCCAACAATCGTTGGGTGGTTTCTCAGACTGTCAGTTCAGAACACCGGAGAAAATTTGCTGAATAGATGCAGAAAACATTAAAAGATACAATTAATATTATTTCTAAAATTAAGTTTATTTTCAGTGTCACAATAAGATCATATGAGAACCTTTTTATTCTTCACTGAGTTGTTTTACATTTAATTTCATCTCAAAATCTCTCTATATTCTTTCAAGATACTCTCATACACTTCTTTTATAAGATTTGTCATGTCTGTGAGCTGCTTTAAGTTGGACAATTTATATTTTCTCTTTGGGAGGTCATTTGAACTGCTTCAAATAGAAGATTTAAGGAGGACATGACTATTTGAGAATACTGAAAAAGACTAATGTACTGCATTTCTACAGTCTGAAATTTAAGCTGCCCTCATTAAACAGCTGATCAGAACTAAGTTGAAAGAGTTTTTGTGACTGCTATGAAAATGTGTTTGACCCTTTTGGGTCAGTCTCAAAACTGGTTAGGAAGTATTCTATGTCAATGTTTCTGATGTTTAATAATGCATAGAACTCATTTGAAAATGAATAGCTTCTGTAATGTTGACTATCTTAGTTTGTTCAGGCTGCTATAACAAAATACTACAAATAAGACACCGTATTATACACCACAGGACATCATTTCTTGGTCAGTATAACCAGAGATATATTAATTTTGTTGATATTATCAACTAAACAGCTTTATGTTTTATTGATTTTGTTTTACTGCTGATTTCTTTTTTATTTAATTGATTTTTAGTTGTTTCTTTTTCTGTCTTCAGACTTATTTTGGTTTTAAATTGCTCTTTTTTTTTCTAGATGCTTGAGGTATAAGCATAAATTTTTGGTTTTAAGCTATTTTGCAGTAAAATCATTTGAAATCACTCATACCACAAATTTTGATATTTTCTAGGTTTTTATTATTTGAGTTATTATCTCCTTTTCCTTTTAATTGTTTTACTCATGAGCTGTTTTTAATGTATTGTTTACTTTCCAAATATTTAGAGCTCTTGTCAAATTGTTATTAACCTCAAAAATAGTTTTGTTTTGCTCAGAGTGTTCTGTTCTTTTAAATTTACTGAAATCTTTGGGCTATAAGTTGGCTTATATTAATTAATAACCCATGTGCACTTAAAATATCATGCAATTTAGATGGCAATTAGGTGAAGATAGTTCATATATTCTGCAGATTTATTTTGGTCTAGTTTTTATATCATTACTAAGCTGAGAGTAAAATTATCAACTATAATATTTTATATATATATATCCCTTAAGTTGTCAATTTTTATTTTATGTATTTTAAAGCTCAGTTATAAGGTACATATAAATTTATAATTATTGTATCTTTGATATACATAGAAATTTTATCAAAAGTAAGTGCTCTGTATTATTCTCTATACTAATATTCCTTGTATCTAAGTTTCATTATTCTAGCATTAATTTAACCACTATAAATTTTTTCGAGCTTTTTTTGTTGTCCCCATTTTATATTAAACTTACTTAAATATATGTGCAATTTATATATTATATATGTAATACACATACACACACACACACACACACACCTGGGGTGTGTATACTGTGGACAACATAGTTTGTTTTTGCATTTATTTTTCTTTTTACTTCATCTCAGCCTTTGGATTTGAATCTCAGCCTTTTGATTGAACTGTCAAGTCCATTTATATTTAACATGATCAATAATGCAGTTGTATTTATTTATGTCTAACATTTTCATAACTATTTTCCCTGTGCTTTCTATTTTAACGCACTACTGTTTCTTCTTTCTTAATATATTTTTGTGAATAAAATAAAAAGTAATATTTCTTTTAATTCTTGATTTGCATTCTAACTATATCTATTTACATTGTTATTTTTGTGGTTGTTTTGGGGATTAAAATATGCTTCCTTATCTTATTGCAATCTCCTTAGAGTTAATATTAAATTACCTCTGCTAAAATACTGAAAATATGCTTGCATGTTATATTTCCACTTATTCTGTTGCTGATATTTTCATATATACTATATCTGTAGATACAGCAATATTTTTGCTTTAAACATGGTTTTAGGGAAGAAAAGACAAAATGTGTGTGTGTGTGTGTGCACATTTTCCCACATGCTTACCATTTTCAGCATTCCAGTGCTTTTTATTCCCATTCACGTTGCCAGCTGGGGTCATGTTATTCAGCTTGAAAAATTTACTTTAACATTGCCTGCAGTGCAGGTCTGCTGGAAATTAATTTGTTTTCAACTTTTTGTTAATATGAACATGTATTTATAGCATTTTATTTTTTAAACATAAATTTTCAGGATAAAGAAATTTTGGTTGAGCAGTTTATAATTTTCTTTTTCCTTCAGTCCATTGGACATCATGTTATAACTGTTTGTAATGGGAATCGACCATTAATCATATTGTTTTCTGCTGTATGCAAAGGGATTTGTCTTGTATGTGAGATATTAATCTCTAGGGGCTTAAGATGTTCTTCTTCTTATGGTCTTTTATCTGTGCCCAGGAGTGGTCTTCTTTGTTTTTATTCTCTTAGGGGTTAATTTATTTAGGGAAATTTTCAGTCATTATTAATTCTTTATTTATTTTTGTCTGCTTCCTTTCCTGTATTCTCTCATTTTGGAATTAAAATTTCACTCATGTTTTATAATCACATGTTATTTTCCCATGTGTCTCTGAGACTCACTTCAGTTTTCTTAAATCTTTTCCATATGATTTCACTGATATGTGGTATATAAAACTGAAAACCACAAAGGACCAAGATAAACCAATGAAGAAACAAAACTCATAGACACAGACAATAGCTTAGTGGTTACCAGAGGGTAAGGGGGAATGGGGTGGTAGATAAGGGTAAAAGGGATCTAATATATGATGATAGAAGGAGAACTGACTCTGGGTGGTGAGCACGTTATGTGATATATACATAACGTATTACAGAATTGTACACTTGAATCCTATGTAACTTGGCTAACAATTATCACCCCTATAAGCTTTAATTTAAAAAAAATGATAATAACAACATTGCTGATCCTTAAAAACATGTTAGACATAAGAACCTAGACATGAAGGAGTATATACTGCATGTTTTCACTTATGTACAACTATAGAAAGTCAAATCACTTCTAAAGTGATAGAAAGTTAGAAGTTCCCTGGGACCAGGGTGCATCTGGAGTGATTAGGAAGGGGCAGAAGAAAACTCTGCTTTAAAGGAAATGTTCTAAGTTGTGATTGTTGTAGTGGCTATGGAGTATATCCATTGGTCAAACTCATCAAACTGTACCCTTCACATGGGTGTATTGTACTGTATTTATTTATACTACAATCAAGTTGATTATATATCTATATATCTATATCTATATCTATATCTATATCTATATCTATATCTATATATATTATTTTTTTTTGCCTTCCCTATGTTCTCCAGGTTAAAACTTTTCTTTTTGCCTATCTTCCAAATACCAATTCTTTCTTCTGCCATTTCCAATCTCTGTAGAAACAATTTAGTATGTATTTTATTTCAGCTATTATACTGAGCAGCTTTAGCATTTCCGTTTTTTATAATTTCTATTTCTCTGTTTAGATCCTTTGTCTCTCCCCTCATTGTGACCTTTTTTCCCCTTTAATTATTTACATATATTTGGGAGAGCTATTGAGCCTTAGTTTGCTATATATAACATCTGTGTTGGCTGAGTTGGAGTCAGTTTCTATAGACTGCATTTTCCCCTGAGTATAGAACTTGCTTTCCATTTCTTTGTATGACTATAAAATATTGGTTGAAAACTAGCTGTATTAGATAGGATGAAATATTGACTCAGATTCTATTCCTTTTCAAAAATTTTCAAATTTTTTGTTCTAGCAGGCATTTGACTTCCTAGACTCGAATTGTAAACTAAAATTTTTCCCACAGTGTGCAGTAGTTGATATCTACTCAGTTCTTTCTTGCTGCTTAGCCTGCTGCTTGTTTTAGCTTACTGCCTTTTTTATTCTGGTCCTCTATAATTTCCTCTGTATCTGGAGAGTTTTGTGGTCTCACTAGTTTATACCTAGTTTTGGGTGCTCACTGTCTCTTTGGTCTCTGTGTTTCTATGGAATGTCTCATGAATTTATAGTTGCTTGTCTGTCTTTGTCTCTCAAAGAGTGAAATTCTTGCTTCTTGATGCCAAGCTGTGCAGGGATGGGAAACACAGTCAGTTGAAAAACAAACAAAAATAACAAACTCAAAAATCTCACCCAGTGAAGCTCGTGTTTTAGGAGTATATTATTTTCTGCTCCTTGCCTATGAAGAAAGGTCTTCATAGTTCATAGTGAAAATATTTCAGGTCTATAGTTACATGGCAAGATGATCTCTCTATTAAATGTAAGGTCAGCCAAATAGCATTTTCAGCTATACAAGATCTCAAAAAACTGCACTCTCCATGTACTCTATCTTGGAAAGCTACTGGAAGAGATGTTTCCCAAAAATGAGATAGTAAATCAGAAAAAACATGAAAGTTCATCTAGGAAAAAAAGAGGATCTAAGGAAAGAAACAGAATAAGCCTCCAGTGTGATCATGAAGGAAGCATTTGTACTGAATGCTGTGCATCAAACTGGCAAAAGAGAAAATATAGGGAGTAAATTTGCAGACATTACCCTGAGCAATATTTTTACTGATACATCCCCATGGGCAATGGAAATAAAAGAAAAAAAAAATGAACATATGGGATTTTATCAATCTTAAAAGGTTTTTCACAATAAAGGAAACCATCAATAAAACAAAAAGGAAGCCCACTGAATGGGAGAAGATATTTGTCAATGATATATCTGATAAGGGGTTAATATCCAAAATTTATTAAATACTCATGCAACTCAACACCAAAAAAACAAACAAATTAAAAAATGGGCAGAGAATATGAAGAGACATTTCTCTCAAGAGGACATACAGATGGCCAACAAGCATATGAAAAAATGTTCAACCTCACTGATCATTCAAGAAATGCAAATAAAAACCACCATGCAATACCACCTCACTCTATTCAGAATGGCTATCATCAATAAATCAACAAACAACAAGTGCTGATGGGGCTGTGGGGAAAAGGGGACCCTGCTGCACTGTTGGTGGGATTGCAGATTGGTGCAGCCACTATGGAAGTCAGTATGGAGATATCTCAAAGAACTGGAAATTGAACTACCTTTTGACCCAGCAATTCCACTCCTAGGCATTTATCCCGAAAAACCCAAGACACTAATTCGAAAAAATATATGCACCCCTATGTTTATTGCAGCGCTATTTACAATAGCCAAGACTTGGAAACAATTGAAATGCCCATCGGTAGACGACTGGATTAAGAAACTCTGGTACATTTACACAACGAAGTATTACGCAGCTATAAAGAAGAAAGAAGTAGTACCATTTGCAACGATATTGATGGACCTAGAGAACATTATGTTAAGTGAAATAAGTCAGTCAGAGAAAGACAAATACCATATGATCTCACTTATATGTGGAATCTAAAGAACTGAATAAAGAAGCAGTGTAAACAGAAATAGTCTTAGAAACACAAAGGAAAAACTGATGAGGGCTAGACAGGATGGGGATGGGAGAAGGCGAAGGGACGAAGCAACACAAACTGATAACTGCAATATTACCCAGGGATAGAAGAGACAGTTTGGGGAATATAATCAATAATGTTGTAAATACTTTCTTAGGGGACCAGATGGACTCATGTCTTGTCAGGGAGACCACTTCATGGATGGTGTAGAGGCCTGACCCCTGCACTGTACATCTGAAGCTGCCACTGAATAACATTAAATGTTAACTATAATTTAACACATATATAGTCATGGGATGTGAAGTATAGTGTGGGGATTGAATCAATGGAATTGTAATAGATATGTATGATATCGGGGTGGGAGAGCAGGGGAGGGGGAGTCACTCTGTAAGTAAAAGGATAACTATTGCATTGTTTTGTACATCTGTAACTAATAATAATAAAAAATGAAAAAAATTAAAATAATGGCACAAAAGACACATTTCTAAAAAAGGGGAATGATGGAATATATGAGGCATGTGGTGGAACTAAGGGAAGATTTAGGCTATTAAGAAAAGTTTGGCTGTAATTTAAGTTTAAAATCTACACAAAATAAATGAGTTTCAGAGAAAAATGTCGGAGAAAACAAATTGTGTGGAAAAGGTGATGATAAGCCTTGTAAATATAGGGCACCTCTTTTTTTACAGGATCATAGTGTATACCCAATGAATGATAATCTCATCAAATGATTATACAGTATAAGGATATTAAAAAGATTAGGGGCTGCTAAGTAAAATATGGGATGCGCAGTTAAATTTGAATATTTAGTAAACAGTATTTCTTGTTTAAGTAAACCAGATTAAAGGTATTTTTATATTAAAAATATATATTTTTGTGTCTTAAATTCAAATTTAATTGGCTGTCTTATATTTTAATTTGATGTATCTGACAACTCTAAGGATGGGAAATGATGAGGTGGGGTACATGAAAGATTACTGGACTCTCATCCTACCTAGTCCTTCCTTCCTTCCTTCCTTCCTTCCTTCCTCCCTTCCTTCCTTCCTTCCTTCCTTCCTTCCTTCCTTCCTTCCTTCCTTCCTTCCTTCCTTTCTTCCCTTTATTTCCTAGATGAGAAAAAATAGGAATTAAGATGTTTGACTTGTTCAGTATGGAGGTATCTCAAAGAACTGGAAATAGAACTACCGTTTGACCCAGCAATTCCACTCCTAGGTATTTATCCTGAAAAAACCAAGACACTTATTCAAAAAAAGTTATGCACCCCTATGTTCATAGCAGCACAATTTACAATAGCTAAGACTTGGAAACAACCAAAATGCCCATCAGTAGATGACTGGATTAAGAAACTGTGGTATATTTATACATTGGAGTATTACTCCGCTATAAAGAAGAATGAAATCGTACCATTTACAACGATATGGATGGACCTAGAGACTATTATTTTAAGTGAAATAAGTCAGTCAGAGAAAGACAAATACCATATGATCTCACTCATATGTGGAATCTGAAAAACTGTATGAATGAGCAAAGTAAACAGAAACTGTCTCATAGATATAGAGGAAAAATCAGGGTTGCTAATTGGGAGAGGAATGGGGATGAGGGAGAAGGGGAAGGGATTAGACAGCAAAAATAGGCAACTACAATATTGCCACTAGGATATGAAAAACAGTTTGGGGAATATAATTAATAATGTTGTAAATATTCTGTGGAATGTCAGATGGTCATAGGTCTTGTTAGGGAGACCATTTCATGGATGGAGTAGAGGTTGGATCACTGCACTGTATAACTAAAGCGGAGGTGGTATACCTACTGTAATTGAATATATATAGATAGTCACGGGATGTGGATTATACTGTGGAAGAGAGTCAGAGGAAGAGTAATAGATATATATGATATGGGGGGAGTGGGGTGGTGAACTGGGGGTGGGGGGTTGTCACTTTGAAGGGTAAAATGTATAACTATTGCACTGTGTTGTACACCTGAAACTAATTAAAAATTAATTAATTAATTAATTAAAAAAAGATGTTTGACTTGTACTTCTGAGGTTTTGCTAAATTGTCAAGTTTAGTGAAACTGTAAATGAAAGTCTTTGTAAGAAAGATCTGCAACTTTCATATATACTCATACATTTATATATATGCTGGGGTGAAAAAAATGTTTACACACTTTAAGAGATGTTAAAGTAGTTCACCGTAATCAGAAGTGTCTGGACGCTGATGGTATCACTTTGAGCCCCTTTGATAACTGCAGAAGTCAAACGACTTGTATTCATCTTTTGTTATGAGTATATGTTAATAGTTTTTTTACATTCTTAAAATATTTATTTTTTGGCACCCTCTGTGGGTATGTGTGTGTGGTGTGTATGTGTGTGTTTGTGTGTGTGTGTGTGTGTGTGTATTTAAATATAAGACATGCCATTTTATATTTATAGAGTTCTCACACAAATCCTATTAAATAGATTATCTTTCTCCTTTAACTGATGGGAAAAGAAAACCAAAGAATTTAATTGTATTGTAATTAACAAATCTACAGAAGTCATACATTTAGTCAGAGATGGTTATACCCCAAAATGACTAACTTTGTTTTCTACTCTTAGGCTGGCTTGCTTCCTCTGATCTATTAAGGATGGCTGTTATCACTTTAATGGCGTAACTCTAATCACTTTTGAACAAAAGTCTATCACTTCACATCTTCCCTTGTTCAGTGTAAATATTGTTCATTTCTGTGCATTCAGTATATTTCTATGAAATTTTATCCTCAGAAATTATTAAAAATAAAAGAACATTTTATTGAAAAAAATATATACACTGAAATATTTATTTAATGTTTAGTGTCTTCTGAGATCATTATTATTAATTCAAGTAACCTAATAAAATACAAAGTTTGCGACCAATCTGTATCAATTATGTTTGTTTGGAATCTAACATAATTCTAAAAACTGTTTCTTAAAGGTGATTCTTATTTCCATCTAAGTATCTGAAGCTTTTAGCTTGCACTGGAAAGAATGTGGGAAGGTTAACTGCACAAGCATTTATCATTTTTAAAACAAAATCTTGTACTGTAAAGAACACGTAGTGAAACATCAACCTCTACATATCATGAGATTTTCCACTTGCAGGATCATAACCAAAAATGAATCAATGTTGTATGTTTGGTTTACATCTGCTTTTTAAGTATTAGGAGATACTTACTTCTTTTAACCACTCCTATTTACTTCATCTTTTCAGATGGGAAAACACTTTTCTCTGAATTGATGACTACTTATTTCTCAGCTAAAGTAAATACAAGTCTATATCTTTTTTCATTTGTGTGAGAAGCTGACACATTCTGTCACAACATTGCTTGAGTAAATGGGAAAGTGACAGCTTCCTGGCAAAATTTTAAAGAGATAAACATCTATTTTTGTTTAAACAGCCACTAAAAAATCAGATAGAAACTTTCTAGTTTGAAAGGAAAAAGAATGCATGAGTTGTGCAAATTGGTAAATGAATGCATGCTAGACAACTTCTGTGGTTTAATTCTATGATTTTAACCGCAGTTCAGTATTTTCTGGGATTAAATAATGTCCCAAATAATAAATTCTATGAAGATGACAGAGTTACCAACAAAACAGATTAACAAAAGTTTTAGTAATCAAACAATAACATCCTTAGAAACAATTTCTTTTCAGTGGAAATATCAAATAATGACCTTTTTCTGCTTTTGAAGTTTGTTACAATTTTAGTCAAATATTTTATTCCTGTATGTATAGGAAAAAGTCAGTATATACAGGACTTCTAAATATTTTTGCTCCAGAAAGCATGGAAAACTTTCAAAGACCAGTTGGTAATGAAAAAAACATAGAAGCCAATACTCTAAATAAAGACAGGGCAATTTAAGTATAAAAAACACAATAGTGAATACAATTGATTGAAACATTGATTAATGAAACTCAGAAATTTATAAATATACTTTTAAAAATAGAGAAAAAGCAAAAAAAAAGAAAAAAGAAAAAAGAAAAGAATAAAACCTCATTGACCCTCACTGAACATAACTTGGGAACTAACTCCTCATGTTAAAAAAACAGAAATCAGAAGGAAAAAATTAAATGTCCATCCTCTGTTTTTTTGGAAGAACTGAATTCAAAGTAAACAATTAGATTTAGTTGATAAAATAAAATTATATTCTTTAGGGAATGAAACTTGAGGTAAAAAAGTAATCATTTTGCATTATATCCATGTTATTGCAAACATACAGTGCATTATATAGATAATGTATTATAGAATGGTACACTTATATAATTTTGCTAACCAGTGTTACCCCAATACATTTAATAAAAATTTAACAAATAAGTAAATAAACTCTAAAGCATTCACTAATTTCTTTGGAATGTTACTGTTCAAAAACTTTGGGAATATATATTATTAAGGTTTATATGTGAAAAAATTTTTACTAGTTTACATATACAAGCACCTAAACTTGAATTTCATCATGGACTGTGTAATTTGCCTCTGATGTGATGATGGAGTTTTTCTGATTTACATATACAGGGAGAATCCAGATTTGCAGTCAAGCTATTCAGAAGAAATCAGAAGTGGAAGGGCTAAAATAATATTGACTTTCTCTAATGACCAGAATCTCCAGTATTTGGGCCTTACTATTAAGCTACTCTGAAGCAAGAGGTGAGATTTAAATAAATAGCATATTCATTTTACATTGATGTTTCTTGATTAACAGTGGAAGGCATCACTCCTGAAAGCATCTGCAGTGTCAGTAATTCCATTAACAAAGAAGCCACTTTATTATCAACATACTGTAGATTCATTTTAATGTGTCATTTGCACTTCAAAGTCACATAACTTTTATTATGGTAAATCAATTAAAACTATTTCTTATGATAATTTATCTTCTACAGAGTTTATCATCTCAGAGAATGCAATATTTTCCAATTTAACTTCCTAGACAAAAGTGATGTAATTTGAATGCCTTTTACTGAGTTTATTAAGCATAAAGATCACAGAAATTTCAAACCTTAAAAGATAACTGTTTCATCTATGTGATAAAATGGAAGCCACATTTTTTTTTATAGTGTATTATAGGTAGTAAAGACAGTATGCTAATTAGTAATATAACCTCATTTACTGATTATCTATGTCTCTCATTTTAAAAGATAATCTAGTAAAAGCAGATAATTTCACTGATACCAGTTTTAAAGAGAACATAAAGACATATAAAAAATCACTTTATTGAAGATTTGCAAATGAACTGAATTTCAGGATGATGCAGTCACCTATTTTGTTCGTTTTAATGGCTATGTAAGAACATGCTTCAAGGATTTAAATCCATTTTTTGTCTTTAAAAACTGCCAGTAATTTTTGACCTTTGTTGAATATTTCTCAAATACGCAGTTAAAACATCCATTGGCAGCCTGAAAATGTTTGCATGGGAATGAGAAATTTTATGTTTTTCTAAATTGAGTATTTAAACTTAGAAGGGATTTTCAAACATTTGACACATTTTTTAACTTTACTGTCCAACTGAGTTCAACCCAAACTTCTGTCAGTAGAGATAGAATAGAAGAAAACATATTTGTAATTTCCTTTTTTTCTTTTTCTTTTTTGAGGGCAGTGTCACTGGCAGTGACACTGAACCGGGGCCGCTGGCTTCCCAAACCAGCGCTTAACCACTGTGCTACTCGGCCGGCTCTATTTGTAATTTCTTTATGAGTGGCAATCAGAATATGTAAGTACTGTATAAAGGCATACAAAATATATTTATTTAATAATGCAACTATAGTAAAGTTTGGTTTATTTTATGATAAATATAAGCTATGTAAATTGCATTTTTTTCTTCTGAAATTATATATGTATACGTTTCTTGGAAATCCTCATTAGAAATGAATGCATTATTCATTTTCTTATTAGTGCCTCTAGGTTCTCAGTATGTTTCTAAATACTGAAAAATTTGTGCCTGATAAACACTTCTTTATCCATTTGTCTAATTTCTGCAAGGAGTTTGTTTCTAGCATCTATAGGAGAAGTAAGAATTACAAAGAATCAAGTTACTACACACTGTGAGAAACAGAAAGCACATTTGATTTTAACATTTGTAATGAGAAAATTACAGTCGAATATCAGGGAATTATGGCTATAAAATTGACCAGAGTGCAATCAAGTTAATTATAATGAACTTTGTACCTCTGATTATCATAGCAGTGTCTGAAATATATCCTGAAGACACTTGTGTGTGTGTATGTATATATATATATATATATATATATAGAGAGAGAGAGAGAGAGAGAGAGAGATTAGTGGAGTGATGTTAATATCAATTATCATAAGGATAGTATATATAATTCATTTGTAATCCAGTAGAATGCAAATCAAAAGAAATACTATAAGCTATGACTCTGGTTCTTCTACACTATCTATACCATTACTGAGAGGCTTTTAGCATTCCTGAAACTCCCTTATATATTCCAAATGGTAATAAAGTTTCCATACCTAAGTGATCTCAATTTGAGATCACTCATTTTTCCACTTACTGTCATACAGTGTAGT
Organism: Aselliscus stoliczkanus; assembly: GCA_033961575.1. Lineage (NCBI taxonomy): Eukaryota > Metazoa > Chordata > Mammalia > Chiroptera > Hipposideridae > Aselliscus > Aselliscus stoliczkanus. Next base: position 23,224,056 of record CM066727.1, on the reverse strand, counting down.
GTGAGTATAAAAGTGGAGCTGCACAGTCCAGGTGCAGTTACCTGTTTTGATAGTTTGTTTTTTGTTTTTCTGTGGTTTTTTTGTTTGTTTGTTTTGTTTTTTGAGGGCAGTGTCACTGGCCCTGATATGTGGGACCCGAACCAGGGCCACTGGCTTCCCAAGCCAGCGCTTAACCACCGCGCCACTGGGCCAGTCCTGTTTTGATAGTTTTGATGTGTTTGTAAGAAATTACTTTCAGGATTTGCATCGATTTCTTATCTTTGAAAACTGTCAGTGTTTTTTCCTCCTCTTGATTGACTCTTTCTTAAATAAACAGTTTTAATAGCCATTTACAGCCTGAAAATGTTTGTGTGGAAATGAGAAATTTTATGCTTTTCTAAATTGAGTCTAAATATTCTAAATATTATTCTTTTAAATTGTATGCCTCCAATATATTATGTGTATACTATTGGTGATATAGAGCATACATATTAACTGTTATATAAATATATTACATATCTAGTAGAGCACTGAGATGTAAATAGATTAGATATCTTCCTAATAATGATAACAGTGGCTTAATATTATCAATAACCAATATATTCAGGAAAAATATATACTTAAGGCAAGGCTATTAATGCCCGTGGATGTATATGTACTTCTCAATTGGTATTCCTGATAATTTTGACTTTTTTGGAACAATTCCTTGTTAAACCTGATTATGTCACAAATGTTTTGCCTCAGAATGAGGCAGATGAAGAGGACTTTCATCAGTAAACTGTCAACTAGGCTATAATCTTTTAGCTCTCCTGTACTTAAATCATCGGAACTATCATCAACCCATATTGTATAGAAATGTTGTTTAACTCACTGATCCATTTGTTTGGATTAGCTTCGTTGAAATTTGATGATTAAGTAGGAAATACATTTAATAATAAGAATATGTAAAATATTCCCCAATACACCAAACTAAGGATATAAGGATGTAAGGATAGCTTCATCAGTTCTTCTGCATCGTGGAAACCCTACTCTTCTCTCACATCATTCCTTTATATATACAACAACGAATGTGAAATAAGGTCTGAGAAAGGTTGCAATGTTATTTCGTGCATTCCCAACTTAAACACTTTCATGGGTTCATAGTTTTTCAAATAAAAATAAATAATAGTAATCTTACATTTTCTTTATATATCTATGTAGTTTGTCTTGCACAATGCCTGGAGAGTTTTAATTCTGTTTAGGAATTAAAGCATCAGATACTGCTATTGAAACACTGTGATTCAATTTTTCTCTGTCCAGATAACCACATGCATCACAGGAGTTCTTCTAGGAGAATGACCTTACTCCCTTATTGTTAAACTGTGTCAAGAGTCTAACGGTGTACCTCTTTGTGTCCATGTCTGCCAGTTCCCACTGTGATGATTTTAGGGAGGATCCCAAGTAGAGAAGTTTTAAATTAGAGTTGACTAGTGTTTGAAACATTAAATGTCCCCCTTTTCACTTTTTGAACTATGCCAATCTCTGACAAATTTTACTTCAAAACCAAGGAAAATGAAGGGTGTTTTATCTTCAGCTCCACACCCATCCAGGATCATGGGAAGACTCATTAAGCCACCAAAGTCATGCACCTTTGCTGCCAATATATTCTCCACTTCCATCCTCAAGAAACTACATTCTATAAACTCAATGTAAACTTCCTGTTGTTATTGCTGTTGCTCTAAGGAAGGTCTTGCAAACAATTTCAAGATGCCAAATCTACTCTACATAAAGTTTGGGTGAAGGATCACTCATCATTCTAAGGCACTTTTTCCATTCCCTCCCCCGAAGAAAGTGCCCTCAGTACAACCTTGCATTTGGCACATCCTTCATAAATAAGCACAAAGGCAGTTTCTAGAAGGAATTGGATGCCAAACTGAAACAAGCAATACAAACATCTTTCAACACATCTAATTATTTTGCTATTATCTGTTTCCTTCCCTTCTATTGTGAAAATTCTTGAATAAAATTGCTTTCTTTCCTACTGACATATTCCTAAGTTCTTGTCATCATCGTACAAAAATGGTTCTTTAGAATGTTACTACTACTGGCTTATTTTTCTTGTGAAATAAAAGCAGCCACACATTTTAATAAGATTAAGACCAAGAGAATGCCTTCATTTATATGACTTTAATATTCAGCTGTCTTCATTAGTATCAATTATTGATATGATATTGATATGACTACTGGAAGAAACATGAATAGAGATAGAAATATAAAATTACAAATAACTTTATTGTTTGTTTCAGGAACTTCCAGAAAATTAATTTTTCTAATAATAGAACTAGTCCTTCCCAGAAAATAGATTGCTCAAAGTGGTTCAAAAGACTGTATACTCTTCAATAGTTCTTCAAAAACATTTCATCAAAACTCCTTTACTTCATTCTGTGTATCCATTCCTCCATTATCTAACAAATATTTCCCAATCTTGACCAAACTCCTGCACTTATTACAATAGCCTCAAAACATCCTGCCCTTGATCTCCCACTTCCAAAAAACCACTAAACCTCTTAAGTTCCCCCTTTCCCACATTCTTTGACTCCAAGAGAGGAATAACCTCAGCTTTGCTTTTTTGACAAGTTATTTAGTGTTTTGTTTTTTGTTTTTTTGAATTGGATATTTATATCTTCCTCTGCAGTTAATTTATTGTGATACTTGCTATTGCAAACCTTGAGTTTTAAATTTCAGTTTTTAAATTCTTTATTTTTGAGTTATGATTAATACTTTTTAAATATGCTAGGTTTCTTCTCTTATTTTCAAACATTTTTTTATATTTCAACAAATAAACATGTTACATAAAGCTGACATACAGTGTATGTATTTGCAAAATTTTAGTTTTGTCTAATAATTCTAGCAATAATGTAGGTCTGTTTATGCTGATTTTGACTCAGAAAACCTTGGTTTCTGTTGTGTTTTGTGATTTTTGACTGTGAAGTGCTCATTTCTCTTGTAACATGACTTTTGAAAAGTTGAAGTTAAATTTCCTAAAAAGAATATATGTTGCTTTTACAGTCACTTTTTCTAAACCAAGATTTTAGATCCTATAACTACTATTATTTCAAAACAAATCTACATGTGAGTCAGACTGTAGTTATAGATTTTCCAGACATTTGTCCCTTTCCATCCTGTTCCATAATTGAAAATGACAAGTTTTCTTGCTGTCCTTTTCAGCAAATCGTTTTTATCTTTCATTAAATGTTATTCAGAGGATATAGTCCTTTGATACACTACTTTTACCCAGGTGTCTCCTATTATATTAGATTTTTTTTCATGTTTTTGGGCCTAAGGATATATTTCTATTCTCTGCAGTCTCTAAAATAGTCTCCAAAATAGAAGCTTAAAGGTCTGCAGCATTCCGCAGATAGCCTCAGGGTGAATATTCAAGATAAAAAAACAGATTTACTTCTCATTTGACTTCCAGGGTTCTGGGTTCCACATTTGTGGCTCAAAATGGAATTTATTTTTTTCTTTTTTGTCAATTAACAATGAACTTTATTTATATTTAACTATTTTTAGTACTTTTCCAGGATTTTACTTGTTTTAATGTGGAAAATAACATGGGAATATATCACCTCTCAAACTAGGTATCAAAACTTAAAGCCAGGGTTTGACTCCAATGAAAATACAAAGAACAAAATATAGCCTACTACCTCAACACAAAGAGAAAAACAAATAAACAAAAAACTTGTATTTTTAATCTCAATCAGTGAATTTTTTGTTTATCACCCAATCTTTTTCAAGGAGCATTTTTGGTTTTTCCATAATAATTCAAACTTAGAAAAATATGAGATTATTAAATTAGATTCAGTTTACCTACTTAAATGGACTCATATCACTTGTTTATTTATACACCAACTTTTTTTTTTCCCATGTATACAAAGTAACAACGCTATCAAGTTCCTGTAAAACCACAGATAGATGCCTTTAACATGCATCAATAACAACAGAATCACTCCTGAAACTGATTATCACTTTTTAGCTGAAGTATTTAAGAAGTATCTGTTTTGGGTTTCTTTCTCTGGTATCTAAATTTTACTTTTTCTGCTCTCTGTGTTAAGCCAAGGTATTCCTCTACTTAATACAAACATTTGACTTCATTCATCAATTCATATGGATTATATGCTATTTAAAGTTGGAGTTTTACATTTGAATATTATGCTTTTATTTTGCTATCAAAACCATCTACCAACAAACTGGTAATTTTCTTCCTTGAGTGTCAATTGAGGAATCAAGTGAGGAATGTTCATGATTAATAATATACACCAGACATGCTCAGCTCTCTGCCCTCTGCACATGTGGTTAGGATTACATTTCTTTTACCCATTCCACTGGTGCAGACTGTGAATAGTTTTTGTGAATGAATTTTGAGCACACATGATGTGTGTCACTTCTAGGATAGAGTTTTCATTTCCCAGTGTGAGAAACTCCCAACCCTCAAGTACTTTTTCATTCTCCTATGGCAACAAGCAGAGAATGAAATAATAACTGCTTTTGCTGACTCAGTCACAGAGTGACTATTTCAGTAGAATGAAATAAACCTTTATTGTTGGAGTGTCTTTGGTTTGGCAGCAATACCTGGCTACAACAGAGCCCATCACAGACTTAGAGATTGATTGCAGATTCAACAAATGGCTTGGGCATTTTCGGTTGTGGTAGCAGAATACGGGGCTCCCCCAAATGTCCACTCTCAATTCCATGCCACCCTTAAACCTCGAAACTACAAACTAAAACTTGTTAGGTTACATGGCAAAAGGGAATGAAGGTAACAGATGCAAGTCATTTTGCTAACCTGCTGACCTTCAAATAGGGTCCTCAGGTGGGCCCACTGTAATCACAATTTTTTTTTCAAAATGGAAGAGAGGCGGAAGAAGACAATCAGAGGGAGTTGTGACCACAGAGGAATGGTCAGGGAGATGCAATGTTGGCTTTGAAGATGCAGGAAGGAGACTGCCAACCAATGCAAACAGTTGGCTGCTGGCATCTGAAAAAGGCAAGGACTTGGAATCTCCAAATCTCCTTCAGAGCTGCCGGAGGAAAAGCAGCCCTGTCGACATTTTGAGTTTAGTCTGGTGATCTCCCGGAGGGACTTCTGATCTCCAGAATGGTAAGATAATACATTTAAATTGGTGTTGTTTTAAGCCACATAGTTTGTGGTTATTTGTGTATGTGTTTTTTATTTCAAGTTTTACTGAGATATAATTGATACATAACACTGTGTACCTTTAAGGTGTGGAATCTTATGATACATGTCTATATTGTAAAATGGTTAAAAGTTCATAGTGATTTGATATAGAGAAAGCTAATACAGTGGTTTTTGTCAGTGTTCTGTGTAAAATTTATACTTTCAGTATTTAGCATATTTTATCAGCGTTATCCAGAAAGTTGCTAATAAATAAAGCAACCACTTGATCCTATATTCAAAACACTTGGTTATAAATTAAAGGTATAACAGTGCATAAGACAGGAACACTACCTATGCTCACAGAATACATAGAACTTCCAGCATATTAACTTTATTATTAACCATAAAAGCAAGTGCATTGTATATAATTCTTTACATAAAATATTTAAGCAGTGTCCTCAAAATGTCATTTAATTTTGAAAATTTTGGTGATATAGAGGAAGGTTTATTTGAGTAAATCTGAGGATGTCAAGAGGAAAACTTTCAGTTGCAAAATTGGCCTATTTGAGTATCTTCCATCATTTTGTGTTCTAGCCAGCTTCTCCAAATAAATGATGCACCTTTCTGTCTCTGGGTCCCTACATGCACCTTCTTTAATTCAACATGATTCCTTATGCTTTTCACTTGGGAAACTTCTATGCATTCTTCTTTTTAATTTCCCCTCAAGCTTTACTTCTTCTAAGAAGCTTCCATGATCTTCTTACTAGCGTTAGTTTACCTAGTCATGTTTATGCTCCCAAAGTTTTCAGGGCCCATCACTAGACATTTTAAAGGTATGAAAATAAAAATGTTTATGTCACTGTAATAGAAAACAGGTGCAAAAATAAGTGACACAAAAGCAGTTATTTACAACATACAAAGTAAATATATGAGAACTAGTAAATGACTAAATCAGGTATAAGTAAGATAATATAACCTTTAAGAAGTATCATAACATTGCATAACATATAGTAGAGTATGACAAATGTAGGATAATTAGATGACAGAATTTCCTTGAGAGAATTGTTGTCATTCTACCATGCTGAGAGCATCCCCCACACCCAGGAGAAGGAGAGAAGTTACTCTCTTCCTAACTCAAGAATAATCGGAGATTTTCTTCCAGGGTACCACTCAGGGAGCTTGACATGCATCCCCTGAAGCCATGGCACTCTGTAGACTGGTGCCTGGTCCATGCCTAAGCAAGCTTATATGTCTGTGTTGTGGCTGAAGGAGTAGGTAGATGCTAAGTTTATGATGAGGCAAGGGATGTGAATGTTGCCCATGACTCATGCCAACTTTTCTGGACTCATTGCAATTGCTTCCCAGAGTGACAAAATATTTATTGTCTTTTGTCTTAACTTTCACATGACTATTGAATCCTACAGATATTATATGTTTATACCTCTAACACATGGTTAGCACATTGTGAGTGTACAATAATTTGGATGTTGAATGATGAGTGAATATATGAGAAGTTGAGGAATAGATTTAGATTCAGAAAATTAGCCACCTAAACTATGCTAATCCAAAATAGATGAATAAGATAAAATAATAATAATAATAAGAAGAAGAAGAAGAAGAAGAAGAAGAAGAAAAGGCAAAGAGATGTGCAAAGCAATAACAGATAACATCTTTTTCTCTAATTTTCTTAATAGTCATCTTATGTAGCTGAAACATATTTTTGTTCTATCTTTCCAGATTAGGTAAACAGCTCAGGAAGATAGAGTTAATTACATAGCTGGTAAATACACAATTTGTTTTCCTAATATTTTTACCTTTTCCTCTTCTATTACATCAAGCTGATTTAAAATGTCAATTGAATTAAAATGATAGAAGGTTCACTATTTTGTGTACGTGGAAACACTAGGTCATTTTTTTTGTTTTTAAATTGGCATTTGTCTTTAGTTATTATGTAACCAGCCAATATATTATAATCTATTGGATGAATGTTGAAACCAATGAGTAAAAATATTGAGAACTAAATTTACCAGTCATATTATTGGGGAAGTATACACGGATGATAAAACATCACATTTCAAGTGTTGTTTTACATATTTTTTTCATTAATACTATTGCTAATTTAAGAGCCACACCTTGAGCATGCAGCTTTTTTATGGAATTCACTTTCATTACTAGTCACAGTTTTGCCAAGTAAGCTTCAGGGGGAAGTAATTAAATTTAATAGAAGCCACCTTCATTTTGAATCTGCCGTCAATTTAAAGCCATGGGGAAAGGTAATTACATTTAATAGACACCATAGTTTCTAGACGAAGATGTACGGTATGTGACGTTTATCATTAGCCCAAGAGTCTGGAAAGTAAAATCTCACTTAGAAAAAATTCCCTACAAATAAACGACCTCCTTTTCAATTTGATAAAAGTAAAAAAAAAAAAAGAAAAAAATGATGCTTATTTGACTCTTAACTATGTTATTGAAAGTTTATTCAGAAGATTCAGCTCATTGATTTCAAGCAATGAAACAAAGGTAGATAGCATTTATGAATCCCACTGTGGTATTATTAACTTATAAGGAAATATATATTGATAATATTTTTTATTAAATATTCCTTAGGCTCAATAACATCTTTCTCTTTTCTAATTGCTGAGGCTGGTGTGACAAACTAGTGTTTTTTGAATCCATTCTTATATTAGTATTTTATGCCATAGTTTATGTAAATTAAAGATGTGTACTGATTTTCAGCATATAGGAGTTTTAAATCAGTGAACGATAATAATAAATATAAAAGCAGAACATTTCTTTTTGGTAAACACATCTACAAGCCTGACTGCATCTCACTAAGCATTTTATATAGTCTCATTATGCCATTTGGCTCACATCGAAGTCACCTTACATCTAATTTTTTTCTTCCTTGTATATGAATAAATTTTGGCTTCTGTTTAGACTTTTGATTTTAGTAATAGTTTTTGAATCAGATTTAGATACTGAGCTCATATACATTTCCCATAAAATCAAAAGGAATTTCCCAAGAGTTCATGAAATTAAAAGCACATCTATAGTTGGTAAAATTTACCACAATATTTTAGGAATTTATGATTATTACTGTTCAGTGATATTTCTATTCAACACTTTTTATTCTTCTTCTACACATTCTGGCTAATATAGTCATATACAGAGAGGCATGAAGGAGAAAGGGAGAGAAAGATGAATATGAATGAGAATTTTTTTTTAGGATTAAAGACACCAAAAATATCTTTAAAATAAAATTGATCAAAATAGCATATTTCCACTTATCTGAAAATTAGTAATAATCAATCAATTAATAATAAATCTATATCAGTTACTTAACTAAAGTACAAAAGCATTATTTTGCAGGACTAAAACACTGTAGAGAGAATTTAATTAAGGAAATTGTAAAAAATTTTGCAGTTAACCCTTGTGATAGAAAGTTAAATTATAATTGTCTTTCTTTTTTTACATCTATACCCTTCAGTTATACTTTTAGCTAACAATCTTTTAAGAAATACCAATTCTGAATTTGTTCATGTTTCAAGTGCATATTCTGACTGTATTAGTTTTTATCTTTAATAATGTCATTCACAGTGTCCTAAAGGAAAACATTTATCTTTCTTCTCTAAAATGGTAACAAATAGTTATTGGGGTCAGGTTTGACTGAATTACAAAAAGAATAAAAAAATAAAAATTCATCATCATGTTTAATTTAGTAAAAAGTAAAAATGATTAAGATTAAGTATACCAATTACATTGCTGGGTATCTAGTGACATTCTCCAAACATTTTAAGACATATAAATAATCTGTTAACATTTTTGAATTTTTTCTTACTTTGCAGTAATCCTAGTTTACCTGGAAAAAATAAACAAACAAACAAAAAACACCTAAACAATTATAAACAAACTCTAGTTTTCTTTTTGAATTTCAACATTGGCTTAGCTCATGTATTTTCAACAGCTCAAGGAATAGTTCAAAATTCATGTTTTTTATTAGTAATTTTTTATTAGTTTCAGACATACAGAACAGCACAATGATCAACATTTTTTATGTTAGTTTAAGGTGTAGAGCATAGTGGTTAGACATTTATAAAATTTATAAAGGGATCCCACCCAATAAGTCTAGTACCCATCTGACACGATACATAGATTTTATAATACTGTTGACTATATTGCCCCTACTGTGCTTTCCATCCTCGTGACTCTCTTGTAACTATCAATTTGTACTTCTTCATCCCTTCACTTTTCTCACCCAGCCCCCAGAGCCCTCTCCCACCTAATAACCATCAATTTGTTTTCTGTATCTCTGTGTCTGTTTTGTTTGTTCATTTATTTTGTTCTTTAGATTCAACATATAAGTGAGATCATATGGTATTTGCCTTTCTCAGTCTGACTTTTTTTACTAAGCATAGTACCTTCTAGGTCCATATTGTCCCAAATGATAATATTTCATTCTTTTTATGGCAGAATAATAGTCCATTGTATATATGTACCACAATTTCTTTATTCTATTGTGTATTAATGGGCATTTTAATTGTTTCTATATCTTGTCTATTGCTCTGCAGTGAACATAGGGGTGCATATATTTTTTCTGAATTAGTGTTTTGTATTTCATTGGATAAATACCCAGGAATGGAATTACTGCATCATAAAATAGCTGCATTTTTAATTTTTTGAGGAACCTCCATACTGTTTTCCATTGTAGCTGCATTAATTTGCAATCCCACCAACAGTTCACAAGGGTTCCCTTTTGTCCACATCTTTGTGGAGAATACACTAGAAGGAATCAACAGCAGATTAGATGAAGCAAAGTATCAAATTAATGATTTAGAAAACAAGGTAGCAGAAAGCACCCAATCAAAACAACAAAAAGAAAATAGAATTTAAAGTGAAGATAGTTTAAGGGACCTCTGGGACTACATGAAGTGTAACAACCCCTGGGTGCGAAGGCAAACACGGCGATAGGACCCCTCATTCTTCAGGGGGACCTCCACCACTGAGATGTCCCTCCTACTGTTCAACCACCACATGTGGGTTTTGGATCAGCCAGTTTTGCATCTCCACCGCTCCTACCAGTCCTGCTCCTCCTAACAGTCTTGACCCGGCCTGTTTTTTATATCCTGATTTACAGGTGTTCTGTTCAGCTTGTCTTCAGATGACTCTCAAGGTTGACTGTTCAGATGACTCTCAAGGTTGACTATTCTAATTGTGATCCTGGGAGGCAGCAAGCATAACATTTACCTATTTCATTATCTTGGACCTTCTCTTGAAATTCATATATTTTTAATATTAGTAATATTTCTTTACTCAGACACCTTTGTAAAAGTTATATAGTTTATGTAAGTAAAAAGAAACATTTTTATATTACTATTAAAATGTTTGATAGTCTTTAAAACTCTTCAGTATTAAAAAAGGAACTTTGTGTAAAACAAAAATTCTGGAGCATATTGAACAATATAATTATATATGTTATAATCAAATAAAACCTTATTAACTGCAAATAGGGACAATTTAAGTGCACCTACTTACACATGCTACTACAATGCTCAAATATTAGAAAATAATACCCTTTGGTCAAATGATAGATATTTCAGAACTACTGTTTAAAATTAAAAGTGTGTCCTCTTCCACTTTTTGGTTTTGTTTTTCCCAATAATGTATGTAAAGAAATACCATAAAGCTATTAAAGCAAATAACCCCAAAACCAAATTTTTAAACTCATTCATATTTGAAACCACTTTTATTTAAAGTAAAGATGAGAAAATGATTAGCAATACTAAATTTACACTATGTTGATTAAGGATATACAGTGATATTTTCATCATACTACTCATAATTATTTGCTAATACTGATGGATGTTGCTTAAACATCAACATTCTAATGAGGCACCTAATATCATTATATAATAAAGATACATTTTACTTCTCGTACATTGTGTAAAGCCATGCTACATATACAGCAAGTTTATGCAAGAATGTATTATATGTTTATAAGTTATTTTATAGAATATGTTGGAGTGTAATAATAGAAAGTATAAATTTACTAATTCCTTGTGGTTAAAGATTTCCTGCTATTGCTGCACCATTTCCCCATAGATACTTCCATGTGAAATATTTTCTGTTTCTCTAGGAGGTCTGCCTACTATGACATGACACTCTAACCTGTTCCATTAGTACTTTGCATGACTTGCTAGTAATGCATTTGTTATGTTCATTGAGGAATATTTATTGAGGGCCTACTTTACAGAGGAATAACCATAAGTATTGAATATGGCAATAAACAAAATTCCTTCTCACATGATTTATATAATGAACTGTATTTTAATACTTTTTATGTATCTATGTATCCCATTTATTGGTGGCTAAACTATTCCCTTGTTTGTTTATTGAAATTATTACCCACTTTTTACCCACGTATTAGTATGTGGCCTCAACTGTTACTACAAAGAGCTCTAAGAACACAGTGCTTAAACAAGATAGTAGTGTATTTCTCTGTTAAGTAACAGAAGAAAGAAAGATGGGTAATTCCTAGCAAGTAAGAGATTTTGCTCCCCAAGATTGTTCAGAGACCTGTATTTTACTCATCTTGTTGCCACACTACCCCCTAAAGCAGCACTGCCCATTAGAAATATAATGCAAGCCATAAATGCAAGCAAAATATAAAAATTAAAAATTTCTAGTTACCATATTTTAGAAGGTAAAGAAAAATATAAAATTAATTTTAATAATGTATTTTATTTATCCCATATTTAAGATATAATATCAACATGTAATAAATACAAACTAATTATTAATAAAATATTTTACTTTTCTCATATTATGTCTTCTAATCTGGGTGTATATTTTACATTTACAACTCATGTCAATTTGGACCCGTCACTCAATATGGTCTACTATCTGCCATATTGGACAATGGAGCCATAGAGTACTATGCTTGTCTGAATAGTGGAAGTTGACTCATTACCAACTATTTAGTGCCACCATTTGACCTGGACAAAAGAGACTACTTCCTTGTGTTATATGCTTTAGAGGGTCCTGTTCTGGACTTCATCCTTCTATAGTAGTCTGCATATAGATGTAAGCCCAAGAACAAGGGAGTAGGCCCACCTTAAATCTACAGTCAGAGTACTTGGGACCTCAGAAATCCCTATCCAAAAATGCCTTGCATCCAGGGACAAGACTGTCCTTCTGAGAGTAGACATGACTCCATGTGTGTGCCTACATGAACTCAAATGATGACAGTTCACTCAGAGTGTAGATGGGGCTTAGACATGTAACCTTCGGTATGCATGCCTGTTTCCAGCTGATCACACTGTGCAGAACAGAATATGAGGCACGAGTAGAAAGCAATCAGTCATGGTCTTTGGGCTAAGTGCCAGGTTTCCTATAGACTCCCACATTCTCAAACAGAACTCAACTAGTCTGAAAATTTTAGATTTAAACCCAGTCTTCCTGGTTATTAAGAAGGTGAAATTGGCAAGTTAAGATAGAGCACACTTTGTCTTAATTATATGTTATCTTGATATATATCTTTTAAACATTTTTATATGAGGCATGTGGATCTCCATTTGTACTCGTACTTAGACCTAACAAATGTTTAGGACGTATTTGAGTGTATCTGCTTTCAGCATGTAGGAGAGGGAGAGAAAAAGAAGAAAATGCTTTCTTTTTTCTTTTAAGATTTTTATTGGGGAATTGGGGGAGGAGAAAAAACAAATTGCTGCCCTTTTGTTCTTCAGTCTAGTTGTAGAGGAAGTCCATGTTGGTATTATTATTGCATTCCTTCCAGGTTAGGCAGTCACTCACCGGCCATTGGAAGGCCGCTCACAGTGGCTCTTGGCAGCTCATACCGGCTGCCAGCCAGCCCCACTGCAACCTATGCCAGTGCCAGCGCCTCACCGCAGCCCAGCTCCAGGTAGAGCTGTTGTTCACCATTTTAGCTGTAGAGGGCGCAGCATCACTGGCCTGCATGTGGGATCCGAACTGGGGCCCTACTACACAGAGGTGGCATCCCAAGCCAACTCTTAACCAACGTGGTACTCGGCCAGCCAGAAATGCTTTCTTAATCATGTTAAGTATAACATCCAGAAATTTCAGTTGATATCTACTCACAACCCTTGATAAAACGAATCACATAGATTCATCTACTTGTGAAAGAAGCTAGGAATTATACTATTGACCTGAGAAGCCATGTGCCCAGTGAAATGTATTATTAAATGTGTAAACAGGAAAATGAATATTGGGGGACAATTAAAGGCATCAGCCTCAACCATGTGCTTTACTTAGCACCAACCAAGCTCTGATAGAAAAATGTATCATTTTCCCTCAGAATGTTTAGAGAACAATATGGAGAGAGAACTAAGCCATTACACTACAGTGGAATGAATTTTGTAATAGAGTTAACATAATTCAAGCTGCTTCATAGGGCCAGTAAGAGCAAAAGCCAATGTGTGTTTTGGCAGAGAGAAAAACTTGTCTAACCATATTGTTATATAATAAATACATAATTGTACTCTGAGTATTTGGTGAATGAGTTTTAGCTGCGATCAGACCCATTGACAAACATGTCACTTTGCTCTTACACTAAGTAATTAATGATAGACTCTCAGAACATATAAAAGATTTAAGGGTCATCCATTCAACTTCTTAATCAAAAGATAATTTTTCTCTATATTTATTATATGTCCACCAATTTCTGCTTTAATTTCCACAACTACTTTTCAAAAATGCATTTTTTAAAATTGATTACTCTGTGCCTCAGGTCACGTTGTGTATTTTTCTAATAAGAACACATTGTATTGTGATATACTTAGCTCTCTACATATCTGTTTTCCTTGCTAGAGGGTAGACAAATTGAGGACAGAACTATGATCATATTATTCTTCATTTTCCTAGCATGTATCCCAGTGGATAACACATAGCAAATTCTTACTGACTGAAAGTGTTTAAACATTTCTAGAAGGGATTGGTCTTTCACATCTGCAAGTGTGAAGAGTCTGACATGTTATCCTGCTTGCAAGCTAACAAATTAGCCTAGAGGAGCACCACCAGCCTTCTGTATAAGAGACCAGAACTCCCACAGGAATTCTAGCAGCACCAGTTTCTCTAATTCTCTAAGAATCTGTGTGATGAAGGCCTGTTACCACCTGAATATGCAGGGTTTGTACCTCAAGTTATGAAACTCAAAGCTTATATAGAGTGGCTAGCATATCTGCCTGCCTTCCCCTCAGAAGAGTAAGAGGCCTTTACTCTGGAACATAAATCATCTGTGAAAAGGTGAAGAGAATACATTTCCAGCTTTCCTTCACCACTCTAGAATGTAAACAAATAGCTCCCAGGGTGAAGACACTTTAAATCTCTCCAGGGCAATATACCATCTGCGACTCTCCCCTCATGACCTAATCAACTCACAAAAACCCCAGCTCAAAATACCATCCTACTGGGGATTAGGTTTCGACATATGAATTTTAGGGGAATGCAAACATTCAGTCTATAGCCATGACAAATTAGAGTACATTTGTATTTATGTAAACTGGTTTTGGGTCAAATTTTACTTTTTCCTCTGTATGTGCAAATTCTATAAAAACTTCCAAATGATAGCAGTCATGGCATAATGGGTACAATATTACAATTATGTAGCATAGGTTTTGCTGTGTATAAAAGTCTTAAGTAATATATTTTTAAAAAGATTTGAATATATTCTTGCATTATGATATTGCACTGTAATCCTGTATCTTAATATGTATGTTTAGATCAAGAGGTCATTGCAGCAACCACAGTTTAAAAATAGCACTATTACTTTCAAACAGACTCCAAAATATATCACAGAAAATATATTTATTACTAGATATTGATATTATAAGAACCGTTCATTTCAATATAATTTCCATAGATTAGCATTCCTTCATTTATCAATGTTCTTAAGCGGATTGAACACTCAATATAGAGAATATAACATCTACTTTTCCATAAGCCAGTTTCTGAATTATTAATTGAAATGTGACTTTATGTGATGAAAAAAACCTTACTTTTTCTCATTTAATCTGAAAATATGTATATTTAAAATCAGTGAAGATTTAGAGGCAATAAACAAACCTTCAGTTAACTTCCAAGTTATTTATTTATTTATTTTTATCTGAGCCATCCTGCCACCTGTTGGCAGCTCAGCGGCAGCTCAGCTTGGGATGGGCATCAAACTGCTATTGCTCAGAACTCAGCTCACACTCTTGAGCGAGCGCTTAACCAACTAAGCCACTCGGCCGGCCCTCGAAGTTAATTTTTAATTAGCAATACTCACAAATCTCATTTTTAAATTTAATTTTACTTTTTTAAAATATTTTTATTAAAAATATAGTTATCATATAATAGTATATTAGTTTCAGAGGTACACCTTAATTATTGAACATTTATACTTAAAGAAGTGATCACTATGATAAGCACAGAAACCATCTGACTCTGTAGTACATGATCACAATGTTATTGACTATATCCCCTAAGCCCCCATAATTAGGGAATGTCCCCAGGATTTATTTGTTTATACCTGTAAATGTGGACCTCTTATTCCCCTTCACCTTTTCCACCCTTTTTAAACTGTTTTTAAATATTGTTGATATTCAGTATTATGTTATATTAATTTCAGGTGTACAACATAGTGGTTAGATATTTATATAATTTAAGAAGTGATTCCCCTGACTTGTACCCACTTTGCACTATGCATTGTTATTACCATATTATTGACCATATTTCCTATGCTTTACTTTACATCACGATGACTGTTTTGTAACTACCAATTTGTACTTCTTAATCCCCTCACCTTTTCCATCCTGATCCCCAACCCCCTCCTATCTATCACCCCAACAAATCCAGTACCCATCTGACACCACACATAGTTATTACAATATTATTGACTATATTTCTTATACTCTGCATCCCCATAACTACTTTGTAACAACCAATTTGTCCTTCTTAATCCCTCACTCTATTTTCACCCACAACCCCTAATCCCTTTGCATCTGGCATCCATCAAAATATTTTCAGTATCTATGAGTTTATTTGTTTTGTTCGTTAATTTTGTTCTTTAGATTCCACCCATGAGTGAAATCACACTGTATTTGCCTTTCTTTGTCTGACACTCCACTCAGAAAAATACGTTCCAGGTCCATCCATGCCACCGCAGATGGCAAGAACCCATTCCCTTCCACTGCCAAACAATATTCCATTGTATATATGTACCACCTTCTCTTTATCCATTCATCCATTGATGGACACCCAGGCTGCCTCTACATCTTGACCATGGCAAACAATGCTGCAATGAATATATGGATGCACACATTCCCTTAAAGTAGCATTTTGGGTTTCTTCAAATACTCAATGGTGGGATTATTGGGTCCATCATTGACTCTTGTGATAGTCTTTGTGTTAAAGTCCATTTTGTCTGATATAAGTATTGCTATCCCAGTTTTTCTTTTAAATTTCCATTTTCATGAAGTAACTTTTTCCATCCTTTTACTTTCAGCCTGTGAGTGTATTTTAATCTGAACTGAGTCTCTTTTAAGCAGCATATGTAACAGTTTTGTTTTCTTATCCATTCAGCTCTCCTGTGTCTTTGATTGGAGCATTTAATCTATTTACATTGAAAGTAATTGTTGATAGATACATAGCTATTGCCCTTTTACTATCCGTATTTTTTATTTTTTTCCGCCTTAAAAAAAATTCCTTTAAGATTCTTTGTAGTACTGGTTTAGTGGTGATGAACTCCTTTAGCTTTTTCTTGTCTGGTAAATTCTTTATCCTTCGATTCTAAATGATAGCCTTGCTGGGTAAAGCAGTCTTGCTTGTAGGTCCTTGCTTTCCATCACATTGAAATTTTCTGCCAATCCCTGTTGGCCTGTAAAGTTTATGATGAGCTATCAGCTGACAGTCTTATGAGAGCTTCATTATAAGTTACTAGTTGCCTTTCTCTTGCTGCTTTTAGCCATTTTAATTATAATGTATCCTGATGTGGACCTCTTTGGGTTCATCCTGGTTGGCACTCTGCACTCCCTGGCCTTATATGTCTATTTCCTTCACCAGGTTAGGAAAGTTTCCAGTCGTTATTTGTTCAAATAGGCTTTCAATTCCTTGCTCTCTCTCTTCTCCTGGTATCCCTATGATACCAGGGATCATAGGTATCATATGATATCATATGACATCAAGCATAGGCATCGTATGACATCAAACATAATATGCTTGATGTCATTCCAGAGGCCTCTGAAACTGTCCTCAATTTTTTTTTTATTATTATTTTTACTTTTTGTTGTTCCAATTGGGTGTTTTCTGCTTACATTGTCTTTCAAATTGCTGATTTGATGCTCTGCTTCATCTAGTCTTCTGTTAATTCCTTCCAGTGAATTCTTCTTTTCAGTTATCGTAGTCTTCACTTCTGACTGATTTTTGTTTGTTTGTTTATTCATTTTTTTTGTGGTTTCTTTGCCCTTTTTGATGTTTGTCATCTCATTGTTGAAGTTCTCACTAAGTTTTTTGATCTTCCTGTTAACCATTGTTTCGAGCTCTGTATCTGGTAGGCTGCTTGCCTCCATATCATTTTGTTCTTTTTCTGGAGTTTTCCCGTTATTTTATTTGGGACACATTTTTTTGCTTCATTATTTTGGCTGCGTCTCTGTGTTTGTTTCTGTGTATTATGTAGATTTGCTATCTCCCAGTCTTGGCCAGGTGGCCATAATTATATAGTAGGTGCCCTGTGGGACATTGGCACAGTCTCCCTTCTCATCTGTTTTGGGTGTTCCAGAAATATCCCTTGTGTGGGTTGTGTGTGCCCTCCTGTTATGTTGAGCCTTAATTGTTATTGGCATGTCAGTTAATGGAATTGACCCTCAAGCTGATTCCTAGGGGTTGGTCATATCTATAGCTTATGGGCTGCTATGCGAGTGGCTTACCTCACTGAGTGGGATTTGTCCCAGAGGGCTGTGGTGCCTATTTAGACCTCTCTTTGTGTATGCTGCTTGTGGAGCTAATTGGGTGATGATCTGCTGTGGTCTGAAGCCAGCTTCCAAGTGTATTGGTTCTGGGGCCTCTTGTGAGGCACTCCAATGCAGGTTCAGGTCACATATTGCTTATGAACAGCTGGCAGCTACCTGGTAGGAGCTAAAATGTGATTTGTGGTTATTCACTGCCTGTGCTAAACCTGGAGGTGTGTGGAAGAGTCCACTCTGTGAATCAAAGATGCCTGCTACCAGTACCAGGCATGGGGTAGTGCCACAAAAAGCCAAGGCACCTCAAAGCCTGATGTCACCTGCGAGCTCTCTTAAGGTTCGGCCACTGATAAGCCTCATGTGGTTTGCAAGTTGGGTAAGGGAGGGTCTCAGGGAGTCACTGGAATGGGAAGAGTTGTGGTCACCAGATTAATGTAAATTCTGGCTGGGTGCCAGTGCTAAGTCTGGAGCTACTTAGCAAAAGCCTCAGAGGAAACCGAGGCAAGTTTTTCCCTGTGTGGGGCCTACTGGACTCTGATAGTTTTCCAAGAAAGAGTGCAATGTGGACAGGGCTGGCTGCTCATGGTAAAGTGCCTCTGGCATTGGGGAAGTTGAGTTGGGTGGGTACCAACAGAGCTCCCCAGACCAATCAGATTTAGTTTTGGCCCTGTTGGGGAGGGCTCAACACAGGAAAGATGGTGCCTGACTTCTGGCTGCATGGGAGGAGGACCAATCACAGGGAAAATGGCGACTGTCCTCCAGCCCTTGCTATGAAGCCACATACCTCAGTCTGCCCCCTGAATGCCTCTGATACCCTCTGATTCACCACCTTTCCTCGGGAGCTCAGGGTGAGTGTCTGCAAGGGAGTCTGCACTTGGGCTGTTTAAAAGGATGTCTGGGTTACCTGCCACCTTCCATCCCAACCAGATGGTCAGAATCCCCACTGTTTTTCAGAGCCAGATGTTGTGGGCTTCTCTTCCTGGCACCAGTATTCCAGGCTGGGGTACCTTGTTCCTCCAGGGGGAACCACCATGGCTGAGGTATCCCCCTTATTCTCAACAACCACACGGGTTTGGGGCCTGTCTGCATCTCCACCCCTCCTAACAGTCTTGCTGCAGCTTCTTTATATTTTTAGTTATAGGGCTTCTGTTCAGTTCTCTAGACTTCAAGTGGTTCTCTAGGTTGATTGTTCTATAATTTCGTTGTAATTTTAATGTGCACACAGGAGGATGCAGGCACAGTTTTTATCTACTCCAGCACCTTGGATCTCAATACCCACAAATCTCTCAATGCTATAAATCTGTTTGTGGAAAGTTTAGAAAGTATAAAATGTTTCTTCTTCACTTGTTCACTGCTAGTGAATTACAAAACCTGATTATGCAAAAACCTGCTGAATCCACTATTGAAACATCAGGATTAGTAGATATAATTTTGTCCCCACCTGACCAAGTGAGATGACATTGGCCCTATATTCTAACAAACCCATTAATAACTCGGATATATGTGTCATTTTACTTTGGAGAAAAATCCATGTGTTGTACATTTTGTAAATTTCTTTTACTGAGGAAGAAAAAGGGACCAGTACTTCATTCAAAGCTAAGAATATTTTGTACCACTCAGAGTCAGTTCTCCTTCGATCACCATATAGTCAATTCCCTTTTCCCTCTTCTACCTCTCTCCATTCCCCCCTTATCCTCTGGTAACCACTAAACTGTTGTCTGTGTCTATGAGTTTTTGTTTTTCTTTGTTGTCTCCTTCCTTCGTTGCTTTCAGTTTTATATCCCATATATGAGTGAAGTTATATGGTTCTTGACTTTTTCTGTCTTACTTATTTCACTTAGCATGATAACCTCAACGTAAATGATGTATTCTAGAAATGTACAGATGAAACCTATATAATTGTACTAACCAATGTCACCCTGATAAATTTAATACATAAAAAGTAAGAATATTTAAAAATATTTTATAAATATTTAATTTTAGAAAAATAAGCAAACACATGGTATTTATCCATGTATTTACCATCCAAGTATCACCAGTGTGTCACATATTTAGGTTCTCATAAAATGGCATTCCTTGGGTAAGGAAGCCTTTACCTATGTTACATATGTTTTTACAATATTGAGTATATGCCATTGATTAACAAAATATTAGTTTTGATAAAGAGAAGTATTTGCTTTGGATTTCAAAATGGCTTCAATAGGATCAATGTAAAACTTACAAATTTTTGTCAAAAAGTTGAGTTTTTGGCCAACTCCATTTATACCTGAAAAGCACTAAGATTTTATTTTATTATTTATGGCTTTAGTAATAATAGTAAAACAAATATTCAATAGATTTTACTACTAATTTTGAAACACAGACTCAATAGAGTAAATCTCAAAGATACAAGAAACTGGTTATTGGAAATGATTCAGAAAGTAAGGCAAACATTTATGAAGTCTTTTGTTTTGAGGGCTGTCTACTGTGTGTGTGTGTGTGTGTGTGTGTGAGAGAGAGAGAGAGAGAGAGTGTGTGTGTGTATAAACATGCATACATATAACTATATAAAATATATAATAGATACAATAATAAAACAAATACAAGTATATTTTATATTCATATTCTTATGTGTGTTCCTATATATGTATGTGTTCTTATATAATTGTTCTTATATGTGTTCTTCACACTCGCCAATATGTAACAGTGAAAATAGTAAGATAAATGTAGTACCTTTATGAAAACAAACTGATGACATAAAAAAAATATTTGTCATTTGGAATAGCATGGGAGAGAAATCCAAGTAAAAATAAGGATGTGAGAAGAAAAAATAAAAAAGTTATCTAAGAGGTAATATGCCTAGAATGTACCTAAAGATGGGTGTAATCAATCTCTCTAGAAAGGAAGCAAAATATTAGAAAATAAAGAAAAATGGTGAAGCACTAAAGGGTTGGAAAATTAATTTTAAAAATAAGGAATTTTTAAGTCAGACCTATTTTGATTTTAGGTCCTGTTTTTCTATTTACTACCTATGCACCCTTTGACAATTGGCTTACTCCGTTTAGAACTATGTCTGTATATATACAAAGGGGAGAATAATGATACATGCATGTTAGTGATGTAGGGAGAATTAAATAACATTAGCAAAGTGTTAGTTCATGTCTATATAGTCATATAAAGTAGTTTTTCCTTTTTCATAGATGAGGATAACCTCAGGAAAATAAAGATGATGGCCATATATTTATAAAGGACAAGTAGGAAACATTAAGATTGCCTCAATATGGGGAGTAAACATTTATCCTTTATACCACTTAATTTCACAAAAATCCAGACAAATGATTTTAAGCAAAGTACATACTTGCAAAAGATTGTAAATGTGTTGCTTCATTAGATATACTACTGACAGCAAAATTTAAATACATAATTGGGAGATATAGAAAGACACTAAAGTTGCAAAGACCAGATAGCAAATGAGATAGGCTATTATCAGTCAAAACTGATGACTATGACAAGTGTTAAAGATGAATTCATGACTAATAAAGATTTTCAAAGTTTAAAAGGAAAATATATTTCTTATATATATTAAAAAGAAAATGAGCGGACCCTCAAAGAATTTTTAAATGCAATACTTTCCAGGTGATTTATCGACTTGCTCCTTCCAAATTAGCTACTTTTAGTTTTAGTATATCTTTTTTTTAAATGTGTATGAAATCCTAATTTCAATTTTTTATTTTTTAAAATTTTTTAAATTTTTAATTAGTTTCAGGTGTACAACAGTGCAATAATTATACTTTTTACCCCTCAAAGTGACAACCCCCACTCCCCCAATTTGCCACCCCACTCCTCCCCCCAAAATCATAAACATCTATTACACTTCCTCTGAGTCCCCTAATAATTTTCCTATTCTATGTGTATGATTTCCTCAAGAAACTTGAGTCCAATTTTTAAACATAAGAGAATTTATCTGTGTTTTCTAAATTGTAACATATACAATATACTGATGAAATTATTCAGTTTTGGCTAAAACTCTTGTGTTTTCTCCTTTTTTTCTTTGAAAAACAGAGCTTATTTTATTTTTATTCATTTTCTCTGTTGAGAAACTATCCTGAATCAGCCCAACATATCCACGTGTATATTGCCTTAAAATGTTTTAGTCTTTATCAGCAGAACAGTTTTCATTCTTGCACAATTGAAGGATATGTTTACTTCTAAATGAGATTACTGACATTAGCAGGAATGTACTGAACAGGTTCTGTCCCTCTCCACATTCAATTCTGTCAGAATATAATTAAGCAATTAGACATGACAGTATGTGTTGTAATGTAGCAATAACATCCTCGGATGCGTTATGCAGTAGAAGCCTGAATTCCATTAGGAATCCCACTCCCAAAAAAACCAACTAATTTACAAGAATAAAACATACCCTTAACTGGGAACTTCCAACAAAACAAGCCCATGGTAGGATACCTTAGGTGGATGATGGTGAAGTTGCAGAAAGCAAAGGTTAGATATTTTTTTTGTTGTTGTTATTCTATACTTTAAAAAAAAATAAACATGAAATATGTTTTTAGTCTGTAGCAATTACGAAAATCAGTTGGCAAAAAAAAAATGCTATTTTAATGCATTCCATAATAAAGTATGAATTTTATACATTTCACAAGTTTCCTAGTGACCTTTTATGTATGGTAAGGTAAATTGCAGTTCTTAGGTATTAAATCATTGAACCCTTTCTTTGAATGCTTGATCTTTATCCCAGCATAAAAGTTGTTAAAATATGCATTTTATAAAACAAATTGAATTTATCTGTTCCAAATAGAAATCATTGCTAAAAGAAAAAAAATTCTTGATATTTTTAATCATACAGACATGTTGAAAATTTTAATTTATTAAATGAATACATGTATTCTATAACTTTGGTAAGATTTAATATAGTTTTTAAATGTATCAGTGTATGCATGTCCAAATATTACAGTATTCTGAAGTATAACAGTGTGAAAGCTACATAGTATTAAAAAGTGACAGAGCTTAAATTATTTAATATTTAAAACTTCAATCATTATAATATTCAGAGGCAATAGAAAAGTGTGAGCATTGATAAAACTTTAAGACAAAATGGCTTTTTTGAACCAAATATACCTTTCTGAAACTTTTAAAGAGAATTCTGAATCAATTTATTTACAAAAATAAAATTTACAATTGATTGTGAAACTACCCAACTGATTCATTACAGGATAATTTCCTCTGTGTTTGTGTATGTGTGTGTATAAACATATACACATATTTGTGTATTTATAGGTTATATATATAATATGAATATAAATGAACTTAAAAAGAAAAGGCAGAATGTAGGTGTGTATATACACATGTATGTGTACATAAACTGATACACATTTGCATATATATTGGTCTGTGGGCACATGTAATTTGCTACAGATAGAAAAATGAGTTAAATGTATTTAACCTAAATCTAATGTAATGATTCAAGTATGTCATTATTTTTCATACTTGAGATGAAAATAATCCTCTAAGAATATTAGTAGCTATTTGTGAAACCTTGGACCAATTACTAAAACTCTCTGTGTCATAATATTTTTCTTGGTTCTGTGGGGATAAGAGTGTATCTGCCTAGAATAGTGGCTGAACATAATAAGAACCAAAGCCATTTCATGGGCATGCAACCAGTGCAGTCATTCAAGGGCTTCACTCCTTGAGTTTAATGCCTGTGCTCATGTCTTGAAATACTTAATAACTTTCTTTGAATTTGTGCTTTGTAGTGATGTGGGGCAAATGGAGCACAGGGACAGTGGGCGCTGGAGCCTTGGCTCAAAGGCAGTCTGCCTCTCTCTTGGCTCCTCAGGGTTGGGATGATCTTCTCTTTCTCTTTCCAGCTGTCCTGAGTCTGCTTGTACGAGTTATTTGTCTCTTTTTCCAGCTTGAGGCACTTCCAGTGATGGGTCAGGAAATAAGAATTGAGTCATTTCAATACTATTCACTTATTCTTTATATAAGTGAAATACTCATATTTCCATTTAAAGTTGTTGTTTAATAATATAAAAATAAAAAGTAAAACCCATTTTAGTAACTTAAAATTTTAATTGTTTTTGTCTTAGAACAATATTAAATAGCAAATGAAAACAAACAAAAAAACACACCATGACAAGTTGAGAGAAGGAAGAAAGGGAAGAGGGAGGAATGAAGACACCAGTGAAGAAAGGAAATGAGTTTTATATTACATTCCTTTGGTGATACTTTATTCCTGCCTTTTGAACAAGGAGCCTGAGATATTCATTTGTTCAGGGGCCCAAAACTTATGTAGCTGGCTATGATAAGAATCCCCAAATATTATGCTCATATTATTATAAAGACTCTTCTCCTGATTTCGATGTCTTATATGGCAAATTAGGACAATTATTATTATGTTTACCGTCCAGCCAAATACATATTTTTCTCATTTTGATTTTTTTAAAAACAAGAAAGCACACTTAATGTGTTATTTTTAATTTTGAATAAATTAATACATGCATTATATGTACAACTTTATGGTCAAAGTAACAGGATTTGTATTTATATTTCTGATGAACACCAAAAGCTGGTGATGAGAAAATGGAAGACAAATATGGAATGCAGCCATAAGTATGCTATGCAAATTATGAATAGTAAATTGAACACATTGATTAGATTCTTGGAAGGTGTAATAGTTGACAGACTTCTTTTTCAATCTAACTTTTTGACAGGTGTCAAATACACAGAACTATTTTTTTAAAACAAGATTGAGTAATTGGCAGAGTATGCTATGTGTACTTTTTATAATAAGTTTAATACAGTTTACTTTTATTGATGTGAAGACTACTTCAGCTACTGATAGTTTCTGAAAAATAAGTCACCCTAAGGACTCATCTATCTGTGGTCGAAATTCAGTACTATATTCAAAGTTTATTACAATGTAATTTATATTTTGTAAGATATAAGTAGCATTGTATTCTTTATAGTATAAGACTAACACACTCATCATAGGCTCAGTATACAATGCTATGCTTCTCAGTATGTTTGTGTAACCATCCATGGGAATCAACCATTTTGCTGTTTATAAGAGGAAGATTTCTAGACATGCACTCAAAAGGCTCCTAAATTCAAGTCACAACTCAACATCTTACTATCTCTGTGACTTTGGACACTGAACCTCAGTGTTAGGATGCATAAAATGGGGATATTAATAATATTTGTCATGTCTTAAGCATAGGATCTAAGAATCGATAAAATAAATGGTAAATATAAAAGCACTCTGTAAACCTTGATGCACTAAACAAATGAGAGTTTTCACCAATATTGATGGAATAACTTCAACAGTGGGCTCAATTTTCATCTATCTGTAGAATAACATTAGTAACATTATATTTATATGACAATTGTGTATGAGTGTGTAAGTAAGTAATAGTGTGTAAAGAAGGAGATAAACATAAAAGATAAATGAACACATTTTAGACTCATTATTAATTATAACAAGTGCCACAAAGATATCAGTTGCTGAGACATGAAATAAACGGAGAGAAGGAGGAGAGAGCTCCTAACTTAAAATAGGTGATCAGAAAATGCATCTTCGATAAGGGGACATTTGAGTTGAGTGAAAAGAGTTAACCATGGATTGTGAACTTAAGGCAGAGAGATAGTAAATGAAATGGTAAGAGACTTTAATTGTTTTTGAAATGTAATGAAAAGCTTTTCAAAGTGTTTTAAAGAAGAAAATATCATAGTGTATGGTACACTTTTAAAACTTTAGCTTTGGTGCAGGCAATGATTGGAGGAGGTAAAATGAGAGCAGGGCTGATGAAATACGAAGCTATTGCAATATTCTGGAGTAGGAAGGATAGAGACTTTTTTTTTTTTGAGGGCAGTGTCACTGGCCCTCAAATGTGGGACCAAACCGGGGTCGCTGGCTTCCCAAGCCAGCGCTTGACCACCGCACCTCTCGGCCAGCCCTGAGGATAGAGACTTGCATGCAGGCCTCCTGTGTGAGATATGCCGTTGGTGTGTTGTGCGTCTCGGTGGTGACATTCTCATAGATTGCGAAGTGAATGGTTCCCTATACAGTTAAACAGTGAAAAACTGTACAACTGTACACACGAGCCAGCTTGGAGTGGAATAGTGGTAGTGGAGATGGAAAGAATTGACAGAATTAATGCATAGTTTAGAGTAGAATTAATAATGCTTTTTAACTGTAGGAAATCAGTAGCGAGAACTGGGAGAATTCATGTTTCTTTTGGAATTGGTGCTATTACTTAATTCTTAACTGTTTCTGCACTCTCCTTTATATATTCATTGTTATAAACAGTTCAATACTAGTTAAAATGTATTTGTTAAAATGAATTTTAAATGTTTTAGATCCCCTGGACTAATATTTGTTATATGGATATAATGTGAGTTTGGTTTGTAGACATGAAAAAAAAATTCTATAAAAGAAAGATTAGCTTAACAAATGAGAAACAATATGATCTTTCAAGAACTCAGGTTATACACAGTAAATGGTCAATAGGTATTTATAGATGGTGATGTGATGATGTCTGCCCTTTCAAAAGTTAATAATATAATGCAAGCCACGTTCTGTTGAAAACACTTGAATGAGTTATTTAATAATATTAGACTAACTTGCTGCAAGATGGAAAATTTTATCTGGCATTGATGTGGGCTATAGTGTAGTAGTCAAAATTACACATTATGCTGTTTTTTGAAAATATACTTGTCTGTTCATATAATTTGGCCTTGAAATATTGGTTTAACCCAGGGGTTGGCAAACTTTTGAGACAGAAGAGCCACCAGGGATTGGCAAACTGTGGCTCGTGAGGCACATGCGGCTCTTTGGGTACATATATGTGTTGTCAAGGAGACCACTTCATGGACGGTGTAGTGGCTTGACCACTGCACTGTACATCTGAAGCTGCCGCTGATTAATATTAGATGTTGACTATAATTTAACACATATATAGTCATGGAATGTGTAGTGTAGTGTGGGGATGGAGTCAATGGAATTGTAATAGATATGTATGATATTGGGGGCGGGGGTAGGGGAAGGGGAGGAGTAGTCACTTTGTAAGGGGTGAAAAAGATACCTATTGCATTGTTTTGTACATCTGTAACTAATAATAATAATAATAATAATAAATTTAAGAAAGAAAATGGAAATAAAACTATCATAGTTTTTTATCATTTATAACATTAAATTTTCTTTATTTGTAAAATTATATTTATGGCTCTAGAATAATTTTTAAATTTTTGTGAGGGGCAGGATTTGCTCTTCCAGGGGTCAGCTTACTTTTGAGACCAAACACACCCAAAGAGCAGCATGTGGTTTACGAGCTGCAGTTTGCTGACCCCAGGTTTAACCTATTATTAAAGGCAAAATACTGAGATTTCAGGCCTTTTCTACTTTTCCTTCTGCCCAAAAAAGTACAACATGTTGATTCTTCATAGAATTTAACACATTCACTTGAACATAGAGTAATGATATTAAAAAAAAAAGAAAAAAAAAACTTCAATGTAGGGAGAATCTTAAAGGCTCTCTTTCAGAGGATTGGCAATTCAATATTTCAGTGCTGTCTCTGTCTCTCTGTAATCTGTTGATTGGTGTTCATAATTCTTCACAGAGATATTGTAAAGATTAATGAAATAGTTTGTAAAGTATTTTATCTCTTCAAATGCAAGTTCTGTGAGATGAACATTTAGAAGCCTCATTATACACAGGCTATACTGTGCCAGAACTCTTAAACTGTTAGTAAAATCTCTTAAGTGTTGTACTTTATCATTGCTGTCTTGATAATGTAGGGCTATGCCTATCGTATCATTTTTTTTTCTTTTGTCTCTTCAGGACTGTTTAAGCATAGTATTATTGATACTTGACATTTATCAAAGTTAAAGTGATCATTTTAAATTTGAAGAGTATAGAATTTTCACTTGATCTATCTTATACTATAACCTAATAATGTCAGGCTCTATATAAGCTCAACTCAAAATTACACAAAGAGCCATGCTGTTTAAAGTATAGCCTATGTGTAATGAACCTCCCAAAACTTTGCTTTATAACGTAATGTATTCTTCTCCCAAAAGAGCTTCAAAGTACAGGAAACTTCATTAAGGTACCTAAAAGGTGGTACCTCATATCAATTACAACTTCTTGCATATTTACCATATAGAATATTAATTCCAGAATGTAATTTCTTTTAGAAATTCTTTCATTTCTAGAAGGAAGTTGAAATAAACCCTTTCGAATTTGATATTGCCTAATTGTACCTTTATGTTTCATCACCTCTCTCTCCCTAAGAGATATAAGGCAATTCTGGCATAGCCAAACACTGATTTTGAATGGTAGGAAAGTGGTTGGATTACCACTGACAATGCTCAAAGGGTTTTAGGGTACTGATGTTCAGGAAGGGGATATTACTGAGAATGTATCAAAAGGAAATACCTTGTCCAGTCATTTATGTGATAGCATTTCTTTAGAGGAGAAAATTTAAACTAATCTGGTATAAACGTAATTTAACTGTAAAATGTGTTTCATTTCACAACAGTTAGAGGAGGAGGGTCACATTGTATATTCCAGGGAAAATCAAAATTTTCATTTTGATATACAATTCATATACATATATCTATTTATCTTAATAATGTAAAAAGGTCGGACTATTTAGAATAAAGGATCTATACCTGTTTTCTTAATTTTCTGACTGGCTATATACTTGTCAAAGTATTTTGTAAGGTGAGATTTCTGATCTTAATATGGTATATCAAAACAAGTACACTATTAAACTGAGGAAGAAAAGTTAGTGAAGATGAGTGAAATAAGAACAGAGGCATGTAAAAATAGGAATAAAATGTGAAAAAGTAGATCAAGACATCATAATTTTATTATGCATTAAAAGTAACATTCCTTTATTTTGCTCAAATATTTGTTATTAAATGAGATATATTTTTAAAATAATGTAATTTTAGTCAGATATTAGTCATGTTACTCATAAAATATCTTAAACCATTTAACACTAGGTAATCATCTTTTAAATAAAAATACTACATTTTTACAGTACATTATCCAGCTATTTTAAGCTACTTAATATATGTTTATGTGTTGTAAATGTTTTAAAAGAAAAATTTCATAGACATTTATTTTAATGTAAACTTAAATGATTTCTAAAAGAAGTATTTTTATAAATCCCTGTATTTATAATATTACAAAAACTATCAACTATTATTGACAAAGATTTTAGATGGCCTGTAAGCCTCAGGTTTTGGTAAATAAGCTAGTATAAATAAATCAAATATTTATATAAGCTATCTACATATAGATATGTGTCATTTAAAGTGTACCTTTTGCTGAAATTTTCTACTGATGTTTACATGTTTTGCTACATATTCAAGATGCATTTTATGATAATATAACTTCATGTTTCATTTTGACAAGTTTCTTATAAATCATAAATAGAGTACATTTATCATGATAGTGACATTTTAAGCGGCCCTATATAAACTGCTTTCAAGAAGTTTTTTACTTGGACAAGTAGGGAATAATTCAAAGATTAAAGACACTGAGTATGATTTTATGAATTTCTAAACATGAAAAATAACTGAGAGTTCTCTCTCTTTAAATATAATTATTGATAGCTAAATTTAATAATTCACCAAAAGATAATTTTTTAAAGCCCACAACAATGTGAATCTTTATGAACTTGCAAGATTAAAGATTAGCTTTCAAATAGTTTAACTGTTTTGTATTTTATAGGTAATATTGAAAATTCCCAAGACTTAAAAAAGTTATACTCTACCAGAATTTTGTCAAGACTGTCAGGAAGGGGAAAAGCGCCACCTATTGATCAGAATATGCAAATTATTTGTTGGTCTTTGAACTTTTAGCTATGTCAACTGTGCTGGAGTAAAAAAGGAATAAACTAGGTTAAGGATTTTAGTTTCTCAATATAAAATTCAGTAAATCACTTTCATTCTGAATAATATGATCTTTCCATTCAAGGATATATTTAATACATCTTGAAACCTAGTTTACTGGCCTTTTCACCATAATGTCTTCATATGCAGCAAATCACAACCCTCTCAACAGCATGTTTGATGGATTGTCGTCTGAAAAATGCAACATAAACATCTTTTTATTCAACAGTGAACTTTGTAAGTAGAATAAAATGAGTCTTTGTAATCCTGGGAAACTGGTGTTTAAAAATCAAATTTTAATTAGAGTTAGATATGCTCAAAAATGAATTGTCTGAAATGAAATCATGCATGTAGCTTAATGTGTTTAATGTATTTAATTATAAATAATCATTAGTTAAATATTTAACTTTAAAATATTAAGGCTTGATAATAAATAGTTAATTCATTGAGTGACATTTCAACAAATTGTATTAAAATTCATGAACTGTGTATGGTGAGTGAAAAGGTAACTTTTTATTTTAGAATAAGGTTTTATTTCTTCATAGAACTGAGAAAGATTGACCTTCACATGAGATGCCTCCGTTTTTCTATTACATCCCCAATATCAATAGAAAACTGTCTTTATCTGTATAAGAATATCTTTTATCCTTTCTATGCATGAGAGATTATCAAGCTTAAGTCCTGAACATATCTACAGACAGAAACTTCCCTCAATCTGAAGTTATAGGCAAGCGATTTTGAGTAACATTTTACAATTGTTTTTGCTCAGCAAAATGTTAACCATGTATAATCACTTAGCCTTCAAAGCAGTAAAAGTACTATTTTGTAGTTGAAGGGACTATATAATTGTAAATATGGCTAATTAGATTAAAATGTGCTAAATTTTCCCTTAAATATGATTTCAAATATGCCATATTAATTTAGAAAGCAGAAATTCAATATGCAAATGCCCTTACTTTCTAGAGAGGACAGATAATATTCATAATTTGTGTATCTGTTTTACTAAACATAACTATAATGCCTCCATTTTACTGGCCTCACAATGAAACTTTACAGGTTACCTTTGTGCTTTTCCAGATCAATAAAGTAACAGCAGATAACTATTAATATATTTCTTTGCATGTGCACAGTGAAAACTTTAAATATTAAAACAAAATATTGCAGCCCATATATCATCTACTCTTACAAGACAGGAGTGACAGTATTAAGATGCACATTCAGGATAGCACTCTTTCTACTTTGAACGCTGTCAAGAACAAAGTGCTTTACAGACTTAAAAATAAATCTAGGTACTAATCCATTGAATTTCTGACAACAGGAGCCCAAGGTTTCCATGCACTTAGCTGAGTACTGCATAAGAGCTTGTGCATTATTTATGTCCACTAATGGTGTTGCAATGCGCTTTGTGTGAGGCAGTGACAGTGCAATCTGCTAAGATAGCTGCTGCTGTGGACAAAGCCATACATTTTCTTGAGCTTGAATTTTTGACAGAATACTCTATTAATGCCAATTCTGTTTAAGTAAATGCTGAGCAGGGGTCAGTTGTTCTTTTTCCCCCCCTTCTCTTATTATTTAAGAAAACAGTGCTATAAAATTGAAAATGATGTTCTGAGGTTTGCTGGATTTTTCAGTACAATAGTAGCCAATAAAGGTCACTCTACTTTTTAGTCTACACTTATGATTTTGTGTGATGGTCCACAGACTCAATGGGAAAGCTGTTAGCACTAGGAAAAGGAGGTGCTATTAATTCCAGTTTCAGTGCCATTATACTCTTCAGTGGATCAATAGAATTAAATGAGCTGAGATATTAGGAAAATACTGAAAAAGTCAGGAGGGTATATAGTTTCACCAGGGTTGGGCTGAGTTGAAAATAAAAAACCATCTATGGCAGCTGTCAATAAATCATGAAAACTATACTCGGAACCAAACGGAATATAGCATGAAGCCTCAAGCCTTAAATGCCCATAATATCTGTTGCGCATGTGTGTTTTTCTTTTAATTAAGCATTTTATTTGAAATATCCATTGCTGTTATATTTTATTAACCAAGCACATGTTATTTTAAAAGTAATTTGCTAAGAAAGGGAATATTTCTGAAATGATATCTATATGAGGGTAATTCCGTCCATGACTTTTAAAAACATTTTGATGTAGGAAGCACATCAAAAAAGTAGGAAAGCACTTCAAACATTAAAAAATGAAATTCAAGAGTGTTCATTTTTGGATATCTATATTTACGGGTTATACAATTTCTTGGATTATAGATACATGGGTGATTTTCCCTTTATTGTGGTAATGTTTTGCCATTTAATTAAACTGTAAGAAGTCAATACATTTTAGTCTTCATAATAGCAAGATAACTTGAAAGTGTTTTATTTATCTTAGTCAATAAGAAATGCATATTAGAGTGAATATTAATAATTGTTCTCTGAACAGCTAAGAGCAGGAAAGATTCATGGATACTTAATAGTGTAAAATTTGAAGCAGGATATAAAGTGGTCACAAACAGAGGTTTCATTCTTTTGTTACTAAGCCTTACCAAAACTTGCCACATTTTAAAATTCACAGTGATAAATTTAGCATATTGTATCTTTATTTTCAAAGCAAATCTCAAAAAAAAATTTTACTTGACACATATATCATTATTTTTCAAAATAATTTGTGTTCTTAAAATTTTCTTTTTTATTACAGTATAGCTGGCATACAATATTGTATTAATTTCAGGTGTGCATAGTTATTCAACATTTACACACCTCACAATGTGAACACCACAGTAAGTCTATTAATCATCCATCATCATTCAAAGTTATTATGATATTGGCAATATTACCTATATTGTACACTACATCCCCATGGCTTATTTGTATTATAAATAGGACTTTATCCCTCTTATTCCCTTTCACCTTTTTACTCATCTGCCACCCCCTCCCCTCTGGCAACCTGTGTGGCTGATATGGAGAGACTGCAAATTGCTCATCTGTTGTATTCTCATCATGTTGGACACACTGCCAGATGAGTACATTTTTTAGTTAGGTGTGGCCATTTCTACATTAAGGAATGTGGCAATGAGGGTTATGGACCATTTCTAGGCCAAGATATTTAAGAAGTAGTTGGGCCACCTCATGCTGATTTTTCCCTCCCTTTGAATGGTTGTAGATAATAAGTGGAATAGTAGAGCTACAGACAGGAAGGGCCTAGGGCACCAGAATCACTGTGAGAGTTCACTACAAATTTAATACTTGTGCTTGTACTGTTATGAGGACAGGAAGGATCACCAATTGTGTTTGAGTCATTATACCTTTTGGGTCTGTTTGTAACCACTGCTTAGACTTCTCAAAATAGTAGAGACAAATTAAATAAGGAGTCGGTAATTACTGACACATAATGGTTGCGAAAGATAAACATGTTATCAGAGTTCAAAAATTCCTTTTCATTTCTCTTTGAATTTTTCAGATTGACATATGTAGCAATCTATTCTATAGTCAGTTTTGTTTTTCATGACTTGGGAGATGACGTCTCACAAAGTGACATAGTCTATTTAAGATAGCCCAAATAATGAGTTTTATTGTAATACCCTCATTCAGGTTGTGAATATATGCATTGCTAAAAAGATGAAATACAACTGGAAGATCATTTTATTTGTCCTGCAAAAAAAAGTAAATATTTTAATTGTAATCAGCTATTTTATATGAAATAGAAATTATGGTTCTAACCCTTGAGAAGACAGGAAGTTCTGAATTCTCTGAAAAAAAGCTTTGCATTTTTGAGCACAAGCTTGTATATTTGACAAGACTAAATAAGAATTTTGGGTTTCATTTGATCTCTCTAACTTCATATAGATGCATTCTAATCTCTATTGATTTTTGATAAGGATTCTTTAAGTTGAAGAAAAATTGGTTGATGTAAATGATCTCAGAACTTGGAAATAATATTTATAGATCCATCTTAAATTGAAGATCAAATTTTAAAAAGACAGACTGAATTTTAAAAGAGAATAAACAGAAAATGAATCATTGTTTAAAATAACTATTTTTCCTTTCTGTTTAAGAAATGATAATTGTATGAAAATAATACAAATTTCCTCCTCCCTACATACTTCTCTCAAACCCTAGGATTTCAACTTCATATACATCCTTTTACTAGATACGTCATTGATGTTGGTCCATATGGACTTTTAAATGATAGAAGTAATTTTTAATATGGACCCCTATAATTTTAAATTTTAGATGGCATAGATTTACAAATTTGTCAAAGTTCTAATAGCATGTTCTACTGATTTGTAAAGTGAATAAATGGATTAATATGTAAAATAATGATGTCAGCAGGTGTATATGGGCCCACAGAGATTTGGTTCCCCATGAACTGTGTTTAACACTTAAGCTGCTTTTGTGCTCTGAGAATTGGAAGTTTACCATCTTATTAAACTTAGTTGTTAATCAAATGAAATAAGCAAATTTCTAACAACACCTATTTCAGTCTGAAACTCTACAACTGAGTAAAAAGGCAGTGATTAAAAAAATTCCTGTACCTCTCATAACACTTAATATGGTACAACATATATCAGCCTTAAGAATGAGGAATTATTATTACCCTCCTTTACTTTCATCTGAATTCCACAGCTTATAATTTGGTAAATTCAAAGCAAGGAGGAAATTGAAGAAAATTAATGAGTCCTGAGAAGGATTAAGATTACTTAAGATGCTCCGATTTGTGGGTAGGAAAAACAGACTATAATTGCCATAATAAATGAATGGTGAAACTTGGAAATATCCTGGAATATTTTACAGACGTAGTAAGAGGTGAGCAACTGAGATTTGAAAAGTGAAAGAGCCAGGAATGAGTAGGGTTTCAGCAACAAGAATGCATGGAAGTTTTTCCAAAGAAATGTTGTCAGTCCTGTCCCATTAGTGGCTCCTGAATTCTGCTAATTGGGCCATCATCAGTACTTAGAATAATAGAATATGATAGAAAATAGTTAAATATAATACCCAGAGCAAGTATTGTTTTGTAAAATTTTTTTTTTTCGTATGTATTTGTGTGTACTAGGTCGATCTGTTATCTTACATGTTTTTTACTGTGATGACAACCAAAAATTTAAAGGACTGATACTCCTAAGCTCTGTATTTGACATAACTAAATTTCATTGTATTTGAAATAATCAAGTTGCATAGAAAAACATCTGATTAATGAAACCTGGACCATATGTCCACCCAAGTGTGTTCATTCAACTATGACCACAGATGCAAAATCCAATAATATGAATATGGGGTGACCCTGGAGTATCCACACAGAAAAGATAGATTTTTTTCCATGTGATCTGATTTATTTTGATCATTAATATTCCTCGGCTTTTTTCTTAAATACATGATTTTTCTTTAAAAATATTTTTATTAAAATCTGAAATCTCATTGGAATACCAAGTCTATGAAGCAAACTGTGCTCTGTGCAAATATTTATTTAGTAATTGGAAAAATAGAACCATGGATATATGACAGTGGTTAGGATGACTTATTTTAAAGTTGTAGAAATCATACTCTTCTTGTAAACAGAAATGCAATGAAAAATATATAAATGCAGAGCCTGTATTGTTTCCTTGAAATGTCTTATTGTTTGGAGCAGGCTGCAAAAATATCCTTTCACAAGCCTCTACTTTAATGTAATCTGCAGTGGATCCTCTTTATCAATCTGTACGTGGGAAATAACTTATTACTCTGTTTGCACAATTTATTTTTTCTAGTGCTTAAAATTTTAAATGTATATTTTGAAATTGGTAATTTCAGATAATGTTGCATGTAGCTACTATTATTTACTATATGTTAAATACTTTATTTTCACATGTTTTCCTAAAATCAAATCTTCAAAATTCATATTTATGGGGAAATAGTTTAACATTTTTCTATAAACCATTTCTGAAATAAGTAGAACTCCATGTTTTTGTCTTTTGCTACAAGTTATTTGAAGTGGCTGTAGTTCAGAAATAATCTCCTACCAATGGGTAACTTCCTACCAGTTGGAGAAATTTCCATTAATTTTTTTGATAGGTATATTCAGAAATTATGATATAGAAGATAATCTGCTGGTACCTTTAAGAATTATTTTGAATTCATTCTAGTCCTACCTCCTGCTATTAATGTACTTATAGAGTCTATTTGCAACATCATATGCAATTCATTTTGTAAATTCTGAGCTCTAAATTCATCTTCTCATAAGAATCACATATTTCTATCTTGAATAAATTGGACAGTGTAGTTTTAGTTATTTTTTATATATTTACAGCATGTATAAATACACATAAACGTTTTAGCACACACAAATTCTCCTCCCCTCATTCGTTCCTGCTCACCACCCCTTAATTTCCTTACCTACCATCCCACCCTTCCTCTACACTCCCCAATCCCTCCCCGTATCAGATTAAATAAAAGCACAGGGGTATTTTATAACCAAGAACAGAAATATGACTGAAGGTCAATAAACCTGAAACCAGGTTCTTGGATGACACCAAGTGTCCCCACTGTTCTCTTTGTCCTCTCTCGCTGTAAACCAATTCTGTACTCACATAAGAAAACGTGCCTGCCACAGCATGGGAGTTTTGCATGTGTCAGCTTCAGATTCTCTTCTGTAATACTAACACAGTCTTTTCTCAGTCCAGAACCCAATCTACCCAAGAGTGGGCTTAGAGTCCTACATTAGGTCAGATACTCAAGCATGGATCAAATAACTGCAGCTAATTTCAACGTCAGGAAGCTGTTATTAAATATTATAGCTACTTTATGTGGCAGAAATTTACTTGGTCTGGTATAAGCAGTAAAATAAATATGTTGAGAAGGCATAGGGGTTTAAAATGTGAATGAGTTCAGGAACATCTGGAACATTGTTGATGAAGAGAAGGAGTAACATCAAATAAGAAGGGTGATGGGAAAGCAATTCCCACATATCCACCAGAAGATAATCACTAGGGAATTGGTTAAATCAGTGTGACATTAATATTGGCTAAATCCATATGATGGAATGAACTGACATTAATAAAATTTATGTTCTGAAAGAGTACATAAAAATATAGAAAGTTTAAACAACTTAGATATTAAAACAAAGTCAAAATGGTAGAATATAGTATTGGGGCATAACTGATATATAACATTAGTTTCAGATTTACAACAAAATAATTCAATATATGTATATATTGTAAAATAATCACTGTAATAAGTCTACATAACAGTCATCACCACATAGTTTATAAAAAATTTTTTGTGCTTATGATGAGGACTTCTAAGATTTAATCTCTTAGAAACTTTCAAATATTCAATGCCATATTTTTAACTATAGCCACCATGTTGTAAATTATGTTTTCATAACTTATTTATTTTTAAATGAAGGTTTGTGACTTCTTTGACTCATATTTCCACCCCCCATCTCTGGCAGTGACCAATCTGTTCTCTGTATATGCATTCTATTGTTGTTGTATTTGTTTTTAATCCCACATGTAAGTGAGATCTTATAGTACTTGTTTTTCTCTCTGACTTATATCACTTAGCATAATATATTCAAAATCCATCCACATTTTTACAAATGGCAAGACTTCATTCTTTTTATGACTGTGTAGTGTTACATTATGTACAACACAACTTCCTTATCCAGTCATCCATCGATAAACACTTAGGTTGTTTTCAAATGTTGGCTACTATAAATAATGTTGCAGTGAGCATGGTGGCGCATATGTCTTATCAAATTACTTTTTTTTGTTTTCCTTAGATAAATACCCAGCAGGAGAAATTTTGGATCATATGGTAATTTTATTTTTAATTTTTGAGGAACCTCGATACCTTTTTCCATAGTGGTTGCATCAGATTATATTCCCACCAACAGGTGTGAGGTTATATCTCATTGTGGTTTTGATTTTCATTTTCCTGATAATTAATGATTTTGAACATTTTTTCATGTACCTGTTAGCCATCTGTACATCTTCTTTGGAAACATATGTATTCAGAACTTCTGCCCATTGTTTAATATAATTTTTTGTTTGTTTTGCTATTGAGTTATATGAGTTCTTTATGTATTTTGGTTATTAACTTATCAGATATATGATTTACAAAT
Source organism: Aselliscus stoliczkanus (assembly GCA_033961575.1). Taxonomy (NCBI): domain Eukaryota; kingdom Metazoa; phylum Chordata; class Mammalia; order Chiroptera; family Hipposideridae; genus Aselliscus; species Aselliscus stoliczkanus. The sequence goes on along the minus strand of CM066727.1, from coordinate 23,185,951 downwards.
ACTTCCTACTATTTGATAGGCTGCCTCTTCATTTTGTTGCTGGTTTCCTTTGTCATGCAGAAGGTTTTTAGATTTATGTAGTCCCACCTGTTTATTTTTGCTTTCGTTGCCTTTGCTTTTGGAATCAGATCCAAAAAAAAATTTAAAAAAATCACCAAGACAAATGTCAAGTTTACTGCCCATGTTTTCTCCTAGAAGTTTTATAGTTTCACATCTTGTGTTCAAGTCCTTAATCCATTTTGAATTAACTTTTGTGTATGGTATAAGATAATAATATAGTTTAATTCTTTTGCATATAGCAGTCCAATTTTCCCAATACTATTTATTAAAGAGACTGTCTTTTCTCTCTTGCATATTTCTGACTCCTTCAATATAAGTTAATTAACCATATATATGTGGGTTTATTTCTGGGCTTTCTTTTCTATTATATTGATCTATGTGTCAGTTTTTATGCCAATACAATACTATTTTGATTGCTATAGCTTTGTAATATGTCTTGAAATTGGAAAGTGCAATATCTCCAGTTTTATTTTTCTTTCTCAAAATTGTTTTGGCTATTTGGGGTCTTCTGTGTTTATACAAAAATATAAGAATAATTTGTTTTATTACTATGAAAAATGTCATTGGAATTTTGGTAGAGATTGTGTTGTATCTGTAGATTGCTTTTGTCATATGAAAAATTTAACAATATTCTTCCAATCTATAAGCATCAAATATCTTTCCATTTATTTGTGTCTTCTTTAATTTCTTTCCTCAGTGTCTTACAATTTTCTGTGAACGTCTTTCACCTCCTTGGTTAAATTCATGCCTATGTATTTTGTCCTTTTTGGTGCAATTATAAATGGGGTTGTTTTCTTAATTCCTCTTTCCGATAATTTGTTATTAGTGTATAGAAACAAAACAGATTTTTGTATATTGACTCTGTATTCTGTGCTTTCCTGAATTTGTATATTTTACCAGTTTTTTTTGTGGAGTTCTTATGATTTTTAATACATAATTTTATGTCATCTGCAAATATTGACAGTTTTACCTCTGTCTTTTCAACTGGGATGTCATTAGTGAGTGTGTGTGAATGTGTTTGTATATACCGGTGGTGCCAAAAAATGTATATACATGATGTATCCATCTGTCGTTATCAGCATATACTATTACAATTTTTATACAGTTTTTCCTTTCTTAAAATGTGTATACTTTTTTTGGCACCTCTGTATATACTATATTTTGCTGTGTATAATGTGCTCCAATATATAATGTGTACCCACATTTTTTGGCTAAGACATTCAGGTAAAAAAATCTTCCCTTATAATTTTTTAATTCAAATTTTTATTTGTTTACATTTAGGTACTTGTTTTTTGTATTATAAAGGAGTTTTAGAATTTATTTTTTAACATATTACAATACAAGAAATTCTATGTAACACATTATTACCAAAACACAAGAACAGATGAAAGTACAAGAAATTTTAGGTACCAGTAACAAATTTACAATATTTACTCATCATAGAAGACCAAGAACTCTTCGCTGTTGCAAGTTTGTTGTAACTTCAGCAAATCTCTTGTATTCCATGATATTATTTTGGATACAGATATCATTATTGATTTCTGGAATTACACTTCTAACTGATAAGCATAAATAAAATAATTAAAACACTTATATAGATGTGGAATAGTACTATCCATATATAATGTGCATTCTTATTTTTCCCTCACAAATTTGGACAAAAAAGTTGCATTATACACAGCAAAATACAGTATGTATCTATATATCTTTATCTATAATCTATAATCTATATATACATATATATGGAAGTGCCAAAAAATGTATAGAAGTGGACACTTTGGTCAACGTGGCTCAAGCAGTAATTTGCTGTAATCAGAAATTTTTGGATGCTGATGCACTTTGAGCACCTCTTGCAATTGCAGAAGTCAAATGTGACTTGTATTCATCTTTTGTTATTGGTATACATTGAATATCACAACTTTAATAGTTCTTTCCTTTTTAAAAATGTGTATGCATTTTTTGGCACCCTGTATATACAGAGGATATATATATCTCCTAATTTCCCTGGCAAGGACTTCCAATACTATGTCAAATAAAAGTTGCAAGACTGGGCATCCTTGTTTTGTTTGTGATTGGAGAGGAAAAGCTTTCATCTTTCCAGCACTGAATATGTTAGCTCTGTGCTTGTCATATATGGTCTTTATTATGTTGAGGTATAATCCTAGTATACCCACATTATTGAGGGTTTTTGTTATAAATTGATTTTGAACTTCATCACATACTTTTTTTTTTGTCTATTCAGATCATTATATGATTTATATTCTTCATTTTATTATGTAGTGTATCATGTTGATTGATTTATGGATGTTGAACCATCCTTGCATTCCTGGAATAAATCACACTTGATCATGCCATATGATCCTTTTAATGTATTGTTGAATTTGGTTTGCTACTGTTTTGTGGAGGATTCTGACATCTATGGTCACTTGTAATATCCTTTTCCTGTGGTGGTCTTGTCTGCTGTTGATATCAGGGTAATGCTGGCTATGTAAAATGAGCTTTGAAGTATTCCCTTCTGATCTATTTTTTGGAAGAGTTTGAGAAGGATTGGTATTAATCCTACTTTGAATGTATGGTAAAATTCACTAGTGAAGTCATCTGTTCATGGACTTCTGTTTGTTGAAAGTTTTTTGAATACCAATTCAATCTCCTTTGTAGTGATATAGTGATATAAATTTTAAAATATATTTTTATATGTGTTGGGTAGAAATATAATTAAAATATATGTACAATCATTATTTCACATGATTTTATGTTTAAAATTTATTTTTTCTTGGGTCTATAGTAACCAAATTTTCTGCAATACATTTTTATTATAAGAAGTAAGATTAATTGAAAATGTAAATCATAAATATAAAATTATATGTATGCATATATGGGTATATTTTTGTGTGTGAAATATATATTCACAGCTAGAGTGGTTCTTAGAAATCAACTAATTCAAAGTTCTAAATGGAGAAATTAAATGACTTTCTTAAATTCTAGCAGCCTAGAGATGACAAATTCAATAATAAAAGTGATTACCTTAGTTTCAAAGTCTAACCCTTTTTCAGTTCTATCATACAATTAATGTACATTTTTGTTAAAATGTACATTCCCCATACAAAATGAAGTTGTTGGGTACTTGAAGGTAAGAGCTGATATCATTTTTAAATAGAATAAGTAAAATAGTGTTTTACACTTTTAAATGTAGATCTCATTGGTAATTTCTTTCAAGATTTGCTGTGCACTCAATGACCATGAGTCCTGGTTGTACACATCATATCCTTCCTTAGCAGTTGTAAAAATCAATTAGAAAAGCTGTCAATCAGAATAACTAATGAATAAACTTAAACCCAAATAACAACAATATAACAACAACGTTTTAAAGCCATATGATGATTTTTATTCAAAATACTCCACTTGAGAATCTTCGAGTAATGTCCCAGTTTAATCAGGTTCCTAATAAAATTTTCAGTGAAGTTCATTGGAATATATTTATTGCCATAACTCAGGCAGTATACCTACAGTGCAATATACATAGGTCTGGGGAAGAAAAAAATATGTAGTTTTGAAATTATAGCTTAATGAAACTTGTTCATATGAACCTGTACCTCTAGTAAATATATAACAGATGTGCTAATGTGTCCTAAGGTAAATGCACGATGGACAAAAATAATATTTTCTCCATAATAACATTTTATTTCTTTCACCTGTTCATGTTTTATGCACCTGTGTCTTGTTGGCATTTGCTCAGTTTGAATTTTGAAGACGTAAGTATCAACATGAGTATCAACAAAGTATAACTACTGTTTTCTCTTGTGTGTTTCAAATTGTTCAGAAGATGTTTACAAAGATTTTGTAGGCTCGTATAATTATATCTAGAGTCAAGTTTCTAGGTGTTTATAGTTTTTTTTGGCTTTCCAATTTTTCATAATAATGGGAGAAGAAAGTTGTCAGAATACTCTAATTGGAGCTAGTATATTTTTAATATTTTTTCAATTACTTTGATTTTAGTGATTTTGCTTTGCTTTTACATTTGTTTTATCATTTTATTTTTGCTTGACCTTTGCAACTATGATTTCAGGACACCTTCTTTTGTTCATTAGAATAGCAAAATACATGGTTTCCTACTGATTTTAGGTATTTGTATTCAATATCCCAATTGTTATGATTGTAAGTGAGTAATATTTTCTATCCAGCAGTCTGGGTTCAAGTTATCTAACTCATAAAGAAAGGAAAAGTTTGTGGGACAGGGAAATATATATATATATATATATATATATATATATATATATATATATATATATATATGGTGTTTTTTTCTTGTCACCATAAGTCATATTAACTTGGGGATGGAGTAAAGTTTGTCATTGAGACCTATCTCTTTCTCACTTATTACTATTACTTATAATTTGAATATTCAAATCTGAACTAATGATGATATAACTATGTACAAAGAAACTATATTAAACATTTCTTTTCAGATATGTCATATCTAATTTGAATCCTATAAACCAAATCAAATATAACTACCAAATTAAACTACCAAAAGTAAGGAAACAGGTAAGCTTTCAAATAGAGCAAGATGTCTTGTGTTATTTTTCATGGAAAAAATATGTTAGATATAACTTTATTATGTTCTATGATATAAAAAATATTGTATGACACCTCCATGAACTATTTCCATATAGAATATGAAAAGGATCTCATATGATTTCACTGATAAGTGGGATATAAAACTGAAAGCAAAAAGGAACAAGACAAACAAAGAAACAAAAACTGGCAGACATGGACAATAGCTTAGTGGTTACCAGAGGCTAAGGGAGGAGGGAGGTGGTAGATGAGAGTAAAAGGGATCAAATATATGGTGATGGAAGGAGAACTGACTCTGGGTGGTGAACACATAATGTGATATATAGATCACCTATTACAGAATTGTACGCTTGATCTTTACTAACTTTACGAACCATTGTGACACCAATAAACTTTAATTTAAAGAAATATATTTATATATATATATATATATATATATATATATATATATATATATATATATGCTGGAGTTATATAATACTTCACATGAAGTGAATTATTTTAGCTAATGACATTGTGACGTACTTAAAGAGGGAAACTTCTTAAAAAAAATGGACAGTCTAAATGTGGCATGGCTAAACAGTAAAGGTAATACCTGCATAATTTGTGAAATTTATTTTATCCCTTTTAAAATTACTATTTTTCAAGCCCAAATGTGTCATCATAAACTACCTATATGAACATATGTACCAACTATGCCATACAAGTAATACAATTCTTTAGATTATTGCCTTTACTTATTCCTAAATTCTTATTATGAAACACAAAGTTTAAATTTTAAATTGGAGCTGTTTTTTAAGAAAGTACTTTAAAACTGTATTATGTCATTTGCATAAGAGTGCTTCAAGGTTTATCAAATTTGAGACTATTTAACAGGAGAAACATGGTAGTCAAAATGACAGTACTTAGTTTGTCAATGGAAAACTAATAATTGTTTCACTCCATAATGTTTATCTTGAAATGCCTGCCACTAGAATAGAATATTTTACTACAATAAATCACACATGGTTCTTTTACTCAATTTTCTATTTTTAAGGTTGAAAGGAAATAGAATATTCACCCTATTCCAATAATCATTTTATTTATTAAAATAGGTATGTAGTCCAAATTTTTACTGCTCTAGTTCAATGCTGTTCGATATGGTGCATGTAGCTAATTTACATTTAAAATAATTAACTAAAATTTAAAAATAAGTCCCTCAGTTTTTCTTGAAATATTTCAGGTTTTCAATAGCCATTTGTGACTAGTAACTACCAAACAGACAGTGCCAAAATTTTCCATTTTTTTGCAGGAAGTTTTATTGCACAGCATTGCTCTAGATTACTCACATCCACCTCTTCAATATACTTGTATGTCCTTCAGAACAATTTCTAAGTCTACTATTTCATGTGTCATGTTGAAAAGAAGTAAATATAAAATTGTGCTGGATATCAGTATAACTTACTTAGATTATTGCAGTAGATATGTTTAGTCTGCTTTTTATACAATGTTTAATCTTTGTAATTTACTATATCTAACTCACTTCCAATTTCTTACAAAATGAGATTGATAAAAATATTACAGTCTCCTTGGATTATTAATATTACATAATATATTGAATATAAAATGTAAACACATCAGGCACCTACTAGCATTCAATTTTAATTGTTAAAATGTCTACTCTATTAAGCAGTAGATCTGTCAGATGATGGAATCTTAAATGACTTATATAAATTCATTATAATATTATTATATCCCCTATTTTGCTTTTATTTTATCTTTTTATTACTTTGGGGTGTATCAACAAGTGCTGTAAGGAGGAGAATATTTCCACTTCAGCCCCTTTTGAAACTTGAACATCATGTAAACCAATGGAGAGCATTTGAACTAGAGTAAACCAGTCAGAACATTAAAACTAATATTATAGTGTCATGGAATGAGTTGGTCTCCAGATTATTCAACAGTTGTAGAAAGTAGATGAGGAATTTTAAACAAACAGCCTCAGAGTGAATGCCAACTCATCTTAATCATATACCTGCTCAGACTTTTACACCAGTGGCCTTTGATCTACTGCACTTAACTATGAGTTTATTTCCATGGTGTAAATTCTTGCATACTCACTTAGGCATTAGAGCTTACTTAGCACCAGATGTGTTGCTCTTGAATCTTGTGCTGCTTTTCTAAAAGAAACAGTAGATTGGTTGAATGGACTAAGTGTAATGTTCTATTTTGTTCAAAAGTAAAGCACTATAATCATAGAAACTAGAATGAAGCATTTGCTTTTATTTCGTTTGAGCTGTTAAATTCTACTGAATTATTTAGCAATTTAGTACATGTTTAGCTATATAGAAAAGATAAATCTAGAAAGCTAATCTTATTCAGTTAGAATAAGTATTAACTCTGGAGTTTGAATCATTCTACCACGTTTAACTTAGTGCCTAAAGGAGCCAGATCTGATATTACAGCATGTCATATACATGTGAAGACCTGGTATAGGATGCTCTCTGGTATGAATTTTGCACAATGCAAATTTTGAAAGCAATCCAATTTAGTAAGCAGTTGTTAAAACTAAAAGACACCTTCAGAAAGCACATTTAATCTTCTGTGGTATGACACTACATACATGTATATATACATATAAATATCACATACACACATATTGTCCCTTGAATTATATATCTCTAAATATACAATTTTATTTTGAGCCAATAAATACATGTTTATTGTCTATTTCTACTTTCTATTTTTCTTTTCATTTGCTGGGTATTATCTCAAATTTACTTCTGACTTCCTCAAAATTAAACAGAAGATATTCCTTTTTAATTTTTATTTTTTTGCTCCACTCAGGATCCCACGATAGAGTCTTGGTCTGGAAGTAAGGAGCCTTGGGTTTAAGTCTCAGACCTCACTCTATAGGCCATTTATAGATCTCAGTTTCCTCATCCAAGATTCTTTCCAGAAATACCATTGTATGAACCTGTGACAATTTTTCCAACTCGCTCACTATCCTGATATCAATCTCATGTTAGTATATCACAATAGAACACTTCCTTCATTGGGTGATAATTGGGGAATAGGACAAGTAATGAAAAGGAATGAAATCTGAGGAACTTATCAGAGAAGAGAAACAATTTTTTCTTTACTCTGAGTAGAAAAATATAGACAAGAGTTCCTTTGCGTTAGTGACATCATGACTTGCATTTTTGTTTTCAAATTATATATAACAGGAGTAAACAATACACATATATAAAAATTTAAAACCTGGACAGATTAGCCTCTTTGTATTTGTCAGTCATTTAAATATTCATTATATTTATTTATGAGAAAATACTTGTTTTTTCTCTGGATTTAAAATTTTAATAAGATATGACAATATTAAAATTAAGTTAGTGTAGTTCATATCTACGCTGAATGATTTTAACTCACTTCATTCTTACAGTAGTAAATTTGCTAATATCACACAGTATGGATGCATGGTAATACAGAGTTAGATTTCAAATACAATAGAATTTTGATCCAGGCTTGTCATATGATATTATTGTTGCTCATGATTTCTTTTTCAATTATGTTTTACAAATGATAAATCCAGGTAACATTTTTTCATAGGACAAAAAAAATGTAATTATAGCATGGATCAAGATGTACTGCCTGTTTAAATATTTTTCTGTTTATTTTTGACTATTTGTACCCATTTGGTTTGTATCTCTTCTGAGCTCTAGATGTTCAGGGCTGAAATTGTTTTCTAGTTTAAAAAACAAACAAACAAAAAACCCAGCAAGTTGTCTGGAGACAATACTTAACTTTTAAATCACCAACTAGAAAGCATTCAGTGACTTTCACTCAAATGACCAGTGTGAGCTCTTGTTTTTACTGCCTTTGGCTTTTGAGTTCTCCTGTAACCTGACTACATGATTTGAGGTTTACTTGGTAGTCTGAAATTCCAGTATTTACATATGATGAATTATTCCTGTTTTCACTCAGTTCCTTGAGAGCGTGGGTAGTATATTGGTATTAAAAGTATAATTATATAGTAATTAATATATGTTTCCACCAAAGTTGGGGCCTACTGTTTCTAGGATCTACCTCTTAGTATGTCTTCTTGTGGTTGGAGAATTTACCACTTTTCATTTAGATTTCTGTCTCTTTAGATGCAGAGATTTGAATAACACTTTCTGCCTTCTATCATTAGATTACAAGCTCAGAGAAGGCATGCATCTTGTATTTCTGTCTGCCTGTCTCACACTAACGAAGCACTTAGAACATTGAAACATGCTTATATATTGAGAGGCTTTAATTGATAAATATAGGCACTGTAGTTTTCCTAAAATGTCATAACCTCTATGAAAAGCTAATATCCATGATATACCATTCAATAATAAGTGTCATGACCAGGACTCAAGCAAAATTCCAATGACTGGTATTGCCAATACATGACTTTAGTTGGAAAAAAAAAATCAGAAATTCTTACAAATATCTAAAGTACAGGATACCTGCCCACATCAAGAAAATTAGTATTTATGTTTTCTTTAGAAGGATGGCATTGATAGCTCTTAATATATACTTAAGAACTTAAACTTTCAGGTCCAACAGATCTGAGTCCACAAATACTTCCTCTTCCTCTTAGAGATATTATTTTTAACTTAATCATTTAACCTCTTTATGCCCCTCTATGTTTTCTCATTTGCAAATTTAGTATTAAATGAGAAAATGAATGTAAAACACAATGCTTGATGTGTGTTAAATACATAATAAGTTTATCATATTGTTAGTATTTTTATTTGAGAGTTAGATTGTTTTCTGTATGAAAAAGAGACTGACCAATATATAAATGTGTTTATTCTTCTCTCATTCTATTACACATGTTTCTACCATAAGGAAAGAATGCTAAATTTTTATGGACCTTTACTCACACATTCCAATAAAAATAATTTATTCTTTCTGAAGTATGGACAATTCTTTCTATACAAAAGACATTATAAAAATTATAACATGAATTACTTTGTCTCTATCATCATGGAAGACCAAATTTGGAGACCCATATTTATATACATATTTTATACATCCCATAAATACATATTTTTATGCTTAGGTGTGTTTGTTATAGTCCATCTATTAATGTCAATTATTATAGTTTGACTCAATTAGAGATTGAATAATATAAGTACAGAAGGAAGAAGAAATCTCAGTACTTATCCTTTTTTTTCAGATTTATTTCTGAAAACACTGTATTTTCAAAGTAAATACTAGCAAAATATAATTGTTCCCATAAGTATAGGATTTAATTCCATCAGAAAAATACCATGTATAACATTTCATACTCTGCCTTGATAGACTAAATTTGGCAAACTAATTTGTTAGACATGGTTTTGTGTTTAGCATCTTTATTTTTCATGAGCTTTCTAAAAAAGGGGTTTACGAGCTTGACTAACTCAAAATCAGCAGAGATTTTATTGCCACTCTTTTTTAGTAGTCTTAACTGGTATTTATCCCAGAAGGATAATACTAAAAGACAGATGTTGGTTGATTCTTTCTTCTTTTCTTTACCTTAGGATAGAAACTTTGCTATTTATTAAACAAGAGTAACATATAATAGATACTCAGAGATTCTTCAGGTTCACACTTTTTAAAAAAATTTTATCTCTTTGAATTCTTTCTGTGATATTAAAAAACTAGAAACAAGAGGCATGACTTTTATTACTTTAGTTTAAAATATGTTGTTATTGAAACTAGGTAGCAGAAAAATTCATTTTTTGTCTTCAAATGTTTCCTTTGGTAATTTTAAGATAAATGTCTTCTAAACTTATTTAGTCTAAAATTCTCATTTGCTATTTTAACTTATCTATTAAACCCTATATTGTGAAAAGGTATATTTCAAATTATTAAACATTTTGGAATGATGTTAAATTGAAGAGTGTCTCAATAAATCTAATGATTCTCCAATTTATCAGCATAAAAATAATTATTAAAGTAAAAGCCTAAAGTAAACAACAACAACAACACACACACAAAACAAAACAATCTTGTGCTTCATTTTAAGAGAATCTCACATACAAAATGTATATAAAAGCTTGATAATAACTAGAATAAGTGGAAATTTTTTTTTGTTTAGACTAATACTTGTCTTAAAATGTGGGTACTTGAAAGAAAGCCTCCCTGATTCTCTACTTAATGAAATAAATCAAACAAAAAGTTATCAGGATTGGATGTATCTTTTTTTTTTTTTTTTTTTTTTTTTTTTTTTTTTTCTGTGAGGGCAGTGTCACTGGCCTCATATGTGGGACCGAACCCTGGCCGCTGGCTTCCCAAGCCAGTGCTTAACCACTGTGCCACTCAGCCGGCCCGGATTGGATTTATTTTATACATAGTTGTGTATATATAAATATACATATCTATCTATCTATGCCTATGTATATTTATATATAATATGTGATCTATTTAATATATATGTATATTTATATATTATATATGATCTATTTCATAAATATGTATAATGCACTTGGCATTGCTAAGTGTGTTCATGTTAAACTTTACAACAGATTATGTTAACTTCTGAATGGATTATTGATAGAAAATTCATCAATATCACTCTTAAGACTATAAAACCTAACATATTTTCAGTGTTTAGACTGCAAAAGGCAATGTATACAATGACCATGTACTTATAGAGAAATATTTTTAGAAATATAAAGTGGTGCATAAAACTGGAATTTATGTAATCCTATTCTACATTTGATATTAAACTGCTTCTGTTTATGAAAATGATTTATTAAAATTATAACAATATAGAAAATATTTTTACTTTGGGCTTAATGTCTTGACTTGAATTGAGGAAACAATTATACAACAATACATTTTATAATCAGAGTAGAATTACATGAAATAGAAATAATATGGGAAGTTCAGTTAAATCTGGAAGGCCTTCATGTGAATTCATTTACTTTGTTTTCTACCCTCTCATATTTTAATGTTTATACATTTTTGAGTTTAGATTAGTTTCAAAACACTTTACAATCATTCACTGAGAACATGCCATGGACACTTTATTATTGTTGTTTTGGTTTTGGTTTGTTTTAAAAAAAAATTGCCGTCTCTCCTAGAAGGCATCAACAGTATTGTGTTCCATTTAGTTTTAGGGTTAAATTTTGTTTCTTAAATCTTCAAATAGAAGGATTTGTGATATTCATAATTGCAGTTAAGGATAGTTCCAGAAGTTTCTAAAGGTGTGTTTTTCCAATTCCCCAAAGAAAGATGCCCACAGAATTCTTTGACACACATATAGAACCTGTGTTTGTTTTTACTAATACGTCTGACATCTGTAGCATTTAAAAAAAAAGTAAGAATTTAAACCTTAACTAGACCTGCCCTAGGAACAGAAGTATGAGAAGGAAAAACAAAAGGATATTTAAGAAACATCTCTATGGGAAGCAGTGTCTGGCTGAATAACCAACAAATCAAATGCACACACAAAGGAACTAGTCAAAAATCAATCACTAAGGTAGTCAAGCAGATCCTTACAGTCATGAGGAAAAACATACAGATGAGGACTACGCACAATTTCCATTTGAAATTTCCTGTGATCATTGGAGAAGCTAATGTTACCTAACCATTTAAAGGAAAGTCGCGGGCCTTCTGAGGCAAACAATGACTGGGAAAAATCCCCACCAAAATATGTAATAGGAGATAGTATACTAGCAATGGCTTTATGCTGTCCCCAAGCAGCACCCAGGTTAATATCTCCAGCAGCTGTCCTGATCTCTGCGGCCTAAGCTTTTAACAAACTTTAATTAAATGGAACCTTTGGTGTGCAAGGGTACATATGCCTAGGATATGAATAAAAGAAACACACAGCAGAACCTGGCATATGGTTGCACACACATGCATCATTTGATTTTTTTATTTTTTTTACAAGTATGTTTTAACATTCATGAGAGGTGAAAAAAAAAAAGATGAGAGCAGAAATAGAATTGTCTCTCTGGACTTGGACTTTTTTGCCTTCTATTCCTACCATCACAGCTAGTATTAGAAAACACTATAAGTCTTAATTGTCATATGCATAATCTTCAATGTTTAAATGGACCCTGTGGATTTTGATCCAAAACCAAAGGAATTGGTCGCAAGCTATTTTTCCCTTTCGTTAGATGTTGTGCTGCAAAATTTGCATAAATGTAACCATGCTGTCCATCTTTTAACTTTCACTCAATTAATTATGCTTCCAGCCCCCTGCTGATGGACAAAAATGAGACTTCATCTGCAAATAGCTTCAGCAGTTTACAGCTTATTAAATGCCAAAATCTAGTTAAGACAGTTTGAGAATTCTTATGTCAGGCATTTCAACATGCCATTTTGAACACGAAATTCTTATTAAAAAAATGAACCCAATACTCCAAGTAAGAGGGAAAAAAGAAATCACTGGTATAAAGGTAATGAACGGATTAGAATTTTATACAAATTGTGTACTTAGCATATGTAGCTGACTCTGAGCATACTTAATTAGTTTGCCTAATAATGAGAAAGACTACCAAGTTGACAAGAAAATGGTCTCTACGAATTACAAACAGCTTTCATCTATGGAACCACCTTTTATAATTTATATAAAAGTCTGTGTATAGTCTGAAAAAAGCACACAAATAGAAGTTATATACTCAAATATTCCTTTAAGAATAACTTCTCTTTATGTGACAGGTTTTACATATTGCATCAAACATCTGGTGCATTCATGATGTAGTATTCTTTATACCATTTGGGGTTAGCTCTTCATGTAAGCCAGAGAGAGGAAGAAAGAATACTATGTCCATTAAAGCCAAACCAATAGATAAAACTACAGCATTTTGCATTCTATTATGAAATGATTGAAATAAGTCTTTTCATAATTCTGCATGATTAGTTGACCTTTCTACACCCCTGGGAACATGCCTATAAAATTAAATAGTATCAGAACTTCCTTGAAAAAGCATATTTTTATTGGTTATCTGGCATGAAATATTATAATTGTTTCTGTAGACTCTTCTCTAAGTATAGTTTATAATATTTTTATTAATGAAATATATGTGATTAATTTCCTTAATATTGGGAGTCGGGAAAAGCATTCTATTTATTCCACTGGAGGAATTAAAATATTTAGTAAAGTGTGTTTTCATTTAATTCAGCATTAAAAATATTTTAGTTTTTGTTGCAGAAAAGTCTGATTAGGTTCTTGTGGCAACTAACCATCAGTCTCATATCTGAAGTTGTTGATTTCTTTCTTCAATTTTATGGCATATCATATGGTACTCTACTGTATTGGATTTTATTGACAAATTGTGTCATGTTTATGTTCTCTTTTTATAAACTGCCTGATAGAGCTGAATATGACATGATGATATATGACAGAAATGTCAGAGATTATTTTAAAAGCAATTTCTGTCTGATCATATACCAATTAACAGCTTTCATAGCAAATCCCCAAATATGTAATTGGCATTTGATCAAAAGGAACATATTTCATTGCTGATATTTGGGACATATTAAGGAAATTCATGTTATCCATTCAATGGCTATGACTGTGGAAACACACAATGGCTACAAGTATTTCTCTGGCACAAAGTGATATTATGTATTAGTCCAAGCACATTTATAGCTCCCCTTTCTGGATCTTCCAATAAAAGAAGTACAAAAAAATAGTATTTTTTTTCCTAAATTTTAAAGACTCCTGCATGATTTCTTATGCATGTCTGCTATTATCTACCAAAAGGGTAGACTTCTAGAACTAGAAGGGACTGAGATAATTTTATTAACCCAGAAGAAATGAAAATTTAAAATAGATGCAGCCTTATGTTATATGGCAACTTGGTGAAGATGTATACATTGTGTTGTGGATGTGGCCAGGAAACTCTGACTCATGAGATTTTATTTCTATGGGTAACTGCACGCAGCAAGAGATGGAACAGACTTTGCTTGCTTAATTGACATTTTTGTTGGTTTTTTTTTGTTAAAAATAGAAGAATTTTTGATTTTCTCATTCCTCAGAAAGGCCTGAAGACTATGAGATCCAGTCATGTGTGTGTGGTTGTAATGTGTATGTTCTTAAGATGTCTTATGGACGCCTATTAGAATATAATAGAATGTAGATCAACTGTGACTGATCTGTAAGGCAGATGATCTGACCATTTGATCTGCTACAGTTAAATTCTGAAATTGGGTGTCCTGCCAGAGGGTCATGGGTGCACAACTTGAGTTATACCAGATATACCATAGGATTTATCAGGGGGAAAACCTTACAAGCAGAAAAGTAGCAGCACATATATTTTCCTGTGAACTTCCATCATTCCATAACCCAGGCCAAGCACAGGTGCTCTACGTGTGTCATGTGTTGTGGTTAAGGCAGAGGAGGCTTGCCTTAATCAGAAAGCTGGAAATGGGGCAGGGATGGACAGACAGGCACTCCTGGAGGGAACAAGTCTCCCCTCTCCCAACTGCACCCCACTGCTTCACATTTCTATGGGTTAACCTAAGAGGTTAGGGGACACTTGAATAAAAGAAATGCACTTCAGTGGCCTGACTACTGCAGTGTACATCTGAAGCTGTCGCTGATTAATATTAGGTGTTGACTATAATTTAACACATATAGAGTCATGGGACGTGGAGTATAGTGTGGGGATGGAGACAATGGAATTGTAATAGATATGTGTGATATCGGGGGTGAGGGGACAGGGGAGGGGGCAGGGGTGGTCACTTTGTAAGGGGTGAAAAAGATAACTATTGCATAGTTTTGTACATCTGTAACTATTAATAATAATAAAAAGTAAATTAAAATAAATAAATAAAAATGTATCAAAGGGTCTCCAGACCCGGGAACAACACAGGATTCTGCATCTCAGGGCCTTTGTCTTGCTTTCCAGGAATGATAAATATCAGCCCAAGGCCTTATCTCTCTCTGCATACTGGCTTTTTTCAACTGAGCCAGCTCTCTGTTATAAAACCAAAGGAAGCAAGGAATAGGCTCCTAGGGCCATCCAGAATTGTCTCTAATGAATAAAAACTTAGTCTTTTTCATGAATATTAACAGTTCTTGTAGTTCCTCTGCCTGTTCAGGAACTTCACGTCATCAATTATCTTTATGGTTAGACAATTTTACATCTTGTCCTCTAATAATCTTCCAGTTTTTTGTTTTCTTACTTCCATAGCCAAACTACTCGGAAGAACTGGCAATAATAATCACTGTCATTTTCAATCATCCAGTCTCTAAAAACCTGGCTTCTGCCATATTACGGCCACTGAATCAGTTCTAAGGCCACCAGTTACTTCCATAACTCTAAATCCAATGTACATTACTGAAGTTTCAACGTTGTTTTGGGGAGCACTCTTCTTTTCATTGCTTCGATACCACATATTCCAGGTTTCCTAATTGTCCACAGTGACTATATTATACATTTCTTTAAAAATCTGTCCTTTGTTACCTGAAAAGTATATAGTGAAGATCTGAAAGACTTGAATCTATTCCATATTTTTTTTCTTTTTAGATGTTCTCTAGGCAATGTCATCATGCTCATGGCTTCAATTACTATCTATAGGCTCATGGCTTCCAAAGTCACCGCCCCATTCCACAGATCTCTGAGCTTCAGGAATGTATCTTTCTAGTAATGGATATTTCTACTTTGATTTCTCTAAGACATCTCAAACTTAAATTCAAGACAAAGATATAATTTTCATTTCAACATTGGTTTTCTGGTGCTCTCTAAATCAGTTAATGATAACACGAAGTATCCAGTTTGAACTAACTCCTACTACATACCTCTTTCACTGCAGTATCCATCTCTCAGCAAGTCTCATCAATTTTAAAATTTAAAAACTCCTAAATGAATACATGTCTCTCAATCACCATAGCCATTACCCTAGTCTTGCCTAACAATAATATGTTCTTAGATTCTCCCCATAGCCTGGCATTTTTTCCCTGCATGTAAGCACCTGTGTTGCAACTGGACTTACATTTTCAAAATCAAATCTCACCATTAAACCCCACACACATTAAAGCCCTGCAATGATTTTCCATTTTTCACAGAAAAAAATTCCTTAACACAGATGAAGAAAACGTTTGTGATCATAACCATGTTTATCTTTTTCATCTCCTCTTGTGCCCGTTGTTACTCTTTCCCCTCTGTGACCTGGGAAAATTCATTCTGATCTCTAGAATTATATAGCATGTCCGCTTCCCAAACCTTTCCCCAACACCAGGGTCTCCCCATGTTATATACTTACTTTGCCAGGGTAGAAGTCAAGTGCTAACAACTTGTTGGGAGTCTTTTCCTTTAGCTTCATGAAAGCCTGAGGATAATCCTTGAGCTAACCTTTTAACAATGTAAAATCAAGGAATCTCTAGGCAAGACATAAGATAAATGAGAATCTGATGGACAATACAAAGTACAGAAGCAATCACCTGTACGTTATTGCCAAAGTAATTTATTGAATAAAGAGTAACTGCTATTAGGGCCAGCCGAGTGGCACGGTGGTTAAGCGCTGGCTTGGGGAGCCAGGGGCCCCGGTTCGGGTCCCACATATGAGTGCCAGTGACACTGCCCTCAAAATAATAATAATAATAATAATAATAATAATAATAATAATAATACAAGAGTAACTGCTATTATTGCTATGCAGCTGCACTGGAGAAGTACAGGACCGGTAAAATATAAAACCCAAAGGGACACACAGCTGACTGATTCACTGTCATGGGGTGGTTTGTACCAACCTGTTCTTATGCCTTGGCATGTAGGCACCCCCAGTTCCTGAGGGTTCTGAAGTCTCTACTATGCCTCTGACATGAACTTTGAGTCCCTGCCTATCCTATTACCTCTGTTAAAGCAAAATAAATTGGTGTTGGGTAAAATCTCTTTTATCTCATGTATCTTATTATCAATTCCAGCTCCAGAATACAGGTGCTAGACAAGCAAAATAGATGTGCCACATAGATATACTTACTATGTGCACTGTACCATGTTTCTAAACTATTCCTCCACATCCTAATTTCATCTCCATTGATATTTCCTCTGTGAAACATCTTTAAATAACAATTTAGTTTACAGGTTTTCACCAAACTCTCCTTTGGATCAAAATGTCTGTCTAAAATTAACATCCCTAGTATAACTCTTACCATTGCCTTACCATCCTCCTTGATTTAAGTTCCAGGAATTGGGCACCATATCTATTACATCATATCCCCAAGTATCCCCAACCCCAAACCCTATCCCTGGTATATAGAAGAGAGTAAGTACTTTTTAAATGAAAGAATATAGAGAGGTGCTGTGATATCTTATATCATAGGGGTCGTGCTGTATAGGCTAATAAGCTGGGACTGATTGCTACATTCCTGGTGGAAGTGACATTAAGTTAGAACCTAAAGTTTAAGTAGTGATTGGGAAAATTAAGAATATTGCATTTCAAGCAGATGCAATATTGACTAAGGCTGTGATATGGAGTGGGAGGACATATCACATTAAAGGAATTGAAAAAATCCAGTATGGTCATATTATAGCTAATAACAATATGAGACAGAAAGAAACTGTAGAGTTAAGTGTGAGTCAAATCAGGAAATCTTTAGTGGCCATGTTAAGATATTGTTATATAATTTACTGGAACTCACTGAAGGAATGTATAAATGGAGACAAATATTTTTTTTTTCCTTCTATCCAACATGGACCCAAGATCTTCCCCTAATTCTTAACTCATTTTACTGTTAATACTCTTTACAACTTCGCAAACCCTTGTTTCCATGTCTGTTATTGTTATGTGGTACTTTAGGTAAAGTTTTATTTAAAAATCACAAAATCTGAGTGGCTCAATATAATGGAACTTTATTTTATAGCCAATTAGTTGAAACTGATGTAGCTGGTAGGTGGGAAACTTTCCTCCACATAATTGTTTTCGTAATCTAGGGTCATTTCATCTTGTGACTCCTCTATTGATCAAGGCTTTGGCCAAAATAGGCACATACTTTTTCCATTTGTGTTTCACTGGTAACATCATGGCTATACTTAATACAGGGGCATGGAACTGTCATCGAGCTGTGTACCCAGGAAGAAGAGAGAACTTCTGACTTGGTAGGGATTTAGCAATCTCTGCCATAGTTTCTCCCAAATATCTTTGCAAGCTATAGTTTCCATAGATAGAAAATATTCATCCCCAAAGTACACAATCCAAATTGCATTGAGTCTATAATCTAGTTTAATGTCAAGAATCCCAGTTTTCTCCATCAGGTACAAATGTAGGTCCACTTGAGCTGGTCTAAAAGACTTCTCGATTCCCTCTCTACTCCCATTCTTATACACCCATCCCCCACTTCACTCTCAAATACTCAGTGTACAGTTTTCAACCAGGGACAGAAAAAATACAATTAAAATTTTTGTTTGGAATAGGGAAAATTCTGAGACCCAAAGATATCACTAGCTGTTACCAATAAATAATTCTTATGGACATGCATTATAACGTTATCTCTCCTGCTAGGGGTAATTTCCTTGATGATCCCCTTATGACTATAATAATATTCTGAAGGTATTGTAGCCACAGGTCTGTGAATCACGCATGTAGGAAACCTGCATGCTTGTCCTAAACATTGCATTTGAATTGTTAACATGAGAAATGAAAAATAACTACTGTGTTTAAAATACATTTGTGTGTGGGGGGGTCTATTTGTTAAAACAGCTAGCATTTCTCAAGCTGATCACATACATTGCAAACATAATATCAGTTTGTGAGCAAGGCCATGTTGCAGGAAGGAGGAAACATTCCCTACGTGGGAGCATCGCAGCAAGTCAGGAAGAGACATGGACAGTAGTGCTGTGACTGACTCAGTTGACATTTAAAACAGATGATATTGGAATTGAAAAAGATTGCAATTTAATTTATTCAAGGATTGCTGTGTGGTTTTTAAAGAGAAAAACAATTGCTACTTGTAATTAAAATATTTCTCTCTGTTAAGAGAATCTGAAGTGAGTTAAAAGTGATAAGCATGCATCGATTAATCACTAGTTCATTGTGGGGAACTGATGAACTTAGGCCCAGACACTCATAATATTCTCAACTTGAAGCTCAAATTTATGGGTCTGCACATTTCTTGAATTAACAAATAAGACATTAAAATAATTGTAACAACCTTTGAAGAAAAAGTAAATATTTGTATGAAATGAAATTGCAAAATTACAGATGACTGAAAAGTCACATATTATAGTAAACTTCTAATGTTGACTATAATTTAACACATATATAATCATGGGATGTGGAATATAGTGTGGGGATGGAGTCAATGGAATTGTAATAGATATGTATGATATCGGTTGGGGGTAGGGGACAGGGGAGAGGGGAGCGGGTAGTCACTTTGTAAGGGGTGAAAAAGATAACTATTGCATAGTTTTGTACATCTGTAACTATTAATAATAATAAAACTAATTTAAAAAATAATAAAAAAAGTCACAAATTGAAAAGCATTTTTTCCCCCTAAATTCATGTAAATTCTCTCTTTGCTTGTACCCAGCACTATAAATGACTTTCGTTATAATATTGCACAATAGCTCTGGGACATGAACTACCAAAACAAACATATTTTAGGGACTAGCTACAGCCAGGTTCAAATCAAATAATAAAAACACCAATTATTTTTGTCTTATTTCACCTGGCATCACCAATTTCTAGACACTCAGAAACCACTGCTACCTACTTAGGCACTGCTCTATTTTCACTGGCCTTCTTTGGAATATGTGTAGTTCCTCCATTAAAACATTCTTATTGCCTTCCTTTCTCTTCCCCCAAACTATCTGCTGTGTATCTCATTCCTTCAGAACTCTGCATTTTTTTTGTGTGTGAGAAGTAATTTGATAAATGTGCAATGTTGATTTTGAGTGCCTATTCATATATTAAAGTGTAATCTATATTTTTATGGTTAACATCTGCCTATTATACAGAGTTTTCCTAAAGACATGGCATTAATTCACAAGAACACTAAAGATAGAAAGGCTATCTTCAGGGACTTCATATTTGCCTTGTTCTCTTGTTCATATATTATTTTGGGGGGAACTGTGTTATATGTACAAAAGTGTGTATTAATGAGTTTAATATTATGTGTCTGTCTACACCATCCACTCTAGCCAATGTATGCTTTAGTAATCTCCAGAGTAAGCAGCGCTCTCTGAACTCTGAGTCTTTTAGATGTATGTCTTCCCGAAGCAGAGGCTCTTTGCAATAAGTCTTGCGCTTGATCTTCAGCAAATTTTTCACTATAACTTAAGATGGCACCTTCCATTCCTGCCTGCTACATATCAAATTATCCACTGGGCCCACCCTCTAATATATCACTTACCAAATTTTATTATAACAGTTTTCTAACTCATCTTTCTTACCACTAAACTTTGTAAGTTTATTGAGGACAGGGATTTATCTTTGTTTCTTTTTATTAACCAGTACCTCCCTTATCTGGGTAATCAGTACAAGGAGATGTTTGTGAAATGGGTGAATGAATGAAGGCAAGAGTAAATCTGTAGTGGTAAATAGATAAGCTATTTATAATAAAATAGAGACAATATATGAATTAGTGAGAGATGACATGTGTAAATTATCATGTTTGATCAAATTGAAGGTAACTAAATTGTGATAGATTGCCTTTTCTTTCATGCTTATAAAGTGAAATATTCCAAAGAACACCTCAGTTGACATTCATAATCTTTCTGAAGTTCCCTGTGTAGCATTAAGATTATTGCCCTATGATAGAATCTTTCCAAGTCATCATAATAACCCCATTTTTTTTGTTTGTTTTATTTTACCAGTGGCATACAGAGTACAAATTGATCTTAGGCCAGCTTCTAGAAACATTCAGTTCAATGTAATCACTCCCTGTTGGCACCACCAAATTCTTCTTCCCTTCAGCACTAAAAGGGGTCTCAAAGCTTGTCAGTAGATGCAATCATAAGAAACATCATCCACACTTACATCCCATGTTATCTATATCAAGGACAGACACACATCATACATACACACACACACACTCTGTCACAAAGCATATGCCATATGCCACAAGAAAGCACTTCAGTCTCACAAGATATTTTCTTTTTTGCTTCAGCAGTAGGTGTTTTCAATAAACTTTCTATTCTTTTACAAGGTCTTGCATTAGATAACCAAGTGTGTACTAAGACCAATGAATTGCACACAGATTATCCCATTACTTCATACTGGGAAATAAATTTGGGTATTATGGTTTGCACAATATCATCCGATGAGTGATTCTGGCAAAAGCAAGACAGGAAAATAAATCCAAATCAAGAATAAGTGTATAGTGTAGTGACAAAACATTGTTTACTATGCCCTCCACCTGATGGAGGGCATAGTAAATAAAATCCAATAAAATCAGTCTGCTAAAGATTGGAAGTGTGGACCGGTATTGGGAATTTGGGGGTGTTCTGTGTTTGGGAACTCAGCAGTGAGTCTAAGGAGCTCACCTTTTGTCAAGGGATGTTTGTGAGTTTTTTGTTTTTGTTTTTGTTTTTGCGGGGAGGATATGAATATCCTTAACCACTAGAACACAATTTCCAGGAGAAAAAGCTTCTGCATTGTTTTTGTTTGTTTATTTTGTACTTTCATTGCTACATCATTATAGTCTAGGGCAGGGTCTGCTGTATGATGGGAGCTCACTGAATATTTGTTGAGTTAATATATGAATCCTTGTGTCCATGGATGCTTTGTTTTTGACCCCTTTTTTTGGTATCACAAGGCAAATAACAAATATCCTTAGTATGGGATTGCCTGACAATATATAGTGAAACCATCCCTGGTGCATATCTTTAGGTGATAATTTACAATAGAAATGAATATAATGAATATTCTCAGACTTTCAGACTTAAAAACATCTATCAGTGGATACATTCCCCATGTCCTTATCACCAAACATTGTACAACAGTATCCACTGCCCAAGAGTCTACTTGTAGCTCTACTTTATCCTGTGTTTTTAAATAATTTAAGAACTATGTACAGTACTTGCATTTATGCTCATTTAGAAATTTTCTTCCTTTGCTAGTTTGTATAGGCTCTAATGCTCACCAATTGTTCAAAGGCTTGTTTGTTGTAGTTGTTTTCTTTTTTCCCATAATCAGGCTATTGGAAAAAAAGTAAATTCCCAATGAGATGTAGATTGGAGAAATAAGTCCTAGAATAGTTTCTTGCTGTTCTTGCATGCCAAATGAAAGTCACCTGATAAGCTGGAAATATTATGGTTTCCATAACCTTAATAGGAGAACCAGGTTGTCATGGACTAAGTGGCATAATGTCATCAGGGAAGATTTAGCAGTCACATCTCTGGGAATGAATCAACATTGAGATTTTAGGTCATGGCCAGTGAATTTGGGGATTCCCAAGAATAAATTTGACAAGCAAAGTAATAAGATCTCATTTGATTTATATAACAACCAAAATAAAAGAAACTAGCATTCCTTTTATTTTGGGCAAGCAGACACAATATTAGAGATTCATGCATCTTTTTCCACTTTTACGTAGTTGTGTCAGCTCACAACTCTGAGTTCTTGCATGAAGGATAGGCAGGTGCTCCTCTTAAAAAAAGAAGTGCTGTTCCTCACATTTAGCTTCTTGTACAATTTAAACCATCTTCAGTAGGTCAGAAAATTTCAGCTCATTATTTCTAAATTTAATTTCACTTTTCTCATATTGAAATTTTCTTCTTCCATTTCAATATTTATATTACCCTTGACACACACACACACACACACACACACACACACACACACACACACAATTGTGAAGTCTTAGAAACCTATGATCAAGTTTTAGTCACTTTTTTCAACTTCAATACCTTGCTATATGTATTGAATTGAAAATGTAATTTATTAAATTTGTTTTCTTCCTAAAAACAATGAACTATAATAAACCCTATTTTAAAAATGTGTTCTCTCTCAGTTTCATCATATTTTTAGAATTAACATGTTCCTAAATAATGATACAATTATGGAAAAATATGTGGGAAGTTCTCAAATCTTTAGACATAGTGTAGTGGTGTTATTTTGAAATGAAAACAAATACTCTCTAAAATATAGATAAATGTTCCATATCTTTTTTCTTTATATTGATATTGTTGGATGATAGGTGTATATTTGTCATATAATCATTGAGACCAATTATGGTCATGGTGTAGCAGAGGGGGCAAGCAATTGTATCATACTTATGATTAGTAGAAAATAAGGTAGAATAGCATAACAAGAGAAGAGAATTTCAAAACATTTTTTCAGTTTTAATACCCCAAAATACATCAATATGGTTTTCATAGTTTGAAAATATATCCCATTAAAATAAATCATTTCCTTTCCCATAAAATCTAAATTTCTTAGTATGAAATACAAACCATATCACCATTATTTAGTCTCCACCCAAATGTTCTAGCTTCACATCTCACAAGCCACCTTTTCTTTTCCAGTTACATTGAATTACGTGAAGTTTCTTGAATCATTTTCTCTTTTCAACTCCACACGTTTTGCAAAGGAATATGGTTTTCAAACCTTCTTTATTCTTTTAACTTCTATGTTTCTCATCCTTTGTCTTAGTTTGTTTTTCTAGAAGCATATTTAAGATGAGGTATGGGAAAAACTGGTAAAGAAGTGGGAAAATAGTAGAGAGAACACGTGAGAACAAATAAAGTATGTGCTGCCAAGCAAGTTAACAGTGAAGGTACCTGGAGTTTAATCATATGGGAGCTCAAACAACATGTAAGACATGAGCCTCACAGCTATCACACAGAGGAGAAATGGCCCTAAGGTATAAATTCACTAACATCAGGCAGCCATTATCTAGTCAGTTACTCATTTATTTTTAAAAGTTTGCTTACGTAAGTTTTCTTTATTATATCAGAAATATTTATTGCCTGATTTGTGTTTGATTTTTTTATTCTAGTTCATATTGTGGACCAATGCTTAGCTTTCTGAAAACTAATAATTATACATACTATGAAGAAACAGAACTCTACACTATAGATCTGAAAACGTGTATAAATAACATTGAAATCTTTATTTTTTATGAAAAAAGCATAAAAGGAATATTCATAAGGAGGATAATGAAAATCTATATATTCAACTTTATCTCTCTTAGTCATTTTCAAATCTATTCTAGAAAATTAATTTGAGAACAAAGTAAGCATTTTTAGCAAAGGTGTTATGCAAGTTTATGTTTTGTTTTGTTTGGTTCTCAATAAGAGTGGAGAAAACTCTTCATTATTTTAGTTTCCATTTGCTTTTTACTGTTATAATGCCAAATCATATGCAGTATATCACAGTAAAAGCAAACATGTTAACCTTATGGTGCCGTTTTTAGTGTTCATGATATTTTTCATTATTTGTTTTGTAACAAAGCATTATGGCAACAGTAGGAAAAATAAACCTTGTAAAGGATTTTATCACCTATTCATCTTAAACAAAAGTTTCATATATTTGAATGTAGAGTAATACTGCAGTACAGAATTATGCAAACTAAAAGGCATTTCCACCTGCTGGAAAACTGATTGTTATTACAGAAGCTTAGAAATGAAGGCAGATGAAGACTCTCACCTGTGCTGTATTGCCGCAATAAGTTTTAAAACACTCACAATCTAGTGATGTCAATAGCTCAGTTATGGTTAGACAGAGGGTGCCAAAACATGTATACACATTTTAAGAAAGGAAAAAACTATTAAAATTGTAATACTCAATATATACCTATAACAAAAGATGAATACATTTTTTGACATCCCTGGTATATACATGCATGCATATATATATATATATATATATATATATATGCAGGTGTGTGTGTGTGTGTGTGTGTGTGTGTGTAAATTGCATGTAGATTTGCTGGTCCATGCTGACAAATATCATCGATCATAAAGGGTGAAAACAAAGCTGAATGCAAGAGACACACAAAACTACACTATTGAGTTATTATATAGTAAAAACAAGTTTATGAATCATTTTGAAAGTTATGAACAAGTGTTTGATTCCAGAAGAATCTATGTAAAATATAAGATCTAAATGTACTCTCAAAGCTATATTGAATAATATTTTGCTCATGTGGACTATGACTATAATATTTAGCGCTCAATGTTTTAATATGTGACTGGAATAAATCTCTCTTCTTTAATCCTATTGCTGGAAGTATTAAATGTAAAAAATAAAAGCCCTTTTAAAGAGTTGTTGCTGCTCTTCATAGCATCACTTTTCCAGGTGTACACGGTGGGCTACCTGCCTCAGAATTACTCAGGTGTGTGCTGGCAGACCAGGACAGTGTCTATCTGAGACCTACTGAATGAGAGTTAAAATTATGTGCAGAATTTCAACTGTGCAGTGTGGAGCCTCTAACCCCTGCCTTGTTCAAAGGATAACTGTACTGTTTAGTTCTCATCTCATTCCCAAATATATTTTATATATATATATATATATATATATATATATATATATATATATATATATATATATATATATTTCTAACTGTCTCTGCTCCAAAGTTGGATTATCTGATCTGGTTCATATACCTTAACATACAAAGGTGAACTGTATAGTGTCACAAGCAGAGGTCAGGTAATCCAGCTTCTGTGACCTCTGTCCTCCTCAGGAACTCCCATTCTTAAGTTGGATGCCATACTACTGGTTGCCTTAATAACCTGTGAATAAATCTCTCTAACATTTTAATTTTCTGTCAATTATCTGTCATCACTATTGAATTATAAATGCCCAGTGAACAAGAAATGATGCTCTTTATCTTGAGGTCCTCAGCAACCTCAAGTGCTTGTTGAATGTCACAAACAGGGGAACATTCTCTATAAACAACTGGGATGGCATTCATTTCACTTCTTGTTTGGAAATATTTCTGGTGTCCCAAGTTCCGCTCATTAGTGACAAAAAACTCCATTTCTTCTTTCTCCTTTTTTTTTTTTTTTTTTTTTTTGTCAAAATTCATTTTATCGTCATGCAAGTTGAAATCCTGGCAGGTTATCCTGGTAAAAAGTCACAATTTAGATACATAAATTAACTTCCCACTGAAACCTTCCTTCAGTTCACATCATGTAATAACCAATGGGAACTTAGATTACATAGCACTCCTAAAATAAATTATACTGAGAAGAATCTGAAGCTCAACTTGTCCTGATGAGTTGCAAAGTTGAATCATTGCATGGGCTTTTAATAAATGTCATAGCTTAGATTAACATATAATAAATTCATTATATAAGTTTGATCTATTTTGAGCAAGAATATATAATTTTGATTACATAAATTTTATGGTAATACTAAAGATTTAAATATGATACCCTATGAATTAATAAAAATTAAGAAATTTGCCAGAAAATTAAAGCTGGTAAATATTGGTTGAAAGAGAGCAGAAAAAAGATATCACAGGTAGCAGTAAGATGCACGTCCCTGTATTCTCTGAAACTGAGTATGTCCGAGGAACTTAGGTGTTGTAAATCTTGTATCATTTTGTTTTTGTAGAATTGGGTTTTCATAGAAATATGAAGATGGCTTGTTTTTTGGTTTCTGTTTCTTTGTAAATTTTTATTCAGTCCTTTGTAGATTTTTTTTCTGTGTTGTTAGAATCCCATACTTTCTTAGTAATTTCTAGGTGTGAATCACTTTCATCGACTTTGCCAAAATTGATGGGTGACCCCTTTTCACTCAGAAATATTTTGTTATAGATATTGCTCTTTTATTTATTCTTATTTTTTCATCAGAAATATTATTTTACCTGGATGGGCTTTTTACTTTTTGTTATCCAGATCAATTATTTTTCTCATAATTTGTATATCTGTGTGTTTTACTTTGGCTTATTTGAATTCTAGTATTTCTCAAGTATGAGCTGTGCATTCGTGGTTTTCTGCACTATCAAGTTTGCATTACAAATGTGTCTTTATACAGGATTTAATTTTTTTTTTCAGTATTTTTTTATCTGAACTGGTCATTTCCCTCTGAGGTAGTGGTGGTTGTTTACTTTAGTTTTGTTGTTATAGTTATGTTTGTTTGTTTTTTCATCTCACAATATCCTCTGTATATTTTATCCTTCCTTTTCTTTAAGGGAAGTTATGAATTCTGACCTATTATAGTCAGTGATTGATTTTTCACAGAATATATTGAGTTGTCAGAAAAGTCATGACACATGTTTTCTATATTTTTCATTGCAAAAATGCATCATGACTTTTCCGACTAACTTCTTATAGGAATCTATGTTCTCGTCATTTTACTTGACTTGATAATGCATTTTGTGTCCAATTATACCAGAGGAGAGGATTTGTATGTAGCCCTTAGCCCATTTCCTGTTCCTGTGATCCATGCAGGTATTTTCTCAGCTATACAGAAGTTAGGAGCCTGTGAAAAGACTCAAGTGAGACCCCTGGTGAATGAAGCAAGAAATCTTCCATTTCACTGCACATTCTCTGACTGGGAGGACAGAGAAGGTATGTAACTTTGAAAGTTAATAATTCTACCAGTGACATCAAGCAGTACAGTTTATAAGCACTTCTGTGTGCCAGATGCAATACTTATGAGTATATTGATTCTAATCTACTTAATGACCCTGAATATAAGGTATTATTATTATTCATCATCATCAAATGGTTTTGATGAGACAAATGGAGATGGACTTAAATAGAGTTATTCATGTATTGAGTTTTGATGGTAGAAAAAACATAAGTAGTCTTGTAATAATGGAAAGAACAAAGACTTTCAAACAAAAAAAACATGGAGTCCAATTTTACATCTATATGGTTTTCAGTATTCATTCTAAAATATTCATATAAGAGAAAATGCAAATTAAAATGTGTTATGATAAAAACTAAATATTTCCAAATTTGGTGATATGTCTGTAAAACTTAGTCTGAAACAGTATTTATATAATAAATCTTCAAGACTTGATCAGCTTGTGCAGTTTGATTTCTCTAACATTGTCTGAGGTAAGTAAACGTTTATATTGTAAAGTACTTTTGTGTTGAGCTATTGCTATTAGATAAAGAAGGTAAACTTTTCTTTTTCTTTTTTTCTTTTTTTTTTTTTTTTGCCCCTTTACCTGGTAAATTTGAAATTTCAGTCTCACATATAAAACATCTTAAGAATTTCAGCTTATCTTGCTCTCATGGGGAAATGTGCTATATGTTTCTGTTTAATGTTTGCTTTTTCTATATAAGCTTCCTTAGAATAAGTTAAGGACAGTTAAATGGATCAGGATTCTGTTGTAATTAGTAAAATCTAATTTTATACTTTTTTTTTGCCTGAATCACAGTATGACTTTCCTCAACTTACTTTCATCAAAGTAAGTCATTATTCAAGAACATATAATTAGCTTGTTTTAATCTTATCATTTTCAGATACCTGCTAAAGTAATTAGCTTTCTCTTCTTTATAGTTAGAAAATTGCTAAAGGATCAATGAGCAATACATCATTTTCTATTCTACCAATTACTTTGCCCCTCAGTGTAAATATATTGATTTTTCTTATTAGTAGATTATCATCAGTTATTCACAGCATGGTGTTTATTAATTAGCAAGAGAAATATAGATTCATTTGTGAACAGTTATCCTTTTAAGTTTCTTGTCAAGAACATGTGTGATTGTATGGTACCTGCTAATGACACAGAGAAATTAAGAATAAAGTTTATTTCTGATTCCCAAGGATTCCATATTTTTACTATTGAGGTGCATCATAAACTCAAAGTTAGAAAAAAAATTAAAACTTCTTATGGAAATTACAAAGTTAGAAAAAGTTCAGTTTTTCTGGCTTGCATTCTCACTAAACTGATTTTATTTGTTATGATCAAGGAATACAAAGCAGGTGCATGAATACCTCTTTATAATATTGGCAATTGAAATATTAAATAGAAGTCATAATGATGAAGTAAATATAACTTGGTATTAAAAACAAATGGGTTCTCTGATTATTTGTATTTTAGTGTTATTCACCTACTAGATTGAAATTTTCTAAACAGCAAATAATAAAAATAAAAGACAAGGAAATATTAGTTATCACAAAATTATGCATGCCATTTTGTCAGGATTTCTTACATGTCATTATTTTTTAGTCTTTTCCGTTTTCATTCATTTAAGAAATATTCAGGGTGCCTACATTGTGCCAGGAATTCTAAGATCCTAGGATACAGTGGAGAACAACATAATATCTACTCCTTGGTGAACCCTGCATTCTAAAATAGAAGGTATCAAGAAATGAATAATTATATAATAATTCAAGAACTTCAGTTCTAGTCAGAAAAAGAAAATTGGGTGAGGGGTTAAAAAAAAGCATATCTTAGATAGGATAATCAGGAAGATCTTCCTATGGAGGTAAACTTAGAACAGAGAAAACATTGAAATAAGAAAGGCAGCTATGCAAAAAAATTAAAGGAACAGAGTTCTAGAACTGGAGTAAAGGAAGTACAATGTCATGGCCAGGGCACGCTTAGTGGGAGAAACAGCTACAAGGCCCAGAATAAAGTGTTCTTCCTACTTTTTTTCTTTTATTGTTTAATTTATTCTCTATCTATCTATCTCTATTAATTTATTGATCATCTATCTGTTGAGTTTTTATGTTGATGTTCTCGAATTCATCAGTATTTTCCATTATGTGTTTTGCTTTCTTCAGAGGTGGCGGGAAGAGGTCAAGATGTCGTAGAGACTTGAAAAACTATCTCTCAACCCAAGGTTTAGAAATCTTTCATTTCTAAAACATTTAGAATTTATTGCTGAAGGAAACATGAGGTAAAGTTTGAGATTATTTTTTTATTTTCTTAAATATATATCCAATCATCCAACCTTATTCATTGCAGTCTTTCACATCTGGCTTGAAATAACACTTTTATCAAGTACTGAATTCCCATTTACTTATACATCATTGTCTATGCTCTGATGTTTCTTATTTTTTCAATGTCTGTTATTACATGATTATCATATTTTAAATACCATATATTTTCAATTTTTTGGAAATATGGTAGACCATTTTTTATTTTAATTATTTCTTCAAATTTACTTTCAAATATATAGAGTCATGCTATGTATTTATATATGTAGAAAAGTCCTAGATTTATTCAGATTGGAATGACATTGACTTAATAGATTAATTAGTCAAGAATTCCCATTTATATAATTTTGAATTTTCTCATCTACAGTCATGGCTTATCTTAGCATTAATTGAACCTTCTTTGCTTGTCTGTAATTAAAAATGCATAGTTTTTGCTATAGACATCTTAGACTTTTCTTGTCTGGTTTATTCTTTGATACTTTATTGATCTTATGAATACCATGCATAGGATATGTTTGTATAACTGGCAATTTGTTATGCAATTATTTTGCTGTTTTTAGTAGATTTCAAGAAAGGAGAAGAAAGAAAAATGTCTTTATTTTACTACTTGATTCTTTCGTTTTCATTTAAATGTGAATTTTAAAAATATCAAACTTTTGAACAATATAATTGCACACATAATTTAAAATTCACATTGCTTCAATACACTATAGAGACTGTAATAAAATATTGAAGGTGGTTTATCACTTCAGAAGATAGCCTTGACGGAATAAAGTTCATATATTAGGAATGTTAACATTAAGGTTACCAGTGTCTATATATCTTCTACATTATGCTTTGCTGAATTTCCTAAAGCAAATAGGTGCCTTGTAAGTAGTTTTGAGGGCCAGCATGCTCTATATTCTCTTACATACATTATTACTTATTCTTTCGGTTTTGAATAGGATTTTTATTTCCCCTACTATTTATATTCATTGATGATCATGCAAAACACAATTGGAATTGGAAGGCCCTCTAAGTGAATAAATGCAGATGTACTCAGATATTGCTGAACATAGTATGAATTTCTTGTCTTTTCTTTTTTACATTTTGATTACTAGAAAAGTGCAACTTGTGTGTATATG
Organism: Aselliscus stoliczkanus; assembly: GCA_033961575.1. Classification (NCBI taxonomy): domain Eukaryota; kingdom Metazoa; phylum Chordata; class Mammalia; order Chiroptera; family Hipposideridae; genus Aselliscus; species Aselliscus stoliczkanus. The sequence goes on along the minus strand of CM066727.1, from coordinate 23,154,452 downwards.
TATCAACATAGGTAACTTTCATGGACTTAGTACCTACCCTCGTTAGTTGTTTAGAAGCAGTGTTGCCAGTTAATTGTTTTGGACTAGGTAACAGTGTTGACTCTTAGTTCTTTGGTTTGTCTGAGTTTTGAGAGCAAGGTAACCTACATTCTATGATGCACCTGATTGGGTGTTAATTGATATCACTGATTCTGTGAATGGCTATTTTTATCACTGTTTTATGAGACTAGCAATGCCTTCTGGAAAGTCCTAACTTCCTTGAAGGGGTACTCTTCTGTACATTCTCTCTGACCACTCCTTATCTCTTTTTCCTACTGTGGCTACTTTAACTTTCCAGCTCATAAATATAATCATTTCTTAGTATATTTTTTATATTGTTTTAGAATTCAGGCTTTAACTTTACATTTTAATATGGTTCCCAAAACTTCTCAACTCTGTGAACTTGGGCAGTTATGTTGCATACCCTACACAGATTATGTTCCCTAATCTTTACAAGTACAGTAAAATAGTTGTTACCTCATTGTCATGTTTCTATTATTAAGTATATTAGTTTATATACAAACAGTGCCAAAAAATGTATACACATTTTAAGAAAGGAACAAAAAAAAGCTATTAAAATTGTAATAATATATACTGATTGCAAAAGATTTTTTTCAAGTCAATTTTTTTTTTTTAAGATTTTATTGGGGAATTGGGGGAGGGGAACAGCATTGGAGAATCGGGGAAGGGGAACAGACAAGTTGCTGTCCTTCTTGTTCTTCAATCTAGTTGTGGAGGACGTTTCTTCATTGGCCCATGTGGGTGTTATCATTGTGCTCTTCCCGGATGAGGTAGTCACTTGCCAGCCATTGGACAGCCTCTCATGGTGGCTCACAGCAGCTCATGCAGGCTGCCGGCTACTCACGATAGCTTTACGGCAGCCCACTGCAGCCCTACTTCAGCCTACGCCATCACCAGTGACTCATGGCAGCCCAGCTCCAGGTGGAGCTGTTGTTCACCATCTTAGCTGTAGAGGGCGCAGCGTCACTGACCCTAATGTGGGATCCAAACCCAGGTCCTGCTGCTCACAGGGCGAACTCTTAACCAACACGCCACTCCACTGGCCCACAAGTCACTTTTGATTGCTTCAACTATGAAAGGTGCTCAAACTGGTTACCATCAGTGTCGAGACACTTCTGATTGTGGCAAACTACTGCTTGAGCAATGCTGACCATCTCTTAAAATGTGTATACATTTTTGACGCACCCCAGTAGATTGATTAGTATAATGTCTGGTATTCTAAGTTGTTGTTGTTATTATTATTATTATTATTAGTAGTAGTAGTAGTAGTAGTAGTAGTAGTAAGTAGTGCTAGTACTACTGGTAGTAGTATTTCTGATTATATCCTCTCCACTTTGGGGCTGTCACCTTTTACAGTGGTTCAATATTTATTATTACAGGTAACTATCAAATGACAAGATGATTTGATAGGTTTTATGAATTTAAGATTTAATGACTTAGTAAAATTAAAAGTCCAGTTGTGAACCAGATGCCAAAATCTAGTCCTAAAATTTTTACCTTCTAGGAATTTTCATTTGGTTATATAAATTCAGTATCATTATTGTACAGCATCAAATCAGTTCTCCTCATATTTTTCTATTTTAGACTAATGTTTCCATTGTCTTCTAGTTACCAGGTTTTAAATCTCTGATGAGTTTTGAGTCCCCTATTTCTATTGTTTCCTATCTCCATAATTATTCTGTTACTAGTAATGTTTACATTACAGTCACCTCAGATCTCCAATCACTTTAGCCTAATATCACTTAATTAATATCCCTGTCTCTAGTAATTCCAAGTACAATCCATCTGAGTTACTACTGAAAATTAACTTCCCTAAGGGAAAGCTTGGATATGCCTTTCCCTTACTTACAAAATTTGAAAGGCTTCACATTCTTCCAAATCTTTCATATGGCATTCATGGCCCTCTAAGATTTTGTCTAACCTACTGTTTTTCAGTCTCTCTCAGTAGTTAAATCTCTTACGCAGGGTGCCTAAGCATCATAGTCAATTGTTTACCCATCATGGTTGGCATCACTTTTTACTTTTCCTAATTTTTTCACTCTTTCTCATTATCTTGACTTTGTTTATGCTTTTCATGGTGTGCAAAATGCCTTTCCACCACATTTGAATTTTTCTGACCCTTTGTAGAAGACTTATGATATATGGCTGCCTGTCCAGTATTCTGATTTCATCACAGGACTCACATGGGCCATGGAAAACCTCTTTCCCAGTTTCTGACCATGGAAGTTAAATGGAGGTCATTCTATGATTGGTTCCAGGAGCTAGTACAAATCCTAGACATGCTTAATTCATCAATCACATTCATTTTGTCAAAGTGATTGGTTCAGGTGTGAACACATGTCCCAATGAGAGATATGTCAAAATCGAGTCAGCATAGAGAAAGGAGAACCAAGCTATGGAGAGTAAGGAGAAGTATGGAGAGTAAGGAAAAGGGCAAAACAGGAGGAAGGAGTAAAAGAATATATAACATCTATTAGTCCCAAATCTATGGGTTTTAATTTATTAAAGAAGATGAACACCCCTCTTTGCTTGAGATGATGAGTGACCTTAAATTTGTTAAACTTTAAACAAAAATGAAATAAAGAGGGAAATTCTATCTACATAATGAATATTAAAATATGTAATAACCAGTATAGTAGGCTCCCAATTTTTGAATTCGGACATATTTGCATAAAATTTTAAAGGTTTATGAATTCATATTAAGGCATGCATTTGAGGATTTTTTCATCCTAATGCCTTTGGTAATTATTTGTATAAAATGCATATTTTTCAGTATCTCCTCTTATTATCTCATACCTTTAATCGGTTTGTGTATGGAAAGTGTTTTCTTAAGTATGTATTCTATATAATTTCTGTGACTATAATATATCTGAATATTTGGTTATTTAAAATTAGTGTTGGATACTTCCTTTTAAACAACAAATATAAAAAAAATTATAGAAATAACCAGGGTAACAATTAAATTTAGTGTGTAAGAGAGGAAAGGAGGAATCATATGAAAAGGACATGTACTTAGTCTCTGATAATCCATATTTCCACATAATCTATTTCTGTATTTCTATTTCTTAGGTGGCTCATTCTTTTTATGTTAAGGCTGTGCCACTTTTGGGGGAATGCAACTTTACCTTACGTGTTGGGACCTTTTGTTCGATCCTGTCCTTTCAACAAATCTTTTCTGTGCTGGGCAATAAAGTCCATTTTCTAATAAAGCTGATAGGAGACTGGCCTATAAGGTTGGCTCTTTGTCTTTGCCTGTGTCATTTCAGACGATTAAGATGAAAAGCACATTTAAATGAAAGTAGAAAATTGAGATTACAAAAAGCAGTGTTAGCTTTTGTTATCTTAGTAATATTCTAAATTTTATTTGCTCTACTTGTCAGGAATAGACTTAGTTCAAGGGACTTTTTTTCACAAAAGTCAGTTCACCTGTAAGTGAGGTTGATTTATTTAAGAGAAAGGAAGAGTATAATGGATGGGACCTGTGGCCTTGGTATCTATTCAGTATGCTTGCATGATTTTGTAGGGGTTCGCCCATATGCGTGGCTGTTTTTTGGAATGTTTCAAACGGTTGTGGTCAGAAAAAAACAGCAGGGGAGGGGGGAGGAAAAGAAAAACATTTTGAAAAATACATAATCCCAAAGGAATTATTACTCCTGGATTGTTGCCAAACTCATTTCCATCTATTTTACTTGCTGTAGAGGTCTGTACTTTCATTATGAAGTGACTGTACAGTGGGGTAATCTAAGCATGGATATTATGTATGCATTATTATATTTTCTCAAAAAATAATATTGTGTGATTATTTTCCTTTGTTGTTATAAAAATGATGTAGCAAAGACCAATAATTCCATACCAGTTTGAAATCATGTTTCCACTCTAGATGATGGTTAGTAGTTTTCTAAAATCTTGGATTGAGAGATTGTGAGGCCTCGTTTGGGTAAAGGGATAGAACCATGATGAGTGCTCAGTATCTGAGAGATGTGTAGAACTGGTCTATATGCTTTCTATTCCCTGTCTAGAGAAACAGGCATGAGGAATTGTTAATTTCTTTATATTTAAAAAATATATATATTTTAATTTTATTCAGCATTCAGCCTAAGTTCACATTGCATATTCAATTCTTTACAGAATATTTATGCTTTCTCAGATGTTCTCATGGGTATTTAATGTCTATGACTTTCAAACCTAGAATTATCATCCTTTCATTCATTCATTCTATACACATTTTATTTCAAATGGTAGACCTCTATACATCTAGTTATGCAACTCATAAACTTAGGTCATCATTATTGATTCCCCCCATTCTGTGACTCTCCTATCATATTAATTACTGAGGCACATTGATGTATCCTCTAAATAAAGATCACAGATAGGTAGATGCCACCTTCCTGAAGACTCAAGTCACTTATCAGTTGACAGTGTGGACCCATCAATGACAGTTTACATTTGAATTAAACTGTGTTTGTCATTTGGATTCCAAATATGTCTCAACTCTACCTACACAGTTTTCTAACCAAACTCCCACTGTTCTCATTCAGGCCATCTCTACCAGAATTGTACTAGCATGTCCCTTGCTAATATCCTTGACTCCAGTTCCACTATCCCTCTGTGTTAATCTTCGGAAAGCCACCAGGTTGACTTACATAAAGCAAAGCCCCAAAATGATACTCCCTCCCTGAGAGAATTTCACTGTATCTTCATTGTCTCAAAATACAGAAAAATTCCTTAACACTCTCACAAAACCCATCATGGTCTCACCCCTGCCTACATTTTCATTCTGATCTCAACCTCCTGCATCACTCTTATTCCTTCACCTCATATACTCCATAGCATTTGAGTTTTGGTTATGCTGCCTGCTTGTCTAAAATTAGTGATTCATCATTCAGAAACATATATTGAAGACCTTCCATGTGTCAGGCACAATTTAATGTATTAGGAATGCCTACTTCTCTAACCCTCCAAAATGTTGATTAGTAAATGTTTGTTTTTCTAGCATCACTTCACCAAGGGAGGCTCCCCTAATTGTTGGTCTTTCCTCGCCAGCCTGGGTAATATAACCATTGACTGTGTTCCCTTTGTACCATAAATATCCTTTTCTTTGTATAAGTGGAATTTTGTTATATAATACTGAATATTTTACTAACAGAACATGTATTGAAATTAAGAGTATGCTTAACATTTTCTTTCCAAAATATGTGATTTCTAATGTTATGTATAAAGCATAAAACAATAATTTACAAATGTTACATATTGAAATAGCATAATGTTTCAGGAATGATTGGGAGTGAACCTTAGTTACACTTATTCCTCTGCAACTTTGACCAAGTTTTTTGAATTCATAGTGCCTCAATTTCATCATCCTTAAAAATCAATGAAAGGCACCATTGTGCCACATAACAGTCAATAAAATAATGATTAATGATTGAGTCCTATTTCAAATTAAATGCCATGTAAACTGAGGCAAGTGAATTCATCTTTCTGAATTATAGCCTATTCAAATATCAAAGAAAGTAATAGTATATACCACACATGTAGTGCACTTATCAGTATACAATAACATAATGAACATAAAACAATTCTGTAAATTATAAAGTGTTACAGATATATAACATTACCAGATATTTTGGGTTAACATTTCAGTGGTCGTTATAGTGGAAGCATTGTTAGTGTTATGTTCAGATCCCCAGGGTACCAGGTAGCCAGTGAACCATGCTCCAGCTGCTATGAGTCCTGGCTGCTGATGGCAGCCTTGACTTGTCCCATCTCTGCAACTTTGCCCTTAGGCTGAATAAGAACAGTTCCTCCTGGAAGCTGAGATACCATCCCTCACCCTAGTCTGCATGCAATAACTGATAGACAAAGGGGTGCAACATCTAAGGTGTCCTGGCCTCAAGGTGAAGCTAACTGAGATGTAGTTCACATGTGGAGATCCTATCCTTTCTGAACTCCTTCACCCACTGTATCCGGCTTCCTCCATCCCTTTTCTCCTAAGAGCAACTTCAGATATATCACATGTGCTTTACCTCTCTCTGCATCTACTTCTGAAGATCTCAACCTATGACAATGCTTTATGTGAATCCCTCATTCTCCTCTAGTATCCCCTATTTGTTATATGGGTACTGAAACAACTTTGGAGAGGGTAGAACAGTTTGGAATACACAAAAAGCAATTTGGAAAAAAGTGCCAGTGCTCTCACCTAGGACGTTCAACATTTCAAACATTAAAAAAAAAGGATGAAAAGGTAAAAGTACATCTGGATCAAAATTGATATACAGAAAACTGGCATTCTTATATTTTGGAAAAGAAATTATCTTTAATGGATCTTTTAATATTTATGAGAAAAAGAATAAGGCTCCTCAAGATAAGATAATCTCCTAGATTCTGTTTCTTGATCTATTAATATTGCTTTCCCCAACCCTTTTGGTTATTTTTAGTTAAGGATTAAAATAGGTAACGTCTGTCTACTTAAATGAGTCAAAGTATTGAAAGAGCTTTACATATACTCAGTGAACAAAAAGACAAAAACAGCAAAAAAAATCATGAAAGAAACATAAATACATGAAACTATCAGGCAAGGAAAATATAAATACATGAAAAAGTTATTCTCTCTATAAGTTAATTCCAATATTTAAATGTGCCTTTCAACATTAGCAAACGACTAATCCATTATCATAATTTATTAACCAGGTCTTTTGTTTTATGTAGTAATACACTGTGTTTCCATGCTGTGTATTTTTTATCCAGTGACCTAATTTGCTTAAAAGGAAACTCTTAAAACTCCCTTGTTGTAATGAATAAAATGTTAATGAAGAACTACAGAGAAATCCCCTTTGCATTAGTTCCATATTCCCAGGAACATCATCGTAAATGTGTTTGCCTGGTTCTGACAATCGTAGTGATGTTCCAGCTGCACCACAGAAGCATGGTAATGCTAAACGGTTCTGATGGAAAAGTTAAAGCTGTTCCAGGCACTGTCATCTGGGATGGACTGTGGGAAGTTATCTTTTGGAGGGAGCATTTGATGGATTTGGCTTTCATCCAATTTTTTAACATTTATTATTTGCATTGATAACTACATTACTAAAGCTTTTTCAGAAAATTGCCAATAGAGCTCTTCAAGCAGATATGTTTTATATGTTTTCAACAGAAAATGTAATTTTTTAAATTGGTGCTTTTTTCCCTCCAAATGAATATAGCCCTCAGTAATTTCTTAATCATGTTGGTATACATATAAAATGTAATGACTCTAAACCATTAAAATGGTTTAAAATGATTCTTGATTTTACTATCTAGCTCATAGCTAATGGTAACATTTTTGTGTCTAGACCTTGTTTTGCATAATGAATGTATGATTAATAATTTAAATAGTAATTTGTTAATATTGATAGCTAAAATAAACTGCTAAGCATATTTTTAATTTAGATGTTAACAAGTTTGTGTCCCTGATAAAATTTCCAAATGCAGGTGGAAAAATCGATACTCAGTTTGAAACTTGAGTGTCTAAGTTGTTAAATATTCAACTTAGGTATGTCTCTAAAAAACATTTTATTTCCTATCATGGTCCAAAAACATATCTGATTTTGGAAACATTAAGATCGTAATGTGCTAATATCAATTTTAATTTCTCTAAAATCAATTTTAATTTCTCTAAAAAGGTATCAGCTGAGTGGTAAGCAAGTGGCTATATTTTTATTCTGAAAAAAGTACTCAACATATGTTTATTCATTTGAAAATAAAAAGAAAAACTCAACATCAAACTAAAGTAGCAACTAAGTAAATAGAATCTATAAATCATTAATCTCCTTTACCATATCCCCTGGGTTATTAATATGTGTAAAGGGAAATATTCTTCAATGCTTTTGCTTTGGGGTATAAAAGTCTAATATCGTTTAAGTTTGGGTTGTCTAAATTTCTATCAACTTACCTCCTTCTAACAATCAAAAGTCTCTTTCTCTTCTTGTACCCAGAAAATCTGTACAGTCACTGAGTTTTTACTAACTTCAAAGAGAGTGCCTTGTTTTATTCACTTTGAAACAGATGCAGGATAAGTAGCAAAGAGGCCTAATGTGTAAACAACATTCTCTACCTTTGTGGAATATTAAAAGAAATAAAGGATTAATCCCCAAATATGTGAACAACAATCTTATTAATTAGTCATCAGTGATTTAACATCACCTAAGAGCTCGGGGGCAATAAGAAATAATAGAGTGACTCTAATATTGAACTACAATCTATCATTTTGTAAAAGTCTCCATGTTTTTATAGACATTTTGTGAGAGATAGTTTAACCTTTTATTTATAATGGAAAATTCTTTTAAGTTGACAAGAGTTGGAGGTGAAAGAAAATTATATAAATTTGACAACAACTATGAGCTATGAGATTTAGCTATTTCAATTAATTTTCAAAATTAGATTCTATTAGATAGATATTATTGCATGCATTTTATAATAGAAGGAGCAGAAGTTGAGAGTTATAATTTTATACAAGTATAAGTTTGCAAGTATAAGGACTGCAATTTGCACTCAAGCATATCTGACTCCAAATCCCATATATTTTCCATTACATCATAATGCCATAATGCTAATAAAAAGGGAAAGCTTTAACATATCATGAGGCTGATTTGCTATAAATTTATGAAGCTTAATCATCAGTAACTTACAGTTGCCTGGACCTGTAAGAATGCTACACGTCTTATGTTCACATAATTACATATTATTTTTTGAAATTTGTGAAAACATGTTGATGCAATTATTTCCCATTTCAATTTTTTCCTGGATGAGAATCACCTAACAGAAAGTATCCCAATATCTGTATTTTTAGGACAAAACCATATAGCAATGCTACAAAGATGGAAAGTATCTGTGTAAAGTTGCTTGATTTCTTCATACACAATAAGACACCTAGGATTTATTGCCAATGACTATGAAATTTTGAATAGTAATTTAATTTTCATTTCATATATCATGTTTCACAACTTGTTCATGTTAAAGGCAGTATGTTCAGAAGACAGAATACTATATTGGAAAACCTAAAAGGTATTAAAAGAAGGTATTAAAAGATTCATCTTTTTGTTTCGCACACATGCATACCGAGGTGAAACAAAGGATGCATGGGTCTTGCTTACAAGATATGAAGTCTTTACAAATGAAAGTAGATTTAAATGGAAAAACAAAATCCAGCTAAAACAAACCAAATACAATGGAAGGCAACTGGTATTATTATTAAATGACCTAAAAAATGAGAAAGGAAAAAGAGTGCATGAAAATGTTCATGGTTTATCCCTGAATCCAAAGAAAGGACATGGATATAAACCCAAGTAAATTAGTATTTGTCTCATGGTTGGAAACTGATGGAATGATGCTGAGCAGGAAAATACAGCAATTGGAGAATTTATTTTGCTTAATATAGGTTTAATATTTACTACAAGTGCATATTATATATGACTGGAGTAAATTCATAAAAGTAAATCCTGAGAAAATACTTGGAAAAGACAAAATAGTTGCTGTCTCTCTGGTACTATGTACTAATGACAAGTTTCAAGCATAGGGGTACACTCTCAAAGGAATTATTATTTACCAAAATATATAATTTATAAATGTTGAACTATCCCAGTCAATTAGATTCCTTTGAAACATCCAGTTTCTGTGCCTATTGTGAAACGAATTCCAAAATGCACTGTTTACAAATCTCTCAGAGGAGCAAGACACTGGGATATAAAGAGCTCAGATTTTAGAGCCAAAGACTTGGTTTCAAATCTGGCTTAACCACGTTATAGCTGTGTGAATTCCCTAAAGTTTCCTCTTCTGAAAAGTCAAGATATCAATATATAATGTGCAGGATTTATTTTATTATAAATGATTTAAAAGATGTGTACGAAAAGAGCCTAACAAGTTGAAGGCCAGTAATAAATGGGAGCTATTATTATTTCCCTCAGGTGTTCACATAATTTTCAAACCTGTGCTCTTCACTCCCCTAATTTATTCAGTTTTCCTGGATTAATTGCTTCATTCATTAAAATTGCTTTTGTGTAGGTATGTGTTCATTCATGAAGGTACAGGAGTCAGAATATTCCCTTTCAATAGGTCCACACACTATTCACAGTTGTTTGACTAATGCAGATGTAGCCATGTGACTTCGCTTTTTTTGTCTTTCTTTCTGCATTCAACTCATTTATTAAATGGGGGAAGTCACAATGATGCAATAGCCTTTCCTTATAGGTGCATTTAACCATGTGAATTCAACTAGGTATGTTTATTTAGCAAAGTCACATGAAACTAGTAAAACAGAACACCTCGGGAAAAAGTTTTCATGAGCAAATGTCTTATAATGAAGTTAAGATAAGAAATGTTCTTTTCCTCTGTCCTCTGAGAGCCCCTGAGACTATGTGACTTCGTTCTGAGGGAAGTCAAGATGAAGACCACTGCTGCTGGATTTGTAGTTTTAGATTTTGTGTTTTGGTTCATTGGTTTATTGATTAGCTTGGATATAACATGGCTCTTTATGTAAATTGACTACCTTTAATTGCTCAGTTGAGGAAACTGAGAAGGCTTATACTGAGAAATAAAAGGGATTTTTACAGCAAAGTGACTAGCACAAATGAAGGTTTATTACATATTAGAGTGCTTTCTCATATAATAAAATTATATTTTTGAAAGGATTTATACTAAAAATGTAAGGGAGAACATAGAATTTATATGAGTTCAACAGAAAATATAAACTTCATAGGCTAAAATATAACTATAGGCTGGTATTACAGTAGCAGAAATATTATGATTTTAAGTAAACAGTTATTAAATATATCAAGATTAACAATATGAAAGAAATAGGATTTTCACTTAGGATAGATGGTGTAGTGATGCTGAAACAGTCTAAAAACATGGAGTGTGCAGTGATAAAGTAAGGTTTTGAGAAAACAGGGAGATAGTGCTCGCTGTAATTACAGTATGCCAAGCACTGTTAGGAAGAGCACAAGTTTCAGAAAGCAAAAAAGAAACTTATGGTTAAAATTATTTGGAATATAATTATGTTTAAAAATATTTTCTAAATATTAAAAATTAGAAAAATACAGTTTTGTAAAGAATGAGTGTCCTTAGAACTAGAAATATTCAAATAGAAAATGAGCATTTTTTGTAGCAGTTTTTTATAAAATGAATCACTAATCAGTGAGGAGGCTAGACTACATTAACTTTCATATTTCGTTTACCTTTAAAACCCCATCTCTCTAAAAAAATCTATTCTGAAATTTAGATTATTTGAGGTGGTTCTTCCATGTCTGTGATTACTTACGTAATCTGTGATTTGCTCCAGTGTTCAACTTATTGGAGAGAGTAGAAGAATGAGAGGGGAGTGACTCTGGCTATCATTAACAGGCAAAAGGAGTCAGAAGAGCTAAATCAAAAGGAAATCAGTGTCCATATTCTTAGCTTGATATTTGGAATCTAAATATCTAAATATGTTTAGTGAATCTAAATATGTTTAGTGAATTTTTGTTTCAACAGCTATAAAAACTGTGTATTCATCCACTATATCAGCAATATTTTTTAATTGTATTGAACACATACTATGCGCTGGCTCCTTTTTTTAAGCTAATTATTAATATACATAATTTGCTATATATATTAACTTATTATTAATAGCAATATATAATACATCAATTATACATTATTAAGTATTATTTATGTCTAAATGAGTGTATATATGTATCACCTATCTATGTGTATCATTTTATTTATATAATATATATATATATATATATATATATATATATATATATATCATAGTCTCTACCCTCATAGAACTTATATTTACTACAATATTGAAAGTACTGTGATTAAAGAAGTAAAGCATTATGGGAATTCACAGAAAGGACATTTAATTCCAATTTGAAACTGAAAGAGTCTTTATAAATTTCCAAGAAACTGAATTTTCTTCAGGAAATTGCAACAGTCTGAAAAATGAGCTGAGGTTGCTAACCTGGACACTGACATATATATATATATATATATATATATATATATATATATATATATATATATATATATATTCAACTAATAAAATGATATTTATTGTTTTCTGTGAACAATACATTTTTATTTTAGGTGATTTTTGATAGAAAGACAAAATTTAAAATCTGTTAAATATATAGTTTCTTCATCTTGCAACCTAGTTGGATAGAAACATCTAAACACATGGAATATGTGAGATGATGAGGGTGATGACAGAGAAGTATAATAATGTCAGTTGAAAAAATGTTACTGACAGGGCTGGCCGAGTTACACGGTGGTTGGGAGCTGGCTTGGGATGCTGGCGACCCCGGTTCAGGTACTGCATGTGAGGGCCAGTGACACTGCCCTCAAAAAAGAGAAAAAATGTTACTGATGAATATGACATTATAAAAAGCTATCACATATATTAAAAATATTTGTTAGATATTAATATGAACTTTTAGCTTTAATTTAAAAATATTTTACATTAAAATTTGTATTATATACAATCCATTTTGGTTCTCTCAAAAATTATGCAGGGAAAATACTTTGATTCAAATATTAAAACTGATAGATTATGTGATTTATTCAAGATCAAATGGCTTTGTAGGTTGATGCTTTTTTATATGAACTGAGATGTTGTAACTTAAGAGCTGTATCCTTTTTCATAAAATGAAAATATAATTTTAAAATACAGAGAGTGTATAAATAAACTTTTATAAGATCTAGAAGATTTAAAGGGAATAAATAAATATTCACATTGGTTTTAGAATAAAGGAAGATATTATCCAGTTGGGTTGGAAATGTTTTTTCTATTCTGTATCATTCACAGGGCAGCTTGTAAGTAATGCTCTGTTATGCAAAGTAGCTGTTAGTTCAGAAAATACCAGATTCAAAGTGCTTAGACATCTTCAAGTACAATTGTACACAATTCAGGAATTATTTGCAACTACCTGTTTGTTCCTAACTAATTTGTTAAGTTTTCTAAAAACTAATGTGCCTGCTTCTTGCCTTAAATGTATAATTCTATAGCATAATGATGCTAAGTTATTTTATTCCATTTTCAGAAACATTATTGGTTTGATCAGTTTGCTTAAATTCTGTTTTCACTCCCCTTATTAATATAGTTGATTTTCAATATAAAAGTAAATGAATAGAGCTTTTCACCAAGAGGCACTGTGTAACTTAAAATAGTTTTGTGGAATTAAGTGTGTCCATCTAAAGAAAAAATCGAAATAAAAGTATAACCTCGATTCCAAGGCATAGCCAAAGACTAAGAAAAGTTCAATAAATGACTCCTATTAATCTAGCTTTAAAATGGATGGATAATATGTTACAACCTCCTTGACATATGTTGAGGTTTGCAGCAAGTTTGGCATAATAGTTTCACTTAATAAACACCTGATTAGCATTGTTTAACAGGTTTGGAGTGCATGAAAACAGTCAAATAGGAACATTCTGTCTAGTTAATTCCTCATTAGCAGACTCACAGTCATTGCGCTTGACAGATTGTATACCAGTCTTGACACAAAGTGACCTCTTGCTTGGACCTGTTCATCACCTTCAGTCTATCATAAATGAAGTCAGTATAAGTGTCAGTGAACGTGACATCACCAGAGACTTCATCTGCTGCCGTGAAGGTTATTATTTTCCCAATATTATTATTACAGACACAGTGAAACTATGTAGCTACAAGCAAAAGGAGAGTGATAAACCAAAATAAATTATATTTCTGAAAGATTGTGATTTTTATAATCAGGCATGTGACCCATAAATAAAATTCAACAATCTTATTATTTCACTTTGCTGATATCAAATATTCTCTGTCTAAAGAATGTATAGGAGTGACACTTAATTGATTTATTAATATTGTTCTTGCTATTTAATATATTCATACCAATGTCCTTCCTACATAGTTTATTTTCACAAAAGAAAGATACCAAACATTGAGATAAAGTTGAAGAATTAAATTGAGGTAACAATTGTAAATATCAGGAAAGCTTTAAGGAACATACTCTGTGGGATAAAACTGTAATCGTTATAACACTGAACATTTGTAAATTCAACATTTCAATGAGGAAATTCTCCAAATTCCAAGGAAATACTGACTTACCACTTTTGTCAACCTTGATAAATTATCTCTACCAAAGAACCCCTTTTGAATCACAAAATCAATTATACAATTGTACAACATTTATATTCTTCTCCTTGACAAGAGGAAATTAAAGCACTTTCAAGTTATCTGAATGAAGCCTTGATTAATGTAATATGTTATTAGAAACAAAACAAAAGTAATGTAATCTTGCTTTTTTCCATTCCTCTGTAAATTTTTCACAAGTCTTTTAAGATATGATTCCTAAACTTATAACCTAAACAAATAAATAAAAGTTTGAAACCAGAAAGTATATGTTGTAAAAGAAGAAAAAACAATCATTTGATAAAGGCCAATTTTAGTGCATAGAAAAATAGAAAGAAGACGGTGTTATTATGAATGGAAAATTTTTATTTTTTAATATCAAGAAAAGTAAATCAAAATAAATCTTATTTTCATTGTAAGAATTAGCCTTTAAGGTATGAATGTAAACAAGACAAATTTGCAACAACAAAATAATACTTTCAAGAGATTATTTTTAATTACATTTTATATAAATTACCTTTTCTAGCTTTTCTTGTTTTAAAATTTTAAATCACTTTTGAAATTGTTATAATAGTTTTAATGATTTAATCATAATAATTAACATAGATAGTTATTGGGCTATTATGCCTTTTGATGTGTATGTATTATTTAATGTACCCTGATATGTTTCAGAAGCACTGTTTTTGAGGAATTCAGAAAAAGAAATCATTGTAACAAGGATAGACAATTTCAAGAATTTATGAGTAAAGTAGGAGTCAGTCTAACTTGCTTTAGGTTCAAGTTAAATCCATATATTAGTTTCTCCTTGCTAATATATGAAAGAGGTAGGCCCTTATTAAATCAGCTCTCGATGCAGATCTTGGTGTCTTTATCAGGGGAAGAAACTAAAGTTCAAAAAATTAAGCAGCTTTCCCCAAATCCTATAGCTAGTGAATAACAAGTTGGGATTCTAAACTCAGCTCTCTGTTATTCCGAAGGTCATGGCTATAGTGTTGGATACTACCCTTTCACAACTAGCTCCATGCCACACTGTATGTTATGTGATTTTTTTTCTTTTTTTCATTGTTGTTCAATATATACTTTCTTTCCATAGTTTTATTTCTGGAACTGCTTTCTTGCTACGCTTATATGTATATCACAATTGCAGAGTTGTTTTCTTAGTTTATGTTTTTATCTCATTTATAATTTATAAACATCTTCCATTAAAGCAACATCTTTCATTGTCATCATTAATTAGATGTAATCCATTTTCCTTTTGCCCCCCAAACTAATTGCAAGTGATTCAATATACTGGTATACAATTTTCTTAATAATCTATGATATATCACATCAGGGGCAGCCTATCTATAAATGCTCATTTTTTCAAGTACGATATTCCCTTATCTGCCTTTGTCAAATGTCATTCTTGAATGCTTTTCATTATTTTCTAATTGTCCAAATGTATTTTATTCATTTTTATTGTCAAACGTTTACCTGAGGCAAGGAGTTAAGTATCTGAGGCAACTCAGATTCATTAATAATTTTATATACCAGCTAATTAATTATTTTTATTGTCATCTTAGTAATTTTCTTAGTAGATTTATAAATAAAAATCTTTAAACACTAACCTTTTAAATGTTTCTCCAAATCCTTGTGAAATTGAATAAAACTATGCAAATTCTCCTTACCTATTCTTCATAAGAAATTAACATAAAAAAATAGGACTTCAAGAATATTGCCTTACTGCCATGACGGTAGCTAGAACCTTAAAGGAAAATAATAATAATAATAATAAGCACATCATCTTATATATATTAAGTAAATTTTCCCAAAAATAATTTACTGTATTTGTTTCTTACTTACATTATCATAGGCACTGCCATTTAACTTAATTTACTTTTGAACTTTGGGTGAGAATATTCAAGGGAAATACACAAATCATTTTTGGTATGATAACTCTTTGCTTTTCCTTAGGGAAAAGTTGAGCTGAGAAAGACAGCCAATCTTGTGCTCTAACATTATATAAGCTCAGAGATGATTATTTTTTAACTTATTTACTCCCTACTCCAGAATAATAAAAGCACAGGCTTGCTTTAGGCTATAGGCTGTTCCCTTATTTATCCCACTCATCATTCTATTCTCTGGTATGCTTGGTGTATCTGATCAGTGTTCTCATGCTGACCAAATCTGGATAGATAATCCAAAATCTTGATATATCTTAATCTAATTTTCCTTTCTATCTCTTCTCCCTTCCCCCCTCCTTCCCTCCTGTGTCTCCTTTCTCTCTCTCTCTCTCTCTCTCTCTCTCTCTCTCTCTCTCTCTCTCTCACTCTCTCTCCCTCTCCCTCTCCCTCTCCCTCTCCCTCTCCCTCTCCCTCTCCCTCTCCCGCTCTCTCCCGCTCCCCCCCCACCCTCCCTACCTCCCTCCCTCCCTCCCTCCCTCCCTCCCTCCCTCCCTCCCTCTCTCCCTCTCTCCCTCTCTCTCCCTCTCCTTATGTTTGTTATCTTTTTCTTGTAAGGTTAGATATTACACTATATAATTATTTTGATTTTGCTCTTGGTTCAGGGTTAAGGTCTGAGTATAAGCTAAAATACAAATCACTGCTATATTCACTATTTTACTTAAAACAGACATGTTACCATATTAGCTCATTTTCTTTGCAGTATTATTTGGTTAAAGTAGAGTCATAGATTTATATGTGGTATGCATCTCATTAATTTATGAACTAAATACCTATTATTGGATTTCTATTTGCTAAGAACTTAACATAGGACTTCAGTAGTCACTCCAGGAAAGTTTTACAAAACATTTCTGAAATGTGGACGACTCAAGTGTTTTAAAAATAACTATGTTGTTCAAAACTTTTTTGGCAGAGAAGTGTTTGGAAAGGTCTTTGAAAAGAGTTGAACCATATCTGAATCTTATGATTGTAGTACAGAGTGAGCCATTTATGGCAGGGTGTGTATAATACATCGTGAATATTATGAAATATTACTCATTTCTAATTCATTACAAAAATACTTTCCTAAACTCGCATATGGGATGGATGGCCAGAAACCAGGTATTCACATCTAATTATAAAGGTTTTTCTTTGTGCTAAAATGGACTCTATTTATCTATCAGTGCAATCAATCCATGCATTTTTCTTTGTGTCTGTCACCGTACTACCTGAGCACTTAGCAAAGATATTAAATTAGCCAAAAACTGTGGAGTGGGATGTTTTTCTTGTCTTTACTACATTCATCTCAGCCAACATAAAGCTAAGCAGACTGTGACTAATATTGGAAGCCTTATTCTTATCGCAGACAGAGTTGTTTACATTCTTGTTATTATTAATTGGTTGAATGCCAACAATATATTCAGCACGAGACATAATTGCACAATATGTTCTTTCTCTTACAACCCAGAAAAGGATCAGTGGCTTTCATCCACTAACATTGACGCCAAAGTGATGAATGCCGCTTCATAACCCCAGTTTCCTCTCTTACTTCTCTTCCTTTATCTACCTCCCTCACCAGTTTTCTTTTTCAAAGAGGTCTATTCATAGTTATTCCTTAATTTTAGAAAGGGTTTTTTTTTTTTTAAACTTGTCAAATGTTAAGGTATAAAAAGGCAAATACATTTATTTCTCTGATCATAATAAATACATGCTTATGGTTTCTACGGACATGCCTGAAAAAATGTTAATATGTAGATATATAATACATTTAATGCATAAACTGAATCTATAATGTATAATATAAAATTGTGTGTATTTCATAGACATACATTATTTTTATAATAACCTATAATATCACAAGGTCTTAGGAGACAGATTTTCATATAATCCCTATTTCTCAAAAAAGTTAATTTCCTCTTTTACATCCCACCCTATCTGACTCTAAGTGTATCTTCTAAGAAAGAACAAGAGCTATTTTGTGTTGTTTCTTTTATTCCCTTTTAGTGCTTCTTTTCTGGAAAGACTTGTGTTTTGTGTTTTTGCATTTTGTCTTGTTTAAGCCATGTAACTTCTTGAGAACTGTACTTACTCCAACTAAAATCAACCTAATATCAGATTTATTAGTAATAGGGAAAATAAGTGCAATAAATAATTTTTTGCTCATCTTTTACATGCATAAATATTATTTAAAATTGTTTGTATTGATTATAAATGCTTCTGACCTTTAGGAAAATGAAGTATGCATTCATTCTCCGTATTACATTTGGCCAAGTAGAAATTCAGACTGAACAGATCCATAGAGAGCCAGTGGCTGCCAAATCTAAACAATGGGAACCATGAGTAGTAACAGAGAATGCAAACTTCCCACTAGATAGAACACTCAGGAAGTAAGCCATGCCATTAGCTGTGGGGCAACCCATCTTATACAGACATTATCTTTTGTTATTTGTACTGTCGTGATATTCTGAAAGATTTAACATCAGTCATATTCTGGTACAGTGCAGGATATGAAAGAGCCCTGGTAAGGAAATACATGTGTTCCTTAGCATATATTATTTTATCGAGCTAAAGGGAATTTCTAATTTTAATATGTTGTAGAGGCTTGAAGATATAGGACAAAGGAAGAGCAAAGAGTGAAAACATTCAAAGAGCTTTTTATAATATTAATTAATAAAGAGATCTATAAAAGTAACTATAATATATGGCAGAAAGTATAAAGTAATATAAAATTACAAATTGCCATGGAAGGTCAGGAGGACATAAATCACCTCACCGACACGATCATGGAGCTCATCTATTTAAACGGGGCTGATAGGAAGAAATGTATTTTAGCAGGTAATAATATTTGTAATTTTCTGTGAATGCAATAAAATTGATTCCAAGGTGACGTTTCCATAAAATTGCAACGGTATACTAAAGCTCTAATTACAAGTAACAAACTAACAGAAAGCAACTTAGTTTAAAATTTAGGGTAGAAAATCTACTCATGTATTATCGTGGTAAATGTAGACATTAGAATCAAAAGGAAGCCAAAATGTAAATCTTTTTTTTACATCTTGTTTTCTTTATATTTCAGCATTTCACACAAATTTTGTTATGCTTTGAAAGGCAGGCAGCAGACAACAAGGAAAAGATACAGTAGACTGGAAACGAAGCTTGAGAGGTTTGCTATACTCTACATGTAAAAATATTTGGCACTCTTAGAATATTTCAGTACTTCTATCAGGGTTTTTTGTTTTTTTGTTTTTTTTAAAAGATTTTTTATTGGGGAATTGGCGGAGGGGTACAGCGTTGGGGAATCGGGGAAGAGGAACAGACAAGTTGCTGTCTTTTTGTTCTTTAGTCTAGTTGCGGAGGATGTTGCTTCACTGTTGGTATCGTCATTGCGCTCTTCCCGGATGAGGCAGATCGGTCGCTGGCCTCTGGATGTCGCTCACTGCGGCTATTGGCAGCTCACGCTTGGCTGCCAGCCGCTCATGCTGGCTGCGGGCCACTCACTGTAGCCTATGGCAGCCCACTGCAGCAGGGGCTGCAGCCCACACCATCACCGGGGCTCGCACAGCCCAGCTCCAGGTGGAGCTGTTGCTAGCTGTAGAGGGCAGTGTCACTGGCCCTCATGTGGGATCCGAACCGGGGCCGCTGGCATCCCAAAACCAGCGCTTAACCAATGCGCCACTCGGCCGGCCCAGGGTTTTTTGTTTTTAATATATACTTTTTTCTTAATTGAAGTAGAAATTTAATCATCAGATAGAGGCTTTATGCTTAGAGTCCTATTATGCTTCTTTAAAAATTTTGTTTCTATGTTTATATTTTATAGTGTTTTTTAATAGTGGGAGAACCAAGAAACATGAGGAAAATATTGATATTAAGTGCCTAAAAATTCTGGTCCATAAATCTTTAATGCTTAAAAACATACCAAGTTTATCTTGTTCATGTAACATGTGGACAGATGTAGAGATTAAAAGAGGCTCTTTTCTACAAAATGATATAGAAATCCAGGATAAGATATGCTCTGCATTTTTAATTATGACCTCCAAATCATAAAGGTCACCTACCAATGGTCAAGTTACCAGACAGGAAAAATGTCTACAGGAGAGTATATAAGGGGGAGGTTTTATAGTGCACATAACTTCTGTTTATATTCTTTAATGTGGAAGTTAGTCACATGTCCATACCTGTATGGACGGAGAAACATAACAGCGTGTGTCCACTATCCAAAACAAAGAAAGGAAGCTACCTATGCCCTGAGGAAACTAATCCAAAGTGATTTGTCCAAAGTCCAGGATCTCCATTATTCCTCAAAGTTTGAAGGAACTATATATACTATATAAATTTCTAGTGTAAAATAGAAGATAAGGTAACTGACTCCATTCCCTCCTGATATACAGTAGAGGAACAGTTATAGAAGCACACACATGCTAAATTACACATGTCCAATTTATGAAAAAAGGAAAAATAAGAGATCTAAAACCATGACTGGCCAATAGCCATAATAGAATCCTATTAGACAGGCGTTATGAAGATGCCTCTTGCCTGGAGAAAATTCCTGTATTATACTCAGATTCTGCCTTTAGAATAAACTTTTACCAGATTTTCCTCTTTTGCCCCCTAGTTCCATTTGCTAGGAAATCCTATCTCATGCATTACCTGTGATGGTCACATCAGAATTAGGCACTGGGAGTTCTCCTTGAGGACTGCACAGTTTAGATGTCTGCTTTCTTCTGACTTTCGGAATCCCAGATTCATTTTACTCACCCAGGCTTTCTCAGGACAGAGTCAAAGAAATAAAGTTCCTCTGGTATTTGGAATGCTGTTGATCTATTTGCTTCAAGGCAGTTCTAAGACCAGTCAAAAGATCCAAAGCTTTTTACATGGCCAAGTTCTTAGTCTGTTTTATTTCTTTACTCTTTGTGTCTTCTCATCCTCTTGAAGCATAAGTAACAACAGGCTTTAGTGGGAAGATGCCAACTTTTCACTGAGCACCTGATCTTTGTTTGCTCAAGAGCAGATCCTTCTGTTTGTTTATATTCAGACAGGTAAGTCTTTCTGGAATACATTTGCTCTGAAACTTTTTTTAACTTCTATCCTGCTGTTCAGGATCCAGGAGCTGCTGGCTCTTCCAATCCTGGGAGTTCCCAATTTTGTGTATGTCCTCTATCCCATTTTACTTTTCTTTGCAACCTGGCCAGCTCCTTTTTTCAGTCATCTTTTTCTTGCAGTATGCTGCTAAAAGCAACAAGTAAAAACAATACATAGTACCATTCTCTCCAACTTTTTCCTCTAGAGCCACAGGCCTGGTAAGCACTTGTCTTCCTTTGAAATTGTTTCTAACAAGTTTTACACAAAAATGTTATGCAAAAGTACAGCAATCCCCTCCAGCTTTCAAGTCTAATCTATCTGTTTCCTTGTTGTCTGCTGCCTGCCTTTCAAAGCATAACACAAACCAACATCCATAATTTAGGATTGTTTTTACAGCAATATTCTATTTAATATACAAGTGTGTGTGTGTGTGTGTGTGTGTGTATCCTATTTAAATATATCCTATTTAAAGTTTACACACACACACACACACACACACACATACACATATCTATCTACCTATCTATATGTACCCTATTTAAAGTACAAAATTCTATATTACTCAAGGTAATACTAGCTATTCTTATAAACAGTAGTTCAAATATGAATATCTCAAATACAGTGAATTTCTGTCCTGCTGATGTAATAATTTTGAGTGATCAAAAAAGATAGCAGGGAAGGAAAGTGGTCCTTCTTGTCTTCAGTCAGGGATTCAGGAAGGTAATGCTATCTTCAGCATTTGTCTTTCACTTTGACCTTAGCCATCTCCATTGCAGCCAACTACAAAGAGAACACAGTACAGATAAGTACACTGGGAAACATTTTTGTGGCTCAATCTGGGATTGGCATGTATCACTTCTCACTTTCTATTGGCTAGATCTTAGCCACATGGTCATACTTTACCAAAAATGGGTCTGAGAAATGTAGTCGAGGTGTATCCTCTGGAAGAACTTGAGATTGTTCTGAGACATAACCCGCATATCTGGTGAATTAAGTGGCATTAGGATTCTAACCTGTCGGCCAACAATTTATTTCTTATTAAGTCTGTGAATTATAGAACACAGTTATATAAAAGCAAAATATTTACCTTCTAGTGATCTATAGTACTCTAATACTATTGAGTGCTATTATGCTCAGCAGTTTATAAACTACATAAGAAATATTAGTCTTATTTCAGTTATTGTATAAAAGTGGTAGCAAGCTCTGCCACCTCCATTAGCATACTATAAAACATTAATAACCAGTGATTCAGTGGTAGATTGCTGGAAATTCTCCTCAGCCTATAGCACTTTAGGTCTTAATACTCACTAAAATAAGTACAACTTAACTGAAAGAATCTGTGTTGGCTTTCTGTTCAAGTACCATCGACTTTTGAACATATCCATATTTTCTAAGGAAGAAGAATTTTCCCTCTCAAACCCCTTAGGTGGTGTAAGCTGAAGAAATTATTCTTCATATGAAGTACTTTTATTGCAGGGAGAACATTGCCCATAATTTTAACTTAGTTGAATAGACTGCAATTTCAATTGAGATATTAGAGGAAAACCTTCATTATAGCAATGAACTCTTATTCTGTTGGTATAAAGGATGTTCCTGACAAATTATACTTTCTGCTCCATTAAAAATGATTCTGAAAATTTCTAGACTGGTGGAAAGTACCATCCAGTTGCAGTTGATATGAAATGGGCTTTTTAAAGTGCCATTTTTCTGCTTAACAAAATCAATAGTCTTTATTATATACAATAAGCATAACCTGCTGCCATTTCCCAGATCAATAAAATCTTCTCTTCCTTTTTGATATTCAAGTGCCTTGGAGATAATTTAGCCATTTGAATATTAATTCGGCTAGTGGGCTCTATGTCTTTATTAACTCTTAAATCAGCAACATATGTCTTAATTTTATACGAAATTACTTTCCATAGAAATTACTTAGAAAAAACATTATTTTATAAAAGTTAACTATTTACCATGTTCACTCTATTCAGACAGAGCTTTCCCCCCCAAGGTCATTAGACACGATTCACTTGTAGATAATCAGAAGTAGCATACCTATTTGCCTGCTTTTGACAGTATAGTCAACCGCACCTCCATTTAGATTGACTAAACAAAATGCATGCTGGATTCAATACATTTTCCTCTTAAAATTCATTCCTTAATTGCAATTTATATGTCACTGTCACAGAGAGGGGTGTACTGTGTACAGTAATACATGAATTCAAGGCTTCTGCTAGTTCTTCTCAGGTCAGAGACTTTCCATCTCTTTGTTTTTCTCTTACTTACAAAGCTCACCAGTGTATTTGTAATATCTGATTTTGAAAAGCAGAAAGTGTCTTAAAGGAATTGTTAAATATATTCTACTGAAATATTATGTAGGAGTCATCACCTATATGTAGTTTCAATCATATACACCTTTTGATCATTGCCGCTTTTATGTATTATTGTATGTTGGGACACTTGTTATAAGTTGTACAGTGAGATTGTTTTTATTTACCTATTTTGTAATCTATCTAATGGGTAGGTATATAGAATTTAAAAACAAATGTGATGTTTGCTAAGTCTATTAAATTGTATAAAATGCAGTGTAGTATACTCAATGTATAAATGATGAAGTGAGATCTTGAGAGACTGGGTAACTTATTTAAGATCATGCAGTTACTTTAGAAGAGAAGGGACAAGAAAATAGTTTTATGAATCTTAAGCTGATACTCTTTTTTCATGTTATGAAGTCTATATCTTTTGGAAATATACTAATCCTGTAGAAAATGTTCCTGCTCTACAAAGGTATTGTTGAGCTTCCTGCCCAATTTCAGAACCCTTGACAGATGAACACTGAAAATAGATTGATGGAGATGAAATTATTAGCATTATCATTATAACCTATAAATGTTATAACATTAACTATAAATTATAAATCTATAAATTTTCATTAGAAATTAGGATAAAGACAATGTATTTGGCTTGGATTTTATTAATGTCAGTCTCTGTGATTATTCAGTATTAAAGCATAACATCATTGGTGTTGATTTTTAATACATCTAATGCTATGGATCTGTCATGTTAATTCACCTGCAACTAAATTAATATGATTGGTGTTATTTTTTGCTTTTTTTACAACTATCTTTGGCTTGATAAATTAAAAATATATTTCATTTTATCCCGTCCACCACCACACTATTTATTTTAGCAATAAAATTATTTTACAGTCAAATGACTTGTTCAAGTTTGGAACATTGTTTTGTAAGTTAATAAGTCTTGCTAAAAATGACATAGTAGTTTGCTAATGTTTGATCTTGAGAGGTGGGGAGATAGAGAAAGAACCAAAATGCATTCTTACTATGATCCATGAACTACACATTCGCTATTTTGTTTAACTCTTGCAGTAGGCCTCCAAAATAATTATTCATTCTTTTCAGATGTGGAAAATGAATTAATATTTAACTTACCTAAATGGCAAAGGCAGAAAATGTTGGACTAGAATTTGAATGGGGTAAATCTGAGACATTCAGGCTTTTTCACTATATAACATCCATTCTACTCCTTGCTCCTTACCTCTTTCCTCCAACCTCCATAATCGGGCCTACCGGGAAGACTATACACATAGTGGTAAAAGTGTGGCCTTTAGAATCAGACAGACCTGGGTTCAAATTTTACATATACCACTATGCAACTTTGGGAGACATGACTTAACCATTCTCAGTCTCTTTCCCTCTAGTGAAACGATGGCAGTAATAAATACCAAAGAGGATTGTGATGTATATTAAGGATAATAAAAATAAATCACTTAGAGTTTTCTCTATATGGTTTGTATTTAACAAATTCTGTTGCATACAAACAGGCTATTTTTTAAATATAGCCTCATTTTCTTTGTCTATGTCATATACTTCATAACATTATTGTAGGAAAAACAAGATGATTGATTTTAGAAAAGTATCCTAAAACTGGAAAGCAGTTGGATCAGAATTCACTGCGGTAATTGAAACAACACAGAAACAACTCTATATATTTTGGGCAGATGGAAATTTAACACAGCATATTTGGATGCTTATACAATTTTTGGAAGGGCTAGAGAAGAAATTCGTTTGTGCACACCCTGCTAACTCCATAATGGAGGGGCCAGCCAGGTGCTCTGTTACCACCAGCGCTGATGTTGCAACTGCCACTAACCCTGTCTTTGGCACAACTGGCCCTTGACACCAGAGTCTGTTACCAATAATTGGAACACAGAGTTTGAACACTCCTTACCCACATTTCCATGATCTTATTTTTCTAATAGAAGAAATAGCTGTGGGAAGGTGGCCTCAGCTTTACTTGTCTTCAAATCTGGCTCCAGCGTTCTGGCTTAGAGAAACCTAAACCCAGTAAAAGACAAGAAAAAGCAGACACATTAAGGAAGGAGTAATGGCCAAAAAGATAGCTGGTAGACAGAAGGAAACTTATTTTTAAGTTACTTTTGTGGTTTTGTCCAACCTAATCTTAAAAGAAGGCTATTGGTAATAATTTCTCACTTCTTATTTCTAATTGTCACTTCCACAAACTACTACTATATGTGTGTATATTGACTGCAGTGGAAATCTTTAACAAGTTACTTGATAAATATATTACACTAAATTTTTCTGATAGTTATTGAAAGTAGATTTTTTAATGGCTTACACCTCTGCAGATTGTTTATAATAATTCATATATTGCCAAACCACAAATCAAATCTGAATGAACCATGGCCATTTCAAAATGCTGTACTTGTTATTCATTAAGTTAATCTGTTTCTTATCTTAGATCAATCAGGAATTATTACTTTGTCTTATGTGATTTTTTTTTTTTTAAGGCTCATAGTACATCACATAGATTAAGCCTTGGTATCTCTTATTTGTATTTATTTCACCATATGTGATTATATTTTTTAGGTCGGCATATTGGGATATTACAACACCACCAAACATTTTGTATTTGCACTTTAATTTGGGGATAATATCACTACATAATAATGCTTGACTTTTTCTGTTTTTATTATTTTCATGTTATTGAAGTAGTCAGAAGTATATTCTGTCTAGGTATGATTTCTGAGACCTAAGAGATATAGAATTAATGGAAATATTTTTGTTGTATCTTACAAAGTTCATTTTATTAAGGTTATAAAATAGACCTTGTACATTGATGCTATAGATGTGTAACAATATAAAACAAACACTTTGAGAAAAATAACACTGAAAGGATTTTAAGCTTATTTGATTAATTTCAACTATTTGTCCTTTTAATTTTTGTTGTTGTTAGTTGTCTGTGTTTAGTCTTTCTGCATTCCTAAGAGAGGATTATTTTAAATATCTTTGCAGCCACTTTACATAACTTAAGTCAATTATACCTAAACTTTTAGGTTTCCTAAAGAGAGGCATAAGCCTTAAACATTTTAATAATGTCACAAAAGTGTTTAACATTGCCAGACAACCTTGTATTGTTTCCCTCATACATGGATTTTCCACACTGTTATATGTCTAGTTAAACTTTCTCTCTTTTTTCTATCTCAAACATCTCATTGCTTCATTCAATAGGGTATTTGAATCTAAAAAGCGTATTTTCATAAAAAAGAAAAAAAATACAAGTAGATGAGCACTAATTTAACTTTACACAATGAAATAAATCAAATTCTTGATGTTTACCCATATTTGCCTTTCTTTTGATTCAGGTTAAAGATATATACTGACATTAATTTTACTCTCGGTTTACCCAAGGTTTTGTGATGATAATTTCCTGCCTTTCCTCCTCTGCTACCCCTCCCCCTCTTTTATCATCATCATCATCGTCACCATATTAGTAGTTACTAGCTATGATTTGATTACTTGCTGTAAGCCAAGTACTATACACAAGGACACACATTTATTCAATTCTCACAGCAAACCATGATTTTATTTTTACCATTTTAATGATAAAGAAACTGAGTCCTGACTTTCTTCATAAACACAGCTTACAATAAATCCTCTTTTAAAAAAGAATCAATCCATTGAACCATGTTTTTCTTTATTTCATGTGGCAATGGCAAATTTGACCTTGTAAGAGATAAAACTTTGATGGGTATCCCTTAAAGATATCTCTTTTTCTCATTTCAGTTTGAATAAAACTAAATGTCTTATCTTAGAGATAAGGCTCAATAGAATATACATATGAAACACTGAAAGCATGGCTGCCATATATTAAATGTTCAATGCAAGTTTGAAGAGCAGTCTGTGTTATCATCACTGCTATTTGATCCAGCATGCCTCTTAACTCCTCTTTCTCCAGATCTCTTTGGGCCACACTGATTTACCTAGTGTCTCTCTGATAGACCCAGTTCCTTATTCTCAGAGACTTTATACAGCATTTCCCTGTATCTGGGATACCATGGAGCAGTTTTTACAGGCCTTCAGTCCTTGAGCACTTCATCTTGGCTTAATGATAACCTCTATATAGGCCTTCTCTGTCCACTCTTGCCATACAATGCCAGCCTTGTTATTATGTTTTATTTTCTCAGTACCAGTTTCTACTACTGACATTATCTTATTTATTGGTTAATTTTATGTGTCAGTTGCCTCTCTCCACTGATTATGATGTAAGTTTCATGAGATGAGAGACTCTACAAAATGGGTGCAATCTTAACAAGACTGAGAAAAATTTTATTTAAAAAATCTAATGGCATATTTCAACCATAAGCCTATAATTGTCTATTACATAGGAAGCCGTCTTTTTTATTTTATATGGTATAATTGAGAAGGCATTATTCTATTAAAATTAATATTAAATATATCATTTTATATTATGTTGTACTCATAGACATTTTCTTCAAATGCAAGAAACAATGAACACTGACATAGTTGATCTTCAAATTTTATCTTTAATTCTCTATTGCAACATTCACCAAAGGGTTTCATATCCTTTGCTTTCCATAATGTGTTGTTCATATTCTACTAAAGGTTTTGCTTAACACACTTTTATCTATTAAACAAATGCATGTAATTATTGAAAGTGATTACAGTATTAAGTTAGCAAATGATAAACCAAAAGAACTATAAACTAGTTTAATATTAAAATGAATTATTACCATTATACTCTGAAAATTGTAATATATCATAGGGTTAATAATATGACTTTAATAAAATGGAAATTATAGCACACTGTCCATTTTTTCCTTATTTCAAGTAGAGGCTGAAAATGCAACTGAAGATAAAATCATTTAAATAGTCTATTTGCTTGATAGAACAGAACTTTTAGGGTCTTTTATAATTATTTCACCTGAAATTTTTAAAAGCAATTACTATCAAAATAGTATCCCTAATCGATATAAAAATGCCTATAGATAAATATCTGTTTTGACCTTTGTATTTATAAATCATTTTTGTTTAAGATTCATAAAACTTTATATACATACTGTTCCACTTACCCTTTTGCTATCTCCATAGAGTAAACAAAGTACGTTATTTTTACTTCTGTTGAATCCTCCATTGAACCTTTCAAAGCATTGTGCTTTAATATGCTAAAATTTGTTGTAAATTTTTATTGGTGTTATAGAGCTGAATGTTTCATTAACATGCAGAATGTAGCATTATTTTCTAACTACTTATGTAAGTGGTGAGTAGCAGCTACTGTACAAAACAAAATTTTGCAGTCACCATTTTTACTGCCAAAGCAGGGGTAATGATTTTCCTATGATTCTGCTCTATATTCTCACCTTGCAGATACTATTAAGCTGAACACTCCAAGTCTTTGAGGAGCCTTGCAATAGGAGGTCATTCTTTACCCTTCAAGCAAACCAACATGACTATTTTTAAATGTTTTCCAAAGTATATTTGTTCCAAAACAGTAAATGTGAGAAGTCAAATATTCTCATAAACATCCAAACTCCTTAGAGATTGACCTTGTGAACACTAGGTTTTGCAAATAGCCCTTTAATAAATGAATATGTATTTTATTTAGAAGGCATTCCTAACCATGTATTGAGGGTTCTTTGGGAAACCATTCAGTATATGAATCTTTACCACCAATCTATCTAGATTATGTATTTCATGTGCATAATAATCACTAAATTGATACTTATAATATATATATATATAAATTTACCATAATTATCCAACTGTTGGACATTCATTTATAAAATTATTTATGCTAATTGAATTTAACCAAACAGCCATAAATTAAGCAATTGCACTCATACAATATCACAGTATAAATTCCAGTTTAGGTCATAAAATACCTGAATGATTCAAGAAAACAAATGTGCACTATGTAATATTTCTTGCCCTGGATTACCTAGATAATGACTAGTGTATGAACTTGCCCTTTTGGGAAGAGGGGAAAAAGCCAATGAATTGTTTTGTTTTGTTTTGCTTTTCCCTCAAATGGAAATAAATCAATATTATTTTAATAAATGTTATTCTAATTTTCAGCCTCAATCTGAATGCTTCTGGCATTAAATTAAAATTAGATTTAAGTTTAAGCCAAAAACTTTTTCTGGAAGTCCATAGCCATCCATCTTGAACTCAAAGCATGTAGGAAGACATAGGTAGAAGTGTATTAAATCTGACAAATGACCTCCCATGTGCAAAGGAGGAAATAAAGATTCATTCTTCGTGTTTGTGAGATCATTTTGATGAAGGGAAGGCTAATTGAGGATGACATACATTCTAAATCTAATTCAAATCAGCATTTTTACATGAAGACTCATCACATTTACAATGGTACATGCTACCCTAAAACAGCTTAGTAAAGACATTTTGAATTTGATTCTTGGAATTTTTTTAAATGCTTCATCAGAACTGACATTTTTAGGGGTAATGAGTTTCCAATCTTAGTATTAGTTCAAACTGGCTATCTGTGGTACTTTATACCTTTTTATTACAAAAAAGCAAAAACAAAATGAAGCACTTTTCTTCAGCATAATTAAGTCCTATGTTGTAGAGAAAATTGCAACTAATATACGATTATTCCTAAGAAATATGTGGGGAAAGTGCCAACACAGGGTTTCTCACAGTTAAAGCAAATCACCTTGAAATGATTAAAATGTTAAATTATGAAGGGCTCATCTGCTGGCATTCAAAAAAAATAAATTATATTCCAAGACCAAGTAGCACTACTGTTGTTCTTAAAATGAAAAGGTGATAGCTAACTCTTCCCTCTTGAAATTCTACAAAATTAGCATTGAACTATCTTATTAATACAGTTATAGCTTAACTCTGTAAAAAGATCACCTCACTTTTATCTAATAGGTGATTTTGTTAACCCTGAAAATTTTACATTTTTAATGCCATTTATTAAAAGTCAGGGTCATTTTTATACTTAGAAAAAAATGTATGTTGACTGTATATACACAGTGACAACGCATACCATGAAAGACAATCACTTACTGAGAGTTTAGACAGAAACAAGATTCGGGATTTTCTACCTTTAAGACTTCATATTATGTGCCAGTCATTCTAATTCAATTTGAAAACAAATATTAGTATGCTAGTCAGTGGTTGTAAGCATTTCATATACAAAGACCATCAGCATGGCCTGTTTGTAGTGCTGTATTCCCACCCATGTCATGGCCATTTGACTTTCTTCCAAGACTAAAACAAAACAGAATGTCTAGATGTTGGATTTTAGATTCAAGGGAATAACACATTTTTCTTAGTAGAATTTATTTGTAAAAAATCATATGCCATCTATTATCAATTGCATGATTGAAATTTTGGGAATATTTGATTTTACCTAAGGGTTGTATAATTGGTTTCTTTCTATTTTGCATATCTGTAAACTACCCCAGGTATTTCATGGTCAAATATAAAGTATGATTAGGTGCCCTGCCTCAACTTGGTTCCTAAAGTTGTTTGTTCTTCCTTCAAAGCAGCTGAATATATAACTTACCTGCTTAATTTTGAACATAATCTCTGAGCAATTGTGCTATTTATCTCTAAACCTTAATAAGGAGAAAATTATGGTCATACCTATGATCATTTACATTGATGTAACAATGTACAATTAAATCATTTGCTCACTTACTGGCTCAAAAATTCAGGAACCATGACATGAATCTAGATTACTTTTCTCTAAGCTCATCGTACCTCACATGTAGGTATAACAATCTGCCCATAACAGTACCAGAAAATCCCAGAATAAGTTTTCATTAAATTTACTCATCAGACTATTTTCCTGACATGTTGTCACCTTAAGAAATTGAGATATATCCAGAAACACTGACTCTTTTTCATGAGAGAAAGTTCTTTGACCAGCATTCTGTATTACTTAATATATTTTAAAGATTCTTATTCATTAGAGAGTTATGAACAATACCACACAAAAATGGACAAAAGCATATACAGATATGCTTTTACGTTCTTTGTTTTGTGGATAATAATTTATCAAATACTTAGATATATTTTGAATTTGGGTGAAAGGTGGATTTGGGAGGCAGCGTCATTTTTAGCATTTTTGTTAGAAACAGTATTGGAGGAGGTATAATAATAAATAAATATTGAACATGTACTATTCTAGGTTTTTTCCCTAAAACTTACACAATGCATCTATGAGGTTATTATTCATACTCTCTATATAAATACTAAAGCATAAAATGGCTACACAACTTGACAAGGGTCACACAGCTAGTCAATTACAGAGCTGTGCGTTGCTTCCAGGAATTCTGGCTCCAGGGCCAATATCCTTAATTTTAAAAAATAAATTAATGAAAGGCAGAATTACTCTAACACCATGAAAAAATATTCATAGGAAGACTGTTATAGTTTGTTGTTGTTTTTTCTAAGAAAAATTAACACTTTTTTAATTCATTCATTAACTCATTAAAAACCCATGCTTGATAACAGTATATTCCTAGAACAATAAAAATGACAATATCAAAACATGAAGGGCAATATAGGCAAATGAGAAAAAAAATATGTAAGCAAGAAATTGGCATTGAACAGTTACACAGTTTGTTAAGGTAACACAAGTTGGACCTTAACTAGGATGTGGATGGGTCAGGAAAGGTGATGTTTGATTTGAGTCATAAATGGGTGGGAATAGCATGAGTGAGAGGAGGTAGATATTCCAAGGAGAAAGACCAAGGCTTAAAAATCTATACTGTGATCTGGAAACTGCACATATATGAGTATGGCTAAGATAACATTAAGGTTTAGAGAGATGAAGTTGTAAAGTTAGGCAAAAACTAAGGCTTCAAATGCTTAGAATGTTAAGGGATACTGCTTTTCCGCAAAGTAATGCGTAACAAATCTAGTATTTTAGAAGTATGATTCTGGCATCCATGAGTAAGGGAGATTGTAGGAAAATATTTTTGGAGGAAGCAAACCTTCCAGGAGACTGATTAGGAATAGCCTAATTGATGGGCCTTTTGAAGGTGTAATAACCATCAAAACAGTAGAAGGAATGACGTATGGACATTGGCTTCCTAAGACAAAATGACTGATTAAACTTGGGTATAATCAGTTAAAAATTTAAGATATCTTTCAGGTTTCTGTTTGGGGCACCTTAGAGGGAATGGAGAAATAAAGGTGCAATTACATGGGACACAGATCCAGAAAAGGGAGTGAGTTTGAGGAAAGCTGGTGAGTTATAATGTGCCTCTCCACCCAGAAGAAGAAGTCAAAAATACAACTGGATATATAGATCTGGAATCCATAAGTGTTCTAGGTTGAACAACTAGATTTAGTAATAATAACAGAAATCTTTTGTTGACTGCCTACTAAGTATATTTTTGGTTTTCGTAAAGTCCATGAAAAGATTGTATTAATTTATATCATGTAATATATATTTTATTAATCACAAAGCATGTGCAGAGACATAAACAAATAAACAAACAAACAAACAAAACTTCTGTAGTCAGGAACTAGTGGTGCTGGAATTTGAACAATAAGTAATACGAAACCCATGTGATTTTCTTTATAATACTGTCATCTATATGGTATCATTCATATACAGACAACAGTTGAAGCTATAAGAATGAATGGGTGTATTATATAAATGTACACTTGAAACCTATATCATTTTACTAACCATTCTCACTCCAATAAATTTAATAAATAAAAAAATGAGTGGGATTACAAAAGGGGAGTGTTAAAGGAAAACAAAGCCACAGGTAAATCACTGAAAATTTGTAATTTTTAGGCAGCAAGAGAAAGAAAATTTAGTGAAGGAGAACATAAAAAATAAAGAAAAGAGAAAATAGTGTTATAAAAGCAAAGGTAGAATTTTTCAAAGAGGGGTAGATCAACATCAACAAATAATGAAAAGAGGTTAGGAAAAAATATGCCTTTTTTGAGCTAGAAAGAATATACTTGCTATCTTAGACTGATACTTCCTAGGGGTTAAAATTTCACCCTTTATGCATCATTTATAAT
The DNA here is from genome assembly GCA_033961575.1 of Aselliscus stoliczkanus. Classification (NCBI taxonomy): domain Eukaryota; kingdom Metazoa; phylum Chordata; class Mammalia; order Chiroptera; family Hipposideridae; genus Aselliscus; species Aselliscus stoliczkanus. The sequence goes on along the minus strand of CM066727.1, from coordinate 23,120,922 downwards.
CATAGGTTTTGAGAAGATCAATAAGAACTATAGGTGATGCAGACATTTCTAACTGATTTTATTTGTGAGTGCGAAAAAAAGGTGTATACAGGATATGACATAAAGGTCTTCAGATCAGATTCCTTTTGTGGGGATAGAGTGTAAGGAGGGAATTAAGTTGAAATTTAGAATTTAGTGCAAGTTTTTACTGGAGTTGAAATGGGAATTTTTCACAGACGGTACAAAAATGACTGTTGGAATGGTTGGCTGTGGGATATATGGACCTAAAGGTGTTATCAGTTCTAGATCTGTGACTGAATATAGATTACAGCCATCAATATTAAGTTTTCAAACAATCATTTACTCAATGCTAGCTTTTGAGCTTTTAAGAAGCTACTGCTACTTTTCTGCATTCTGGCTTTCTGAAAACTTGCATAAAGTCGCATCCAGCATGACAGAGCAGTGGGAGTAGAAAAGGGACGGTGAAAGAGTAAGAAAGAGAGAGACACAAATAAGAGAAAAATGCAGTTGGGGCCAGGGAACTGCAGTCTCCTGAACAGAGCCCTGAATCAGGCCTGACTGCTTCTTTTATTGTCTTACAAATAAGAAAAGATCAATGTAGCTTCCAAGGTCTGTAAGGCTCAGGACCTAATATCCCATGCCTGCAAGCTGCCATTATGGAAGGTATTATCATGCACTTCTTAAGAGACTGAAGCTTCCTCTAACCAAAGCTTACTGCTAAGAATGCACAGAAGACAGATATTATCACATCAATAGGTCATTTCACAGGCAGGCTGCCAGAACCTGAAGCAAAGGGATCTATGCCCTTTTTCCTCTACTAGGTGATTCCTCCTATGGCTCCCATGACTCCCATGCGGCTGTGCCTACTTTAGGTTCTCCCTCTCTTGAGGAATCTTATCCATCATTGACCAACCAGCCATCTTTTGGGCCTCTTTCTGTTTCACCCTCCCCCAGTGGGGATACATAAAGTAAGCATAATATTGAAGTAATGGTCTGTCTTAATGGAAAGGTGCATGGGGGCAGGCAGGCAGGCAGTGTGATGACAGCATATCTTCAGCATGCCATGTTGATGAGGTTTGTCTGGAAGCCCTCAGAGCCCTGCTGAGGGTTCTCTTTCCTGCTCTGTACTCTCTGCTTACTAGGAAAACACATCCATGTGCGCACCTTTAATTATTGTCTATCCTGCAAATACTTCAAACAATATTCTTGCTCAGAAATCTCCTAAACACCATAGTATCACCTGTTCAGCTGCTTTTCCAATTCTCTTATAAGAATGCCACAAAGGAATCTTGCTTTCGATGAATCCAAAAGTCATTCTGGTTCTTCCATCAAATCTTGATCAATCTCTGTATTCTGAGTGACTTGGGTTATTATACACTCAGCTGAACAACTAATTGTACAAAGCCATCTTTTGGGCCTCTTTCTGTTTCACCCTCCCCATGTCTAATCTATTACCAGGTCCTACTTCTTTCCTTCTAAATGCATATTGAATATCTGTGCTTTTCTCTATCACAACTACCTAAGCTTCCCTAGTCCATGCACCTGTCATCTTTGGCTAGAGTTACTGCAACAGCTCTTACCTGCTTTCTGCTTTTTTCATAATCACCTTTGCCTGTACACACTTCCCTCACTTGCTTCTCTACATTGAAATCAATTGGATCGTTTTAAAGCTGTAATAGAAATATGTTAATTCTGTATATTAAAAATACTTTAAGTTCTTTCCGTTTCTCCTAAGAAAATAAAACAAAAGAAAAGGTGGAAAATTTATCTCAGGGCAGCTTCTAAGCCTCATATATCTGACGTAAGCCCACCTGTATAACCTGTCTTATGCCACACTACCTACTCATTGCCTTACTCCAGCAGCAGAGACTGTCCATTCTCATGTTTCCTCCTGCTTCCTGCTCAATGAATGAATTTCTGCTGCTCCCCAAAATAATCCTCACCATTTGTCCTAGTTAACTCCTGCTTGTCCTTCCATCTCAATCCAAGGGCACTTTCCTAGGAAAGTCCTGTCAATCCATTCTTCAAAGTAGTTCAGACCCCCCCACCCCCCAGTTACATAAGTTTCAGAGCACCCTATATTTTATTCATGAACAATTAAATGTATACTTACATATTTTCACAATTATATATTTCACCAAATTTATTTTATATCATAGATTGAAAACTTCATGAGGTCAGGGTTCCCAATAGTATCCCTTTCTTTATTGAATTTTTTTAGTGAATTAATGAGAGTTAATTCACAGATCCTTCTGAAAAAATATGTAAATATATATATAAAAATATAAATATATATATAAAAATACATATATAAAATATATTTTATATATATAATATATATAAAAATATATTATATATATAAAAATATATATATATAAAAATATTATATATATATATATATATATATATATATATATATATTTAATCCATGGCATAGAAATGTTTTGGGGACTCAGAAATTTTTAAGTTTGGCCTCTTTCCTGTTTTGTACTAAATAAAGTTGCAAAAAGCCATCAAGCACAATGAATTTTGATGATCTATGAATCTCATCACTGCAGGTAAATTCCATGCATTACTGGATTATGCAAATATAACTGTCTCAAGTTTACACATGTATGTAAGCTACCTAATTTTTTTCATTCAGTGCATTTAAATCTGAGAGTGTAATTTATAAATACACTTTGCAAAGCAGGAATTCTAAGATAAAGCTCAATGACTCAAAGAAACCATAAATGTTGACTGCACATTTATTCTACCCCTGCATCTTCAACATGTTTTCATTTGGGCTGAACAACTTAACTGCAAACAAATACTGCTTTTACTAGTTTCTCATTGAGCAACAAGAGTGAATTTAAAATTACCTACAAATAGCTCAGGCACTCAGATATTTGTTTTTGGTGCCTGAAGATGCATGCTTTCTTTAGTCATTAATATTAACTCTGAAAACACTAAGGATAAAAAGCCCAGTATCATTCATATATATATATATATATATATATATATATATATATATATATATGAGAGAGAGAGAGAGAAAATCTTAAGATGCTCCACTTATAATGGTTGCATTGTTCTTTTAAGGCTTCATTTATACTTGATAGAAACAATTATGTGAAGCAATTATATCTAAAGTCAGGCAGTGTGCAGTGCTCAATTTGGAAGGTAAAGAGCATTGTTAGATTGTTGTTACCAGGCACATTCATGATAGAGAATAAATGCTTATATCAATAGAAATCATGCATTTTGTAATTTATTCTTTTATTTGCATATGCTGTCATCATAATAAATGCCAGGTTAACCATCTTAAACACAGGGACAAAATTACTAGAATAACATCAACGGGGAAAGCAATATAAAAGCAGCTCATCGGTATTTCACTTGCATGATTTATTTTATAGGGCTCTTTTTCCATGCATGACCAATTGTTGCATAATTGACTGGACAGAATTATTCCACAGGACATCCAAACAAGATTGGATGGTGAGTGTCCTTGGTGAATAAACTAGATAATAAAATTTAAAACAGTTAATTTGACGAGATCCTGCAAATTAAATGAGGTACTCCTTAGATATAAGTTATGTATTTTTCTTGGAAACAAATTATCTCATTTTTCAAGACATATGATTGGACACAGATTGTTATCTACATTAATGCATAGTCCCCTTGTAGTTTCAAAGTGTTCACAAATTCTCAAAAGTTGTCTAAAATTTAACCAGCCAAACTGACATAAATATGTCCTTTGCTTACATCTAAATAACTCTGCACGAGATATAAATTTATTAAACAGTTTATGGGAAGGGAGAAATAATAAACTTGGAAAGCACATCTAAGATTACATTAAATTTCCATTTTTGCTAAAAACTATTAATACAATCAAAAACATTATCACTGAAATAAATGTTCTTTTTTCTTTTGACAGGTTACTACTCCCTTAAAAAGAAAATTTGTCAGTTTCATGGAGAAAGTAGGGTTAATCAAAGAAACAAGATAAGAAATGGAAGAGGAAAAGTAAAACTGAAAGACATTATGTAAGAGAATAATAGATATGAGGGCAGATAGCATTTCAAAAATCATATTTCCAAGTTAGAGAAAAAAATAAGCATGTTCAAAATTTAAGAGAATATTTTTTTCTAGATTAAAAAAAATACTTGAAACTGTAGGTCAAAAAGGTACATTGTGCTCTATCAGCATTGTTACATCATGATTATTCCTCATCTATATCTTAGTGAAGTCTATGAACTTCAAGTTAAAGAATCCTTCACAGAAAATAAAAGGCAAAAGGGAATAAAACAAAAAGAGAACAACAAAAAAGTGAACCTAGGCATTATAAGAAAATTTCATATGAGAACGTATTTAATTCAATTCTTACACTAGGTGTCCAGAGTTAATGCAGGCCCACAGCTTAGGGGCTCAGTCACACAAGATTGGCCTCCAACAGGTAGTGGTGGGTCCCTACAATTCCTACAATTCCACACATCAGAGGTTCCTCACGATCCCTTTCTCAAGTTAGATCTGTTGCCAGGACATTTCATAGAATGCAACAAAAATAGTTTAGTTGGGATTACTAATTTGTTACAAAGGATATGAAAGAACAGACGAAGTAATACATAGGGCCAAGAATGGAAAAGTCTTGTACACATGAGCTTTTGTCCCTGTGGAATTTGGAGTGGCTACCCTCCCAGTACTTGGATGTGTTCCTGTTCACCAACCAGAAAGCTAGCCAAACCCCATACTTGGGGGATTTTTATGGAGGCCTCATTACTTAGGCATGATTGATTAAATCATTGGCCATTGGGGATTAATTCAACCTCCAGCCATTTTCCCCTTCCTAGAGGTCATTGCTCTGCCCCCCACCCTTTGGTTATCTAGGGGCTTTCTAAAACTCACCTTATTAACATAAACAAAACTGTTTGAAAGGGGCTTGCTATGAGTCATATGACACTCCTTTCACCTTTATTGCTCTGGAGCTATTTTGGGAATGGAGTACAAAAGATCAAGTATTAAAACAAAATATATTAGGGCCGGCCGAGTGGCGCAGTGGTTAAAAGCTGGCTTGGGACGCCAGCGGCCCCGGTTCGGGTCCCACATATGAGGGCCAGTGACACTGCCCTCAAAAAAAAAAAAAAAAAAAACCAAAAAAAAAAAAAAACCCAAAATATATTATTTTATATTCCCACAGCTCTTATCATTGAGGAAATTTCAAGGGTTTTAGGAGTTGTATGCCAGGAGTGAGAGGAGGACCAAATACAATATATATTTATCATAAATCACAATATCACACATAAAAACTGACAAAAGTTCAACAAAAGTAGAAATGTCCAGAAAATAAAATGCAAAGTTCTTAAGTAAAATAATAGGAAATAAAATTTAGCAATATCTTAAAAAATAAATGCCACAATTTTACTAAAGTAGATTTCAGAAATGTATGAATGATGCAAACTTGCTAAATAAAGATTTATTGGTAAAAAATTATAACTATTGAATTTGACAAATTTCAAACATATGATTAGTTTAAAAACAGAGAAATGGGAATAATTTTGATTTTTCTTGATGCAATATAAGTCTAACGTATTATCATGCTGCAAATGCACAGAACATGTATAGTTTGAATAGTAGACCATCAAATTTGTGATTTGCAAATATTTCTAGAGTTTCATAAAAATGAAGTCATGCTGTGTATAATCATTTTTTTTTCAATCAGCACAATTTTGAGATTCATCTATTTTGTAGCAAGTATCAGTAGTTATTCCATTTTCTTGCCAAGTAATTTTCCATTGTGTGGCTATAGTACAATTTGTTTATTTTTTTTTCCACCTGTTGATGGATTTTTTTTTTTTACTTTTTGTCTTCACTTAGTTCATTAACATCCATTGATGTGTTTTTTTACACTGAAAAAATAAAAAGTCAGACAATATGAATCTGTGCTGTAAAATGCCCTTTTCATGAAACTCAAGACAAAGCAAATTAATTTACAGTGCCAAGAAGCAGTTCATTGGATATAAGGGTCTGTGGTTGGGTGGGCGAAGAGAAGGCTGGAAGGATTATAAAGGAATACAAGGAAAAGTTGGGGGAAATGAATATGTGTGTTATCTTTATTGTGGCAGTGAGTAGTTTCACAGGTGCATACATTTGTCAAAACATATAAAATTGGGCCGGCCGAGTGGCTCAGTTGGTTAAGAGATCGCTCAAAAGTGCAAGCTGAGCTCTGAGCAACAGCGGTTCGAGGCCAGCCCGAGCTGAGTTGCCGTTGAGCTGTCAACAGGTGGCAGGATGTCTCAGCTAAAAAAAACCAAAAAAGTCATATAAAATTGTACATTCTAAATACATGCAGTTTATTGAACATACTTATATCTCAATATGCTGTTTTTTAAAAAGAGAAAAAAAAATAAAACCTATTCCTCAGCCTAGGCTTATAAATGTCATCTGAAATCCTTAAGTACATTTGCATTGATGAGATGCCTGGAAACATCCTCATTTATTTAAAAGTTCTCCTTATCGATAATAAGTAAGCCAAAGTCCTTGGCGACATCTACCAAGGTCTGAGTTCTATAATCTTTCTGGGCTAATGTCTGTGCCTTCTAAATCCTGAAAGTAATGGATAAATGAATTATAGTTCATGGTTTGGCAATAAATTGATTTCACTTTAATTCATTTTAAGAGGAAGGTGATTTTACCTCACTGATTTTTTTTAAATAATATTTTCACATTCACCTGTTTATTAAAGATCACTCTATGTCCCTTTGGTTCATTTTTATCTGCAATAAACATTAATTGCTGACAATGAAGATTTAACATAAATAATCTTTTCTATTCAGGAAGATGGACTTCTTAATGCATATTTCCATTTAATAAATACCATTTCCATATGTAAACATTAAATGTTCATTTTATCATAGTTATAGTAAAATCAGGATTTCATGATAAACTATAAGGAATCTGAATCATCAGTCTCCTGTTCTACAGCCTTCTGTGAATATATTTCTATATCTATATATATAATGCATTTAAACATTTATAAATATATATATGATGCATAAATCAATGATGCATCCTCAGTTATTTCATAGTAATCAGAAAATTTACACCATGTAGATGTTGTTGGTAATGTGAATATGTTTTCAGTCAATCCAGTGAAAATAAGGGAGTGTCTCTTGTTGTAAAAAGTTTGAAGTTTAATGTGTAGTTAAATAAAATAATGTATAAAAGAGATTGCAGTGCAAAAGAATGGCAATGATTGATATAGCAAGGAGAGAGGTAGAGGTCACAGAGTTGAAACCCAGAAACCACTGGCATCTGGCTGACATTCTGGTGCCCAAGTCCTGCATCATCCCTAGTGAAGTCAAAGGCCTTCAGGTAGATAACCATTCTACGCCTGGCCTTAGATTTATTTGCTCTTAGCATCTTCAGTGCCCCTTCCTTTAATTCATGACCATATAGGGTCCTAGTTACCAATCAGATTAGCTTATCTCAGAAATAATGCATTCAGACATTTCAGTATCTAGTCACTTCCTCTTATCCTTCTAGCTTTTTTGTTTAACTCTTTGACCTCACCAAGGTCTCTATTACATCTCCGACCTGTATTCACCTTTCTTGTGAGTGTATTTGTCCCATTACCTTTTCAGTCTAACTTTCTCACAACTCCTCCATTGTGAAGGAATCTAAATGCCTGCCTCTTTTGGCTTATACTCAGAGGGTTAAGCACTGCTAGAGAAAATTTAACAACGCCACACATTAGCACCTTCTCCAGTGCTCCTGCAACCAATCTACAGGTCCGATTATTTTCTTCTTTTGTTTGCTGTCTCTGTCATATGCTACAGCTCTTTCAGACATTTTCTCCATTCCTTAAATTCCTGCCTTATCTTAACATCTGCCTCTTGTCTTCAGTCAGTAGATGGTTTCAACACTCACAGTGCTGTAAAAATATTGACAATCAGAGAAGCATGCCCTAAAGACCCTGTAACTAATTCCACAAATTCAAAGTCATTAGCATTCTCCTTTCCCTCTTTTTTCAGATGAAGTGAAAAAATACGTGCTCTCTGCTTAGCCTGATAGTGCTTTCTATCCTGTAAATGCTGTCTCCTTCAGTCTTAAGTAAGAAAATGCCTCTGTGTATTCTCAAGTTCACACTCTCCTGTCCTCCCCTCTGCTGCTCTCCTAACCTTCTCTCCCTCTCATTCTCTCTCTGTCTCATCTTAACTCTCTCTTTAGATAAAGTTTCGTTATCCCTATCATTTAAGCACACATTCCTTTATTACAAATAGATCTCTTTCTTTCTTACCTTCATTATGTATATACTTGCCTTCACTTTTTCAACTTAACCTATAACAATTTCCCTTTTGTTCCCATTTCTCCATAGAGACTGTCTTCATCTAGATTCTCACTGACCACCATGTCATTAATCAAATTATAACATTTCAGTCCTTATCCTACTTCAACTCAACAACATTGAACATTGTTTGCCTGTTTCTCTTTTTTGAAACTTTTTATTTTTACATTCAAGATTTTTCTCTTGCTCTAGCTGTGCCTTTTTGTCACCCTTTTGCAGTTTTCTGCCTCTTCCACTTTCATATTTCTTGAAGTTCCTCAGAATTATAACCTTGGATCACTTTTCTCTTTCAGTCTGCAGACTCCCCCAGACAAATGTCATCCAAGTCCTGGTATCCATTGCCATCTATCTGATTATTAACCCCAACTCAGAGGGCTGACCTCTCTCCTGGACCATTTTTATGTAATTATTAAACTTCTTCATAATCTCAAAACAAAAATTATCTGAATTAACCATTTACCAGTTCTTCTGTCATATTCAACGATAATAAAGAATAACAACACCATATACCCTGTTTCCCCATATTGAAACTAATTCAGTTATTAATTTCCCCTTTTCCCCTTATCCTCACATTTGGTTTTCAAGTCCTATTAAGTGCATGTTCTAATTCTCTCTCAAATCCATCTAACATCCATCTCGCTCTACCCTTGGATTCATATTTCCAGTGTGTCTCAGTGTGCCCCAGCCCTAACTATTACATAGAATCACCCTCTCACCTGTGTCATACTTTCTCAGGTCTGTTCATTAGTGGTAAGAGTACCGAAGCTGGACGCAGACTAGTTTTGGGATTGAATCCCACCTCTCCTTCTTCTGAGCTTGTGTGAGCCTGGGAAATATGCATAGCCACTTTGTTTTCTCACCTGTAAATGTGAATAGTGATATTAACTTTATCATGGAGCTGTTGGGAGGTTGTATAAGATAAAAACTGAAAATACCCAAATCTTTTTTTTTTTTAATTAAAGTTTATTGGGGTGACAATGGTTAGTAAGTTTACATAGGTTCAACTGTATGATTCTATAATATATTATCTGTATATCACATTGTGTTCAACACCCAGGGTCATTTTTCCTTCCATCACCATATATTTGATCCCATTTACCCTCATCTACCAAATTTGAATCTTAATATATGATCAATAAATGCTACCTCTTAGAAATATTATTATTATATTGAAACAGCAGTTTCTTCATGCTGTTTCTGGCTTACATTTGATTGCTGGCTTCTATTACCTTTAGGTAAATTTCCTAACTTCTTCACGTACCTAAAAATGTCCTGATGGCTGCTAGGCCTTCTTAGCTCTCTAGTTTCATGCCTGAGCCCTAGCCCATTCATGCCACTTGTGTATACACCACAGTGCCTTTTTCTCCATCTCCAATGTGACAGGACAAACTGTTTTAAGCTGCAATAATGACCAAGGTCCTTCACCTAGGAAAAAGTCAGGCAATATAAAAAACCAGAAAGGCAGGCATGGCTCAAGTGGTCTGAGTGAGTGGGAAGAATAAAAATTCTATTGGATTGATAGGATCCAACTTTATAATATGTAAAAAGACTTTATAGCAGGGGTTCTTAAACTCAATACTGTTAACGTCTTGGACCAAATAATGATTTGTTGTGAGGTGCTGCCCTGTGTATTTTAGGATATTTTGCAGCATCCCTGGCCTAGACCCACTGGATGCTAGCAGCACTCTTCCAATTGTGACAATCAAAATTGTCTCCAGATGTACTAAATATCCCCTGGCAGCCAAAATTACTCTTCGTTGAGAACTACACATTAAGGAGCATTCATCTTTTACTCTAGGAAGAAAAATAAAAAAGGTTGTGAAAGTTTCTGAGGAGGTGTGTGATGTGCTCTGATTTACATTTTATAAAGATCACTTTAACAATGAGGTTGGAGAAACTGTTTGCAGATTGGTAGTAAGATTTGATGAAATGTTGTAAAGGAGGAGCCATATCTTTAATTGATAAGGAGAATATCGAGGAAGTTGCCCTGAAGTTAATAGACAGTGGCATGAAGATAACATAAGGGCACTGTGGTACTTTGCAAGAGGCTGGAAAGAAAAGTAAAGAGTTTTTAGCAGAGGGCAGAGGAGTATTTATCTGGAAACAGCAGCGGGGAGGTTGGAGTATCATCTCCCTACAGTGGTACCAGAGGTAGAAAAGGCTAACAAGGAAACCTGGACCAATGGAAAGGATGATGTCAGCTGCCAGTTATGACATAAATGCTGGCGGTGTGCACTGTGTTTACAATCAATTGAAATTTTTGTAAGTACAGTGAAAACATGGAGTTTAAAAGTGGGAGGAATATCAATGGTTTACAATAATACATGCATGAATTTGATCATATTGTTCTCCCAAGAGAACCCTTTACTGGCTCCTGATATCCTTAGGAAAATGTCAAACTACCCAACAGGGTTCATAAGGCCAATTGTGCAAATGCCTTCCTTACCTCTGTAGCTTCCAGTCCTTTCGTAGGTGCCCTGGAACCACCTCGTGTTTCCCAGTTTCCTCAGGGTTTATTCCTTTCTTCCTCTCTCCCTCCAACCATCCTTCGCTCCCTCCCTCCAACCATCCCTTGCTCCCTCCCTCCCTCCCTCCCTCCCTCCCTCCCTCCTTCTCTCCTTTTTCTTCATTTCCAGTGGCCAACTTGTACTTTCCATTGAATATTTAGCAGAGAAGGGGTAAAAAATAGAGAAAAAAGTGAACAGGAAATAAAGAGGGAAGAAAATTGATTAAAAGGGAGGAGGAAAACACACAGTTTATAAAAACATTTTCTATTGTTCTTGCATCTGTTACCCCTTTCAATTTGAGTTTACAATCATATCTCTAGTCTTTATTCACTCATTGTAAAATACCATTAAATACTTAGGATGCTTTAATATGTTCTCAGAACGCTTCAATGCTCAGGATAGACAGGCAAATTAGAGTGGCGGGGAGGGAGAAAGAATACTTGTGGAGCTTTCATTTCAGCTGGGGGGGCATATAAAATTAAACAGTAAATTTTATCCAATAAAAAGTCTAAAAAGGGAAGATGGTGAGTTAGTGATAATTTCGTTTCTCAGATGAGAAAAACCACGGTGGTAAAGTGATACTTGAGAATGGGAACATGGGTAGGTCTACCCCTCAAGGTACCAAGGTCCTAACCTTATTGGAAACAAGATTGTGTGGGAAATGGAGGGTGAGCTAGCTTAAAACTGGATCATGCTGTAAGAGCAAATAGTCAGAACCTGTGGGAAAGCAGTGTATAGGGTAAAAGAGCATGAGTTTAAGAGCAAAACTGATACAAAGATTTGCAGATCAAGCTCTTATTAGCACCTATCATTTCTGTTCATAGCTTTTATTGAAATTTGAAATCAGATAGATACATAGATAGATGATAGATAGATAGATGATAGATAGATAGATAGATAGATAGATAAATACTTTGAGTAGTTATCCTTGCTGTTGCAAATTTATGTTTGATTCTATAATTAGGCCAAATTCCTATTTCCTTTGGACTTGATCCTTTTACCTAACTTGCATTCCCAGTACTCAGAAGAGTATCTGGAATTAGGCAGGTTCTTCACTAAAGTTTGTTACTGAATAATAATAGCACTTAAGGTAATGGGAATATTTAAAATTAAATTATTCATTTAAAGTTAATTTAGATGATATAATGTTTCATAATTTGGACATTTTACATATGCTCATGAAAACTGCAGCAAATGTATTATGATCCCTTTTATATAAATGAGGCTAATGAAAATTAAGCAGATCACTTGAGGTTATGTATCTAGAATATTAGAAGGGCCAACATTTGACTAAGGTCTCTTAGCTCCAATATCCACACTCATACCAGTATGTCCTTGTGCTCCACAGTAAAGGCAGGAGATTGCTTTCAAAAACCCATAGAACAATTTAATATTGTACTACATGTATGCTTTCATGTAATTTCTCTCAAGAGCTCCCTGTAGCTTATTTGGAATCTTTAAGTTCAATGCACATAAGAATTAAAGCTAAGAGTGTAAATAAAAACATTGAGAATACTTAATAAAATGATAGGTCTTTTTAGACCTCATTTATTAAGAGGATTGTATACACATATACACATTGTTTTTCTTTTCTCTATTTGCTAGTTTTTTTTGTTGTTGTTATCGTTGTTTTTAATTCTATTGGGAATTAATATTGATAGCTTGTCACAATTTTCACCTGAAATCTCACCTTTTTTATTGGTCTTGATTTTACTGTCTCTGGACTTAACATTTACTCTCTGAATATTAGGGCCATTATTTTATTAAGTATTGATGTCATCGTTTCAAGTTATGTGAGATCACTCTTTTTAACTTTAAAAATAATCAATACAGCATTTGTTTCCCTCCAGTCTTCCTTGTCTCCCTAGATATGAAGATCTAAATATATATATATATATATATATATATATATATATATATATATATATATATGAAGTGGTTTAGTAAGTAGGTTAGCTAATACTTGAAAGAACCTAGTACGTAATCCATCCATCACTGATTTGCTATGCATGACACCTTTCATGCAAACATCTCAGCATGCTTTCCTGTTATTACTATATAACAGAATATACAATTAAATGACACGTTGCAATCAATAAGTCTAGACTTGATTTAAACTTAGCCAACTTTTTGTATCAATAAATATGAAAGGGGAAATACAACAAAAAGTAAAAGCAAAGTTAAGGACATGATTATCTATTATCAAAAACCATAGAAGCTCAAGATTGGTATCCAGCAAAAGTTTTCTCTCTTTCTCTCTGTGTGTGTGTGTGTGTGTGTGTGTGTGTGTGTGTTTGTGTGTGTGTTTTATTTCCAAACATATTTGAAAATTCATATGAGAGTATTTTCTTTTTTGGAGGATCCTTTAGAAAAAAATGAAAGTTGTTTTATTTCATCTATTCAATTAAACTGCTGAAAATCTGAAACCCTTAAATATGTAGATTCAACATCTTTGGTGTTATCCATAGATTTAAGGTCTTGCCTCTTGGATGAAAAAGATAGTTCTTATCTCTTACACATTTGTTTAGAATTGGGCTGGAAGTTTTCAATGATTCTTCTCTGTATATCCATACAATTATATTATCATCAGAGATTTGTAGATGACAATTTTCAGAGAAGCATGAAGACATGTCAAAGACAGTCACCAATTTCCAGCTAGTGAAGTTTTACCTAAATGGTTTATAAGGGAAAAAAGAAGAAACTCCAGAATAGGCAGGCTTTTTTTTTTTCCTCCTTCAAATTGATTAATCATTCTTTCTTACCTGTCAATAGTGAATAGATCCAACATAAAGCATTACTTGCTAAAGAATCATAAAGGTTATTTAATTTTTCATATGTTTTTCTTTCTTGAAAGCTAATAATGCTCACTTATTTTGAGCCCTCAAAATATACTTTTAAAATAGGATTCATTACCTGTAGTAGCTCAGGTATCAACAAAGACAACAACATTAAAGCTATTTGTTTTTGACGGGGGACAGACCTGAAAATCTGGACTTTCATGGGGTATCCAGCTTAGGGATGCTCACATATTGAATAACTATTTAATTTAATGATACACAATGATACATAATGTATAATCTGACAAGAAAGTATAAAAAAATCCTAATTTATTTGTTCTAAAATCCTTTGTTCTCAAGTTTCTATGACCTTTGAATCCCTCATATTTATTTATTTTTTCTTTTTATCTCATTATTGTGAATTCACCTGTACCCTTAAAGATGTTGGCCCCATTGACATACTGGTTCTGACTTCCCAAATTTGGCCAGCTTTCCCTCTAATATGCTATCATGGCCCTATTTATTCTTCAGAATGCTTACTATAGATGTAAAATTAATTGTTTCATTTTATTTGGAATGTTACCTCCAGCTTAGGGAGGAGAGAGGTCACATCTGGTTTGATCACCTCTGCAAATCGGGCACTTACAGCAGTGACCTGTATGTAATCATTCCTCAATAAATATTTGTGGAATGTATATCTTTTGGTTCGGCCATGTGAATTACTTTCTGGATAATTCTCATGAATCAATGGATAGGCCATAGGAAATCAAATGTACTGCTTCCCCCCTTCCAATGTTGTTGTCCAGTTATTTCTCCGGTTGAAATAAGATGCTGCTTATTTTTATAAAACTCACATGCTTTTCCATGTGATTTATTTTTCAATCTTTCTTTATGCAAAAATATATATAAGGCCAAGAATTTGAGGTTCTAGAGAAAGTTAGAAAACCAGAGGACTGTGCAACTATCTCCCTCTAGTATAGAACATAGCTTTTCTTCAATCTGTGTAGAGAAGTTGCAGACTGGAGTTGACTAATACAGTAGGAAACACCAGATGAATATGAGCTTTGGGCCAATATTCCAACCAGTTAGACATTAATAACAGACTTGTATACTATTGACTTCAAAAGTAGGTATATGTACCAAGTATATAACTCACAAAGATGTAATTTTCCCATGAAAGTACATTGAGATTTAAAAGTACTTAATTGTGTACAGATTGTACTTAAAAGCCATGGATTCAACTGGAATTGCAATTATTCATTTCTTTGCACATACTCTATATGTCTTGTTTTATTCTTCTACCATTTCATATTAATTTTTCTGTCTTTTTGTCACTACCTTTTCATATTAATTGTTCTGTCTTTTTGTTACTACCAAATTTTATACACATTTCTAGCTAATTTTCCTTCTGTTTCCTTTAAATTTTATTTGTGCACATGCAGTTTTCATGTAGAGATATTGTAATTAAATCTGAATCGAATCAAACAATCTTTATAGGATATGAAACTCAAAACAGGAAATTTGCTTCAAATTTTGCCTGTAAAAATTATTTTTTTTCATATTATAGCCATATTTTATCAATTAACAGCAAAGAATAACAATTAAAAGGAATTAAATTGCTAATGAATATATATATATATATATATATATATATATATATATATATATATATTTATTTCATAAGGGCCCTGAGAAATAAAAAAAATAAATTATATTTTCTCTTGAGTGATATTGGCTTAATAATTTGCTGATTGATAAAGAACATGAGTTTTTGGGTCCATATTCAATGGTATTATGACTTATACAGTTTAATTTCTTTTTCTGGGACATATTTTCCCCATTTTAAAATGTCACAGTTCAGTGAGATTATTTCTAAGGTCACACCTGCAACTAAGGGTCTATGATCCCTTTATTTTTTTTCTTCTTTTTTCACTATAACACAATCTGTTTTTGCCATTATTTCTTTAAGGTCATTAGGATAATATTTTGTCTATATAGTTTCAAAGATATATAACTTGCACTTAATATGGCTTACACATTTAATTTGATATTGCAATTAAATATTATGAATTTCATCTTGCCACCATTTTATTTCCAGAATTCCATTACTTGGTGTCATACTTTGCTTTATTACTTGACTACATGCTTTTTATCACAAAGCTGGGCTAATTATTTGTGAAATAGTACTATCGAAAGGATAAAGTCATAACAAAACCTGTTCTCTTTTTTGTTCAAAAATGGTGTATCTCACATGATTCAGAAAGAACTATAATAAAGTAAATATTGTTTTTTCTATTAGTTCATTCCCTCATGTCTATTTGTCCATGTCTCTGAAATGCCTAACAATGGCAATGAGCAATCACTGAAGTTGAAAGCTAACTAAAGGGTAAGAGTATATGTAACATTATGTTTTGAATTAATTTTATATAAGAGAGCATTGTGATATTTGTATAAAAGTTCAAAGAGAAATGTAGGCTATGACTTCATTGAGAATTTATTTTTAAGACTGTTAGATAGTTCAGCAGAGAATTCAGACCTGGAATTCAAAGGGCAGAACAGACCTATTAAGTAATTCAGTTAATTCTGTAAAGCCAAAGAGAAAGCATATGAAGATGTAATCACTCATCTTCTGAAAGAGGAGATGTAAGAATCAACTGAAGGATGGCTAGGATATTAGCAGGAGATAGAGAGATTCAATGGCTGCTTTAAGTTGACAGCGATGGTCTGGCTTTTGTTATGAGCCAAGGTTAATAAACAAAGTTATGCTTACTCAGAGAAATCATAACCAGCATCATTGGAACTGAAAACTACAGTGCAATTTATTTTTTGCATTAAGGGAATACCACACAAAGAACTCTGTGATACATTATTTTCCTGTCATTCACTTCCATCCATAAGTTGATTTAGGCTGATGATGAACTCCATTATATCATCATTTTTTTTCAACATTGAAAAAGGGACAAGACAAAGAGAAGACAATACTTACTTAAGTTAATGGATATCTAAGGCTTGATTTTGTTTCTGCATATGAAGACATGCAGTTTTGTAAACATGGTTCTATTTTAGCAGTAATCTTCCAAGAAATAAAGTTTCAGAGATAAGAGACAAAAATAAGAAATTATCCTACATCATGGTCTGTAAAATGCAGAAATTAATTACATAATTTTAGAAAATACTACTGAAAAAAAATTTGAAAAGGATGATTTATATTTTCCCTAATCATTCATGTTATATGTTAGCACAATACACTTGAAGTAGTATAACTGTCTTCTCTGTATATGTAGTAGCTGATCTTTGATTATTATTAAACTATAGAAATATGATAAGTTACTTAAATAGTATTCTAATTTCTTAGTATAATTGATTAATATTCATTTTATATTCCAGTTTGTGTCCCCAGATGTGTGTGTGTGTGTGTGTTACTGTACCTTAATTTCACAAATATATTTAACCCTCTTTTCTTGGGTGAAGGATAATATGATTTCAAATATACTGTGACCTCTTTGAGGGCAGGAATTAATAATATATTCTTTGATCTGTAAAAGTGACTGAACATGCTAGTTTGAATTTAAAACCTTCTCTAAAAATGAATTTCACTCATTTTGCATTTTTAATAGTAAGACATGTTCTGATTTTGTAACGTTCAATAATCTCAAACAAATCAATCTTTATCATGCTTGTTTTACTTAAGCTCATATTGACTCAATTTACCATATTCAGGCAATAAAGAAGAAACATACACTTTCTTGTATTTAAAATAAGAGATTGAAATTCAGTTACCAGATTTTTAATAAATTTTGCTGTGTATCAATTTGGTTCAAGTGAAACTATGGAAGAAATATTTCTCATATCATATAAAGTATTTATCATTGTATTCTGAAGCTTTTTGGAAAATATCAATTAAATTTGATTCCTACCTAGCACCACGAAAAAATAAATTTCAGGTATATTACAGTTTAGAACTTTAAAATATTATAAGATAAAGTATAAAGAGTGTTTTATAATCTTGGGTTATTAAAGGCTTTTCTTAGCATGAATATATATAGAAAAAAAGATTTTTTTTTATTTTTTTTTTATTTTGAGGGCAGTGTCACTGGCCCTCCTATATGGGACCTGAACCGGGGCCGCTGGCTTCCCAAGCCAGCTCTTAACCACTGCGCCACTCGGCCGGCCCGAAAAAAAGATTTTTTTCTGTGGCAAATATAATTTTGTAAAAACTAGCACTAGCCAAATTTGGAATGTATATAGCCTTATACCTATGAATTCTTCTAATCAGTTTTCATCCAGAAAAATAATCACACAACTTGACAAATACAAATCTTTAAGAATGTTAAATGCAGAATTATTTATAACAAAATCCTAAAATGTCTTAGGCTGGCATTAAAGATTCTGATGTATGAATTATGGCCTGTCCATATAATAATTTACTGTAATAAGGTTAAATATGAAAAGATACAAAGATATGTTGTAGTAAAATATGTAGATGAGTATACATAATCCCATATTTTCTTAATAAAAAACTGTGTACACTCATAGAAAACAATCTGGAAAGACTGCAAAAATGATAACTGTATATTTTGGATGAAACAATTTGTACATGAAATTATACCTGCTTTCAAAGATTTTAGAAGCAAGTCAGTCATGCATCATTAGGAAAAATCAATATGATTGAACATTTAAATATTAAATTGTTGTTTCTATAAAAACACAATTTAATTATAAAATTCTCCACATTGTTTTCATTTGATTAATTTACTAATGATATATCCTAGCCGTTATTTTTTTAAATCATAATTATATTTAAAATATATATTTTAATAGATATAAATTTAATATATATAAATATAAATAAACATATATAAAATACATGTATATATGTGTGTGTGTGTATATATATATATATATTTATTTATTTATGTTAGTATAGTTGTTCCTCAAAAAACTTAACAGAATATTATGTATATATTCAAAAATTGAAAATTGAAAGCAGGAATTCAAACAGATATTTGTACACCAATGTTTATAGCAGCCTATTCACAATAGTCAAAATGTAGAATCAACTCAAATTCTCAACAGATTACTAGATAATATGTACTATATACACACAATGGAACATTATTCAGCTTTAAAAAAAAGAGTGAAAATCTGATATATGCTATAACATAGTTGAACTTTGAAACCGCTATGCTAAATGAAATGAACCAGACTGACAGGAGAAATATTGTATGATTCCATTAATATGAGGCACACGGCCTAGGCAAATTCATAGAGACAGAAAGTAGAATAATGGTGACCAGGGCTGAGAGGAAAATGTAGTGGGGAGTTATTGTTCAATGGGCACAGAATTTCAGTTTTGAATGATAAAAAATTTCTCAAGGTGGATGATATTGATGGCCGCACATCATGTTGTATTTAAGGCCTCTGAATTATACACTTAGAAATGATTTAAATGGTAAATTTCATGATATGTACATTTTACAACAATAAAAAAGTTCAAGGATATATATCATTTAATTTTTTTTTCTTATTTCCTAAAACACAAGTGATTGTATGTTTAAATGGCATGCAACTTAATGCCCAAAAGGCATTATTTACCTTTTAGTTAAAATTATTTTAACTCAGATTCATTTACAGAATATGGCAAACTAACAATGTAATTTTTTTTAACATGTGTTGGCTAGATTTATTGTTGGTTAGATAAATGATTCTGGCAGTGTTTTTACCTGAGGCAGTTGTATGGACTATACACCTTTAACATTTGTTTAGCCTATAATAAATGTTGTGCAAATCAATCTTCTTGATATTGTATTGCAAATAGTAATACTTTTATTTTTAATGAATTTCTTTGCCAATTTGGCCAAAATTCAAGGGATAATTAGTTCTAAGTTACCAATTTTGGGGGAAAAATCCAATAACAAATGCAGTGTAAAATAATCTTTATTCATTTATGTGAGACTCGAATTTTCATTACTCTAGCTTTGTTAATTCTAAATTAAAGGAACTTTATTCAATATAACTCTCTTGATTTCAAATGACCTATGGTTTCAATGTAAAAGGTTTTCTCCTTCCTTTCTATTTTATACTTTTATGAATGTACAATAAGTTGGAATTTAACCCTGAGGAATTACGTTTTATTGTTTTGGGTTTTTTTGAGTTGTGTTTACTATTCATCTTTAAAGTTCAGCTTTTTGTTAAAATAGATGCCTGTGTGTGTGTGTGTGTGTATCTGTATTAAACTATTTTATATATTATAATGAATATACTTTATAGCTCTCTTATAAGGCAACTTTTATACTCCTAATACTTACAACATCATGTAGGTTGTATAAAATATTTTGATTTGGATTTACTAGAGTGGTGAGTCTTTGTCAACAAACAAACCTAGAAACTCAAATTGTTCTTCCTTGTCTCTCGGAAATCAAGTACCTTTGGGATAAATAAAATAAAACAGGTTATTTTTCTCTTCAAGGTTTAAATGGAGCAAGGCGGGTGACTATATTCAGACACAAACATATACTCTAAGATAATTTGTTATTCTTCCCACTGATTATTTGGGTGTTCTATACACTTGCAGTTCAATAGACTCACACAGGAGGTTCAAAATACCTGTTTTCCTTTTTCATCTCTGACCACTTTTACTAATACTCTTTATCTACAGTAGATCAGTCATACACTCTGTACAGCTGAAACAGTTTACAAGTATCGAAGGAAAAGTATCATTGCTTGTTATTTTCTAAATCGTGTGTGACAGACTCTTTTATTGTCCTCCCAAATCTGAAATTAGTCTCTATTTAATAAGGAAATATTTCCCTGTAAACTGGCTTCCCATTCACATGCCTGCTCATGGCAGCCATGATGTCTGTCACCTAGGGAAGCATCCCTGAAGGGAATCATATCATCAGCCTCTCACTTAGTAATATCTTCTTCAGCTTCTTTAGCTAATTAATTTGTTCATTTACTATTTGTTTTCTTACACAAAATATGTATGACTTGTAACTTTAAGATAACCTTATTTTGTGAAGGAATTCAGAGTTGGCCATATGTCAACTATTCACAACACTGAAGAAGTTCCAAACAACTACTGTTTAGCTTAATTCAGCTTCTTCATCCAGTCATTATTTTATTCAATGATCACTTTTACCTCCAATCTATAATATATTTCCTTTTCAGTAGAAAAGTCCTTTCCTTTCAAATGAATAGCTGAAAACTCTTACTGATTTTCTAACATATCTGGACTATTTGTTTTAAAGGAGTCAAGTAAATGTATGTGAAGCACATCTAAGAATGGGATTCTCTGCTGTGACTCATTCAATTTCCCTATAGAGCTTTAATATCTGACAATGATTTTTGTTTGTTTGTTTGTTTTTGTAATTAAGATTTAAGTGTCAAGTCCCACCAATATTGGCATATAGTGAGTAACAAAAATACTTTAATTGAATGCAGAGTCCTTTTAACTTCAGTGCTGAGTTTTAGTAGCAAATGGATAACATGTGATATCAACAACAATAGATATAAAGATAACAAATGTTGATTGAATTAATAGTGCTGAAATTGGTCACTTTTTACTTTCTGTTCATAAAAGAATTATAAATTTTAAACCCTTTTTCTAATTTTCAATATTCTATCACTCTTTTAGATGATTGACATGATTTTATCTTCCAATTTCAATTGTATTTATAGTTATTGATATTAAATTGTGTGTCTATTCTGTGAAAAGAACTTTTAAAAGCATGTTCAATAAAGCACGGGCAATGCATGAATCCTTTAGGACTTATAGATATGTGTAATACAGAAGAAACAATATTAAGCAAAGAATTGTGTACAATTATTTAACTAGAAGTAAATGTAGTATCAGTGCTGCTTAAGAAAGTGATATATAACCTGAGGCTGGGTAGGAATTTGGACAAGTAAAGGGGAAGTGGGGATATGGAAGTCAGAAATTCCCAGAGTCCTCTAGATGCTAGACTTAGGAGGAAGTTAAAAAAAAATAAAATAAAATTGGAATTATTGAAGATTTCAAAATGTCTATTGTAAGCATGCTCCAATAAGTAAGGAAGCACATTCTTGACACAACTGAAGTGCAGAAAGTGTCCCCAGAGAACTGAAAATATATGAAATGATAAAATGGCCATTTTAGAACTGAAAAATATAGCTCAAAAAAAATTCACTGGATGAGATCAGTAATAGAATGGAGAAGATGACTAAGTCAATGTCATTGAAGATAGAACAATAATTCAATGTGAAGAACAAAAAGACGAAAGCCTGGGCAAAAAGGAAATAAAGCCTCAGGGGCCTGAAGAATGATATTAAGAGTCTAATATTGATGCCATTGAGATCTCAAAAAGGGAGAAAAAAGATTGCTGCAGGAAAAAAAAATAGAAATAAGTATTGGAAAATTCTCAAATTTGTTAAATGACATGATCAAAAGGTTCAGCAAACCTTAATCAGGTTGAACCAATAAAAAAGCATACCCAGAAATACAATAATCAAACTTCTGAAAACCAAAAAGAAAAACATTTTGAAAGTACCTATCGGAAAAAAAAACACATATTGCACATAACAGAATAATAATTCAAATGTCTGAATTTCTATTCAAAAATGGAGGAAGCCAGAAGACAGTGGAACAAGACTTTTATTAAGTGCAAAATGAAAAGAAAAAACAAAAACAAAAACCCTGTCAACCCATAATTCTACATAAGGCAAAAATACATTTTCAAAAAAGAGGATGATATACTGCCACTTTCAGATATAGAAAAACTTAAGATTTGTTAATGGGCACACTGCTCTAAATGAAATACTTAGAGAAGTTCTTCAGTCTGAAGGAACATGACACCAGAAGGAAACTTGATATTTCCTAACAAAGAAAGAAAAATAGAAAAAGTCAATATCTGAATAAATGTAACAGACTGTTTTTCACATCTCAAATCTTTTATAATATGTGCGACTATAAAAGCTATAATATTGACCTTCAGTAATGTCCTAGATATAATATCTGACACTGGCAATATTTAGGTTCTATCTTTTTCCTGATCAATCTGGTTAGACATATGTCAAATGTATTTATATTCTAAAAAAAAAAAAAAATAGCTGTAGTTCCATTGTGTTTTTGCCCCTATTTGTTGTTGCTTGTTTTCTATTGAACATTTCCTCTTATCTTTATTTTTTTTCCTTCTTACTTTAAGTTAACTTGATAATTTTCTTTTTTTTTAAGATAGAATCTCATTTATTTGAGATTTTTATTTCTATGGAGATTTAGTGCCATATTTCTTTAAGTACTAGCTGCTTAAGCAGAATACCACAAATGTTTTTATAGTCTACCATTTTCATTCATTTCAAAATACTTTCCCTCTTCTTTTAATTTCTTTTTTGATACATGGATAATTTAGAATTGTCATTTAATTGATAAATATTTGGGGGGACTCAGATGTCTTTCTGTTAATTAATTCTAGTTAATTATATTGTGAAGAGGGAACACATGTTTTAAACATTTTTGATTTATTGAAATGTGTTTTATGGTTCAGAATATTTCAGTAAATGTGATGTGTATTTAGAATAATATGTATTCTGTTTTTAAGTGGGAAATTTGAAATAAACATCAATTAGGTTAAATCAATTTATATAGTTTTTCAAATCTATATTCTTAATAACTTTCAGTGTACTTTATCAAATATTTAGATAAAGGTGTCAAATATTTTGTTATAATTAAGGATTTGTTTATTTTTCCTTTCAGTTCTCTCAGTTTTTACTTCATCTGTATCTTTGAAATTATCTTTAAATGTTTAGGAATCTTATGTTCACTTGAAGAAATTTTTCCTTTCTCATAAAGAAGTGATTCTACCTCAGGAAATTTTTTTTTCTCTGAAATTTACTTCAGTGTGTTGATATTTGGATTAGTATTAACATACAGTATCTTTATTTATTCTTTATATTTAAGTACTCTGTGTCTTTATATTTAAAGTGGCTTTTTGGCAGCATATCCTTTGGTCTTGCATTTTCATGTAGTATTATAATCTTTGCCATTTAATTAGGGGAATCTAGACTATTTACATTTAAAAATGGTAGTGAAATAGCTTGGTTTCCATCTACTCTCTTGGTATTTGTTTTCTATTTTGTTCTTGTAGCTATTTTTTATATTTTATGCTCTTGTTGTAGTTTATAATATAATAGTTGACATTAGAATATGAAGGTAATAAATAAGTAAAAACTGGTTATTCATCTTAGGCAGTTTGTTCTACAGTGAAGATGTTAATATGATGAGAAGCTTGGTTGCATAGAAAGGGAGGCAATTATGCTGCCAAAAAATATTGAACAGGTTAAATATTTAAATTTTATCTTAACAGGAACTTTATCCAAAGAGTCATTGAAATTCAAATGTTACATTGAAAAGATCAGGTTTGCAGTGTAATTGGGCTCTCTGATTTCTGTTGAAGAAAACCTTGTAGATGGTATCTACATTGTAAAGAAAATATTTAATGAAGCTATCACACAGCAGATTACTACTATGTGACATAAACCAATAAAAAACAGAAAAGCAATAGAGAACAATGAAACCAAAATTCAGTTGATGAAATAAAAAAGATCAACAAAATTGACAAATATTTAGTCTGATTGATTCATTAAAAATATGAATTACAATTTATCAATATAATGATTGAAGAAAAACATAGCTTTACGTATCTTATGAAAATTGAAGTTTAAAAAATTATTATGAACCACTTTATTCCAATAATATAGATAAATGGAAAAAATTCCTAGAAAGATACAAATGACAAAAAGTTAATAAAACAAAAACATCTGAAAAAATCTCTAAACAGTAAAGACATTGAATAAAAACACCAAGATCAGATGACTTCATTGTTGAATTCTTCAAATATTTAAGGAAGAAATAATAGCAATGCTTTTAAAAATCTTTCAGAAAATGTATAAGCAGAAACTGTTTGCCAATTTATTGAGACCATCATTACCAATATTGAGAATACAAAATCCAGACAAAGATATCATAATAAAACTGCAGAGCAATATCCTTCATGAATATAACCAAAAATCTTAACAAAATATTGATTGACATATTTTAATAAAATTAAAAAATTTTCTAGGAATTCAAGTGAGTTTTAACATCCAAAAATCAATTAATAAACTGTATTGATGAAATATAGGGGGAAAGAATGCCATCCCAATAGACACACAAGAAACAATTTGATAAAACTGAACATCTATTTGTGATAAATAAACTAGGAACAGGAAGGAACCACTCATTCCGACAAATTATATTTATGAAAATCTTACATCTAAATCATACCTAATCATGGCAGTGATGCCTGCTATCCTTATTAGTGTCAGAATACAAGAATACAAAATCAGTTATGTATCTCTGTATCTATTATCTAACTTTGAAAATGAAAAGACAAAATAAATCACAGATTGAGAGAAAACAATTGTGTATCAATTAAACGATTTGTTCCCAGAATATATTTCTATCATTATATGAATAATTAAATGTCTTGATTACTGTAGCTTTATAAGCTTTAAAATAGAATATTATAAGTTCTCTGTCTTTATGTATCTTATTTAAGGTGCTTTTGGCTATCTTTGGTGCTTTTACTTTAATACCAATTTTAGAATCAACTTGTCAATTTCTACATAAGTCCTGCTCAAAATTTGATAGGTATTACATTGAATTTATAGGTAATTTTGGGGACAATTGTCATCTTAACATCAAGCCTTCTAAACCATGAACATGGCATGTCTCTTCATTTCTTTAGCTCTTTACCGTCTTTCACAATGTTTTGTTGTTTTCAAGAAACCTACCTTGCACTTCTTTTTTTAGATTTATTCCCCAATATTTTATTTTTTTGATGCTATTACAAAATGAAGATTTATGTTAAAATTATTAGTTGCTAATATATAGGTATTTCATCTATAGATATGAGTGGCAATAACTACATAAAAAATGTTCAACATCATTAGTCATTAAGGAAACACAAAACCACAAGGAAATACTATTACATACTTAATAAGATGATTATAATCTACAGCTGATAGTAGGTGCCATGTGTTGGTGAAGATATGAAGAAAGAGACAAAAATATAAAATAGTGCAGCCACACGGAAAAGTTTGCCCATTCCTGAAAGTTAAACATATTGTATAGTGACATATGATCCAAGAATTTATGTCTTAGATATTTATTCAAGAGAAAAGAAAACATTTGGAGGCACAAATTCTTATACATGGATGCCTATTGCAGTGTCATTTATAATAATCAAAACCAGGAAATTATCTAAATATCCAACTGTTGAAACAGACAAGCACAATGTGATATAATCAGAAATCCTAAAACATGGATGAACTTCAAAAATATTTAAGTAAAATCACTAGATACAAAAACTATGGAATAGGTAATTTCATTTATATGAAAATTCTATCATAGGCAAATTTCCAGAAAATGAAGTCAGATTATTTGCTTAGGACAGGGAGTGGGCAGGGTGATTGACTGCAAATGGCAAAGTGAACTTTTTGGTGGGATAGGCATGACCTATACCTAGATTGTGGTGATGACTGTGCAACTACAAATTCATTGCAATGAACACTTACATTGGAAGAATTTTAAGGGTTGTAAAAGCTGTTTTAAAATCTTTTAACAATTTAAACTCAATTCTAATAGTTCTCTGAAGATGTTCAGAATATATGCTTTGAAGTCTTTGGACCCCTCTTTGCTGCTCGCTGAGGTGGAGGATATCAGACAAAAGAGCAGCAAACTATCCAGGCAGTTAAATTGGTCAGCCTCACGCATGTGAGGCTGCTGTTTTCTGGGGGATTCCCATGCATGTGTTGTTTTGGAATCAGTTGGGGACCTGGGCAAAGTTTGTACTCGGGTTTTTTAACCCATTCCCAGGTTTTCTCCCAAATTGTCCTGCATCTCTGCTGATTCGGGACTTAGTCCTCTTACACTCTAGATCTAACAAGGTCCTGCATTTTCACTGAAAGATCTGATAGAAATGAGGGCACCTGCAGGCACAAAAAGACACAGATGCACGATTCTTATGTATCATACTCACAATTCTTATCTATCCTAGTCTCATTCATTGAAGAGTAAATGCCCTACCACCTGCTTAAACACTTTCTGGTACTTTCAGATAGTTTTCTTACTTTTTAAATGTTGTATTCCTAAGGGATAGCTCTTTGTTTTGTTCTAAATTGATAAAGCCCATTCAAAACTTAAACTCACAGTACTCAGATATGACTGGGGATTAGTGGCAATGTTTTGCTGGAAATTGTATGAGAACGAAATGAGAAAAAAGATGTTTCTAGTGCAAGTGAAGTTAAGAAATTGAGAGGGAGAAGTCTTGAAATCCTACATTGGTAATAAGGTGCTCTGGCATATTCTAATTTCTCATTTATCTGTGTGTGTGTGTGTGTGTGTGTGTGTGTGTGTGTGTGTGTGTGTGTATTTAGAAAAATATTGGAAATTTTATATAAATATTTTGTGCTTTAATTAGAAGAAACGGGAGGTCCCTTGTCAAAAAGGTTTCCTTAGTCAAAAAGGAATTTATTGGAAAGAAATTTATTTGAACACATGGAATAGATGCAAAGGCTGGCTCAAGTATGCCTGAATATGACAAAGGCCCATGGAGCTTCCAAAAGGGCTCAGAAGGAAGAAACAAGAGACAGTTGCCCAGTCCATGTGCAGGAACTTGGTAAATGAATCACAGCAGCCTTGTCTTTCCCTTTGTCACTCACTCAAGGTTCAGGAGGTCAGGACACAACCGGCCAAACTCAGGTCATGTGCCTACCTTGACTTTACTGGAATTCACAGGGCCCACTGCACAGATTGCTTTCAGTACTCACAGAAGGGCATCGGTGTTTAATTTTCCCCCATTCTACACAGAAAGGAGAAGAGGCATCCAAATGTAACTTGTGATTCTATAAGGCAATAGATATACAGTCCAAACATTTGGGGTGTGTTTTCTCTCTACTGTTACAATGAAGTTGTAAGATCTACTTGCTCAACTTACAGCTCCCAATATATAGAGGTGCCTATATTTACATAGTAAGTAAATATTTATTAACTGATTCTCTTACCATCCTATTAAAGAGAACCCCTGAAAACTGAATGAGAAAAGTTTTATTCATAAATCTTAAAACTGATAGAATAATTTATAATACTTTTCTTTATAATTTTATTTTAATATGATTAAACAATCTAAATAATGGGTAAGTTCTGTCATTACATAGTTTTTCACTTTCAATGTTTTAATAATTGAGAAGAAAGGTAACATTATAAATTGACTGCAAAAATCAGAAAATGAACTTGGGCATGTCTGTAACAGATGGTAAAAACAAAAGCATCATTGTCATCATTTTATCATTTCTCATCAAATTTATTATTGATTCTAACATTTATATTTGCACCGTGTTTCCCAAGATGGAACAAAACATACTTTGTGTATTACTCAAGGGGAGAGAGAAATGCTTTTGATGATTTTTACAAAGAAATAGTGAAATTCGATTACTTATACTTACAGACACTAGCTATTCAAATAATATATCTGGAGACAAACATAGGACCATATCCTGAAATAAGCTGCAGGAAAGACATAGGGGAGTCCAGTAAAAGCAACAGGTAGAACTAGAATAATTCACATTCCTCCCTAAAACAAGTACCGAGTGTCAAAAAATAAAAAAGAAAATAGATTAAAAAAAGGTTCAGCTATGCCAATGTTATTTTACTTGGCTCACAGCAACATTAGAGAGATTGCATCTTGTTTTATTGAAATCTTCCCTTGCTAACAGAAAATAGAACCATTGAAATATTCTAAACCCAAGATGACTTGTAACATCAGTCTTTTAAGGAAGCTGGGTAATCTATAATTGCCAAAGATTTGTGCTAAGTAAGAATTACTGTATTCCTATCAATGGCATTTAAAATTAGTCAATTTTCCCCCTGAGCTTTGTTAACCTAATTCATTTTGTGCTTACACATCCTCTAGGTTACTTTTTACCAACATGAATAAGAAATTCACATGTTAGTCATGTTAGCAATAACTCATCTAAATGAGTTCTCCTACTTTAGGATGCCAGTGTGAAATCCTCAAAAACCACCATCCAACTCCATGCGAATCATGTAAATGACCTATTGTCACATCATTAGGGAATAGACTTTATGATATCTCTTAGATCCTTTCAACATAGGTGTTTCTCTTAGGAATTAAAAACCACCCCAGTTTCTGAGAACATTGATGTTATTCTTTAAAGCTGAAGTCAGGGAAGAAATAAAACAAACCAAAAAAAAGCTTTTAGTCCTTTTGAGACACTGGACCAAAACAGACTTGGGGAGGTTCAAGAGATGAAGAAGAAGAAATTAATGGGAGGACATACAACGATTTAATGAAAATTCCCTTTTTTTTTAACTTTAAAAAATCTTATTACAGAAGATTAGAGTTGATCGTTTTCACTTTCTGTTCATCCTGATTTCATCTCATAAATTTAGTTCCACTTAGAAAGACAAAACCTGTTAGGATATCCTACATGTGGAGAGGCAAGAGACATGGTTCAGTATGCCCAAGCAGAGCAAGATGAAAAGCACTGATTGGTCAGAGACATAACATTTTATCTTAGAAATATATAAAAACTATTTTTTTATGAAAATGCCCACACTTTATAAATAATAAGCAGCCTGACAATACAAATAAATAAGAATGCATTCCATTTGTAAATAAATTGGTATATTACTTTTATTTTTTTATAACTCACTATTATTTTTTTATAACTCACTTTGTCTCACTTGCTACCTTATAAGAGTGTAAGTAAGGTAAGCACAGCATCATTAATCCCAATTGCAGAAGAGGAAACAGTAACAGTATTAACTTGATTTATATCAGATAGTTACATAGAGTCAGAATCAGATATAGGATCTGCTTTCCTGAATCCTGATCCAGGGCATTTTATTCCATATTATACTGCTTGAGTGTCAATTAAGTAATAGAGGAGAAGAAAATCTAAATGCATTTACATTTTACTTTCTTGCACTATGGAAAGCACACACAGGTAAAAATACAGGTTTACTTTTGGCGACCAGCAGTTCCCTTAAACCTGGAGTTTAACACTGAAATGCACCACCAAATATGACAGAACCTTAAGTTGTAGTGGAATGTATTACTTTGTGTTGTTGAGGCAGGTAATAGGCACTAAAGAAATCAGGAAGTTAATAACATTAATTAAAATAGTTATAGAAATAAAAGCAGAAGTCCTAATTGTGTTCCACGAGTTTTGCTAAATTTTAAATTCATAGTGGAAAATAATTGTTGAACTCCAGTAAAGAACCTCCCACTTTATCAGGTGCTGAGGGGTAAAAAGGTTACAAATTATCTCTGCTCCACAGGAATTTCTCAAGACCCATGTTAATTATTATTTTTTTTTTAATTTCAAAAAGAGAGAACTTACCTATTAGTCTTTTATGCTCTTATTACTATCGCTTGCTAAGAAGAAACTTGAGGCTTAATATTTTATCTGTTCTATATATGACAGATAAATAATAAACCAGTTTTTCCTATAGTACATTCCACAGAATGTTTTCTCCTGCACACTGAACAATCTGATAGATGTTATGAAAAAACTGAGGATCTTTGTCAAGTAATTTTGTATATAAACTAAACTAAATACAACAAATTTGTTAAAGTTAAACAACATAAAACAAGTATTATAACTTTAGCCCTTGTCTGAACTCTGTACAGTCTATCTGTATGAATCCCTTTGTGGGGAATATAAAATGAAGCATTTCTCTATTCCCCAGCAATTGTCGTTATCTAGAAAGCATGTTAATGACACTTTTTCTTTGCACACCTTTGTAAGCCTAATCGAATTTACTTAAACCTTTGTAACTTTAGACAAGTTACTTAACTCTTTTGATTTTTCATTAGTAAGTAATGTGTGCAGTTTTGAGTTAATCTTATAATTTACTAACCCTAAAAATAAATACTTCCATGAAAATCTCTATGTCATACAGTACATCACTAGACTATTATTTCAAGAAACATATATTTAAAACACTGTAATAGTTCACATGTAGCAATCTAGCAATACTAGTACTACACAAATGTCACATGCCCAATGTTTCATTTCATTTACACACATACATAAAAAATAAAATTATGAGAAAGAGATAATTATGCCTAATTATGCCCTGTGCTAACCTGATGAAACAGAAATATTACTTGTCTTACATTTCGTGATCAGGAAAAAGAAGATCTAGGGTTTGAACTTGCATGTGACTTGAACATTAAGACAATTTCCACTGTACCCTGCAAAGTTGGAAAATGATTAAGTGTCTAGCATCACTGAGTGCATCCATACTACACTAGGAATTTTGTTTATTCTAAGGTTGTTTGTTGTTCCTTGGGCTGGCCTTATGAAATTCTTCAAGTCAAGCGCTAGATTACTGTGCCTTCATATCTTATTACAGGTCCTAAAACATGGTGAGTTTCTCTCAAGAACTCGCTCAATGAATGAATGGATATGTACTCTAAAGGTGAAAGATGCAGAGAAAGAATAAAGAAGATAGCACAAGACCTAGGGAACTGAGGAAAATCTCTAGTAGAAATGCTTAAAATGGGGTGACTAAATGTATTCTACAGTTGAATTCACTAACATTTAATATTCAAATGCTTATTTTATATTCCTGAGATTTAAACCTGTGCTTTCTCCCATAAATCTTTTAGAAGTTCTATTGCACTCATGAATTATTTACATGGTATTTATTGGGGTGAGGATTTAAAGAAGGGAGTTAATTTTTATGGATCTGCAAAATATAGAATGGAGTCAGAAGTAGCTGAGATAATATAAATTTTGGTGAATTTGTAGAAATGTTAGGGATAGCTGAATCTTTTAAAAGATTTTCTTTATACCTTTGACTGTTATCTGGACTATTGGATAACTGCACAATTCATTGAGGTTTCTTATAGGAACTGAAAAAAAGTATTGTAACAAATCAATTTATATGAAAATATATACAAATATTACTTTATGCAAAATAGATTTGTTTTGTATCAGAATTTACTTTTTTACATGCAATTCAGAAGTTAAAGGATACACAATGCATTTTTTTAATGAAGAGCTTACACATTTTACATTAGAGAAATTGATCTCTTGGCAAGTTATGTACTGCTTTAGTGACTTTATAGGGTTGACAGAATATTTTCTCTCTTAGCTGTCACAGGCATAGAGCCAATTATTGTAAATCCAAATATAACTACATATGCAGCAATAAAAAACTATAGTATATATGAAGTGATACTCTTTTGCTTATTGAAGTGTATAAAATTGGAATTTTGAGGTAACACATGAACACCTAAAGCTAAAAATAAGATAAAATCTGAATTCCTTCCAAAATAGTATTCAATATAATTATACAACAAGCATAATACATATGTAATACTATACTATACAAAATATATAATGTTACGATAAATAATCTGATAAATGTAACGGATGGAATGACAACATAATATAAAAAAGGTGTTCAGATAAAAGTGTCCCTTTCCATCTCTCACTTTCATTGTAGACAAAGTTTTTGTTTGTTTTTAATGTAAATGTGCTCAAGTTGCTTCTCTTCCATTTTTAATATTCTTCACAGCACTTCAGATAAAAATCAAAATATTCTACTTTTTTTACATGGTTTCAATGATCTTGTTTCTGTCTATTATTTCTTCAGAATCCTTGCTAATGAGTCCCTCCATCGATCTTGGCTGATCACTCACATTGAACTTATTTTAGCCACCCTATGTTCTATTTTAGGATTGCTCAAAGTTGTTTCTCTCTCTTCATTTGCCAGGTTACCTCTTCAGGTGGCCCAAGAAATTTTATCTGAGATGTCCCTTCCTTAAGGGCTAATTATCTAGACTTAGTTATATCTCCCCTGAAATATGCTCTCATGGTTTTCTTGAAGTTCTTATCAAAGTTACTTAAATAATTATTCTATCAATAATGCTCCTCTAACCATAGTCTCCATGAGGCATATGTCATAACCAGTTTGCTCTTTACTGTCTCACACATACACCATGATTATTCCTGATATTTGTTGAATAGAAGAATCTTGAATAAATATATGACATGTCTGACTTAAACTAAAGAATCTGATTTACAATTTTATAGAAACATTATCAATAATGTGATGAAATAATGAAAATAAATTATAAGAGCACATTTAGCCAATAGTAACTAAATGTTTGGTTTTAACATTTATAGTGCTATTTCCTGAACCCCGTGGAGCAAACTTATTCACATTTCCAAAGACAAGTACAGTAAGTTTAAGAGAGATTAAACAACTCATTAGTAATCTAAAAAAATAATATATGCAATATTAACCATATCTTGATATCTTCCTTCAATGAACTTTACATGTTGATAAAGCTCAATTTATATAACAACTCTTATTCTTATTAAAGAGTGGCAAAAGTAATGTTGCATGAATTCCAACTCTAAGATAGAAAAGACAATGTGTCTTTGATTAGCTATCTTGGGGGTGCTCACCCTTAAGACCAGTCACCTTGCTGTCAGGAACTCCAGGTCATGTGTAGACAATAAGCTAAGAGTTCTGTTGAGATCTCAAGTGACACCCAGAACCAACTGCCATAAACCCGAGTGAGGGAGTTTTTGAGATGACATAGTCTTCACTTGCTATCTGACTATAAGTTCCTGAGGAAAACTGAGCAAAAACTACCTGCTAGAGTCAATTCAATGCACAGAATTATGATAACTAATAATAAGAAATGATTATCATTATTTTATGTCACTCCGTATTAGGATTTTTAACAGCAGATTAATCACCATTAAGGAAAAGACCAATGAAATCATAGACAATGCATTAGAAACGGTCCTAACTGAAGTAAATAGGAAAATAAAAGAGCATCAGTTATCTGTGTGGAAATAGTATTAATAACTATTGTAGTATAGGTATAATTAAGCCCCAGAAAAACGAAAAGCAATGGAATATTTAAGGAAATAATGGCCGAACATTACCATTTTGTTTAAGACTATAAATTTAGAGATCCAAGCAGATCAATAAACCTGAAGCAGAAAGATGTTACTATAATATAAACTTATCAAAGCACATGGCAAATTTCTGACAGTGCAATGATAAAGAGCCAGAGCAAAGAAAACTCCACACATAAAGAAACCAAAAAAATAATTATAGCTGATATTTTATCAGATTATATATACTGAGGGTGCCAAAAATACATATACACATTTTAAGAAGGGAAAAAAACTGTATTAAAATTACACTGATGTTAGCCACTTTGAGCACCTCTTGTAACTGCACAAGTCAAAGTGAATTTTAATCATCTCTTGTTATTGGTATATATTGAGTATTACAATTTTTTGTTTATTTGTTTGTTTTGTTTTGTTTTGAGGCCAGTGTCACTGGCCCTCATATGTGGGACCCAAACCGGGGCCGCCGGCTTCCCCAGCCAAAGCTCAACCACCGTGTCGCTTAGCCGGCCCTTAGTATTAACAATTTTAATACCATGTTTTCCTTTCATTTTTTTGGCACTGTGTGTGTATGTGTATGTATATCTTCAAGGACAGTCTTTACAGTAGTGAAATAAAAATAGAAGCTTACCAATGTAAAATTAAATATTCACTGTAACTATCTTACTGAAAAGATGGAGAAATAAAAAATTTTTCAGACACGCAGAAGCTGAGAGAATTCATCACTAGCAGGCCTATACTACAGGAAATTTAAAGTAAGTTCTTCAACAAAAGGAAAATGCTGGTAAATGGAAATGTGAATATATGCAAAAGAATAAACAGTGTCATGAATGGTAAATATGTGAGGAATATAAAATATAGTTTTTCTTATTTTAAAATATATTTTAAAGATAATTGGCTACTTAAAGCAAAAATAATAATATACTGTGGTGTTTAATCCCATCTGTAGAAGGAATATATGTGACAGCAAAGCAAAAACTGGCAAGAAGGGAAAAATGTACTGTACTGTTTTAAAGTTCATAGACAATAGATGACACAGTATATCACTATTTGAAGGTAGACTACAGAAGGTAAATTAAAGATGTATTTCACAGACCACAGGATAACTATTAAAACTACAAAATAAGGGCCGGCCAAGTGGCATGGTGGTTAAGCACTGGCTTAGGAAGCCAGCAGCCCCTGTTTGGGTCCCACATATGAGGGCCAGTGACACTGCCCTCAAAAAAAAAAAAAAAAAAAGAAAGAAAAAAAAACATTTAAAATTAGATGTATAGCTCATAAGGATAACATCAAATCATAAAAAAAAGTAAATTAATCAAGAAGGCAGAAAAACAATATAAAAGAAGCAAAAATAGGACAAATAGTAAACAAAGTGAAAGATGATGTATTGAAATCCAACTGTATCAGCAATTACAGTAAATGTAAATGGTTTAAATATTCCAATTATAAGGCAAAAGATAGATTGGAAAGATATGTATGTTCAAAACATATGCTGTTTATTAGAAGCTTACTTTAAATATAAAGATGCATCCTAAAAGTAGAAGGATATAAAACTACCATAATAATAGCTATGCAAAACAAATTTTGAGTGGCTATTTTAATAAAAGCCAAGGTATAGTTCACTTAAAAAATTCTACCTAGGATAAAGGGGTCAGTTCATCAATTAGAGATGTAGGAGTCCTAAATTTGTATTTACGTAATAACAGCAATTCAAAGTACATGTAGTAGAAAGTTTCCAACATAAATACCTGTCCTCAGATATATGGGTCTATCTAGTTTATTTTAACTGAAATGCATACTGAAAAATGAAGCTATGCAGAATAAAACCTCCTTTTTATAGTTATTCATTTCTTTTCTCACATTTTCTGTAGTGAAGATTCCAAATAACTTTATTAGAATGCTAAAATATTTCTGCAAATTAGAAAATTTTATGTGATCTTGAAATTTTAAATATAAATCTGCATTTCAAATAGTGTCTTTAAGCTTTATATTTTAAATTATACAGGTCTAATTAATACATTTGGCAGTACACCAAAGTTATAATTTAAATAAAGACTCTGAAAATCCTAATTTGATCCTTTTGTTTTCTGTGGCATATGCTGCTTCTGAGGTTAGATCAGGCTATGTGATTAATTGAATGATAAATAAATACATATGGTATATATCTGTCCATTTTTAATGAAGTCCAAGAGTTTAATAGTTGTGTTTAAATGCTTCAATTAACCCCAAACTTCGCAGTGTTACAGTATTCATTTTTTTCTTTTTATAATTATGAAGTTATTTTAGGAACTGGCCTCTTCAATTAATATCCAGTAAAACTACTGTAAAT